>JACXIL010000242.1:1287431-1648378 GCA_014737365.1 Bombus soroeensis
CAATTCACAATATTAAATTTTATAGGAACAAATAAAAATTGGTGAAGAATTAGCAAAACTTGGTTTTGCAATAGTAGCAAAAAATTCTCCAAAGACATTGATACAAGATAAAGACATTGTAAGCTATCATAAGTGTTTATTGAAAGCACAAAGATGGGCACAAAATAAAAGAAATGGACACTGGCATTTTGTTAAAAATCCTACCATTTTATGGCGAATCCAACAAAATTTAAATAATAAATTGAAATCAATATTGCCTACATTTATAGCACAACAATTTAATATTTAACTACAGGTTTTTAATTTTTCTAATTCTATAAATGTTAATTTAAAAAAAGCTGATATACGTTTTTGTAATATATTAAAAATATTTATAGTAATAGTAAATATATAGTAGTTTTAAATATGTACTTAAAGATTTCAAATTTTAAGCTTGTTCCTGGAGAAGCAATAACCGAAATCATAGAAGTAAAAGACAATATTTAAAAAAGCAAACATTTATTTTTATATCAGTTATGCAACCTTACCAAATTCTATATAAAATTAAGAATATTGTTTAACATCATTTATGTTCAAAATTAATCTGCATATATAATACCCAGTTAAAGACAAATATATATCTGCAAACATTTTGCATCAAAGAGTAATGCATTATTGTTATTTTCATACATATATTGTGTATAATATGTATTATACTCGAAGTAGAAAAATATCCTAGATTACATACAAAAATAGAAACTAAAAATTTAATGGAAGATTCACACATAGTATCTTTATAATCACAGAAAACATTTTAATTAAATGTATAATTTATAAGCAAATGTGATCTCTAATATAAATTATTTTATTTATAGAACAATTATTTTAATAGTTTTATTATACAATTTGTTCTGGTATGTTAATTCATATCAAAACAATATATCCGCCTATAACAAAATGGATTCTCTTTTTTTTTTATTTGGACCTCATCTTCATTATGCAGTTAAATAAAATTAGAACTTACAAAATGCATACATACACATGCATATATATCAGTATATATATATGTGTTTGTATCAAATATTATATTAGTATATATATCATAATATGGAATGTTTTACAGAAACAACACCACTCTCAATCTTATATACAGATCTGACATATGAAAACTAATATATAATAAAATAAAAGAATTCTTTAAATATCACTTTTTTTGGAACGTTGTTTAGAAAGTATTATAAGTAAAAACTAAATCCTACACCGGTAAAAGAATGAAATGTGTATGAAATATGTACGTTATAATTTCATAAAACCTAACAAATAAATCGATATGTTTGGAATATGTAGAACATTTAACATAGAATAGAATAATACAATGAGATTTAAATTTGGACAGATGTTTTAACTTGTACACATTGATTTATTTTTTAGTAGAATCTTCATTTTTTTTCATAGGTTTGGATTTTGCAGTCTGAGTTTCATGATCATTTTTTTTGACAGAATCTTCAGATTTTGTTTTTATTCTAGCTTCATTGCTTTGTTGTGATGTTTTAGGTTTAACTTGTGAATTGGATTTATCTTTCTTAATTTCTTTTGAATCTTTTTCAGATGCTTTAGGTGATGATGTTGTTGGTTTTGGAGTGGTAGTGGTACTGGTGGTAATAGGTTGTGATGTTGTAGACTTCTGTATGGTCTCCTTTGGTCTTGTTGCATCTGAATTTGGTTTTTGTGTTGTTTGTGCTTTAACAGTTGATTTCGGAGGTAATTTTGTAGTTGCTTCTTGTTTAACAGTTGATTTTGTCGATTTTGCCTCTACTTTAATATTTGGTGTAGCTGAAACTGTTAAAAGCGGTTCTTCCTGTTTTTGTTCCTTCTTAGCTGAAGGTTTCGTATTAAGTGCTAAATTTGGGAATGCTTGTTTCAATGGGACCCTCATAATAAATTCATTCCAAGGAGAACCAAACCATAAATATCCATTATGTATATAAGCACTAGAAACTTCAATAATATCTATACCTTCCGAGTATAAAACATTCAAAATTTTTCCTGTTTTATCCATCCTAAGTGTTATTGAATCACTCTTTAATACTATATTTTTTGAGAGATCAAATGAACCTACTATATGTAAAACTCTTTCTGAATAGTAATTTGGATAAATATCTTGCAATAATTTAAATGGAGCTTCTATTGAATAAAGTAATCTTGATAACATTTTCCGTATATGTGGATGTGGTGTCAGAGATTGAACTAAAAGAGGATGTTCAGAATCTACAGTCATAATCATAGTTACTAGAAAGCCTCCCTGCCCATCACTATGTACATTATCAGGTAGACCAGGTAAACCTTCTGCAAAGATTTCTTTTTGTCCAGCTTTCGAACCTTTTATATTATATTTAATAATGTACGAGTTAAGAGTACTTAGTACAATCAGAAAGCTTTCATCATCACTTAGTAAGACACCATTTGCAAATCCTATATTTTTTACTAATACTTCATTTTTTTTTGTTGCTGCATTATATCGAATAAGCCTGTGAAGAAGTATTTACATATAAATATAAATATTATATTTATTAAATACCAAACTAAACTATACTAACTAAATTTGAAACTTACCTTCCTGATGGATTAGCTAAGAATGTATAGGTTGAATCATGAAGTGGAAAATCTGTAGATGAATCTGTCCAATAAATATCTCCATTCTTTGCAATATCTAATGAATTAACCACTCTTGGAATCTTTCCATCAATAGGTTCAGAACTGTTGATTATATTTATATACTGTCGTGTATTAACATTTACTTTGAAAATACCATAGTAACTATCAGCAACAAACAGTTCTCCCTTGTCATTAAATTTTAGACCCAAAGGTCTACCACATTTTTGTTCTTGCCACAACCCATCTGTAAGTACCACTTTTACTCAAGATATGCATTTACTTAAACATTTCAGTAATTTTGTTAATTTTTTAAAATAAAATCTAGTTTTATTATCTGAGCATGTTTGTATTTAAACTATTAAATTTGTTATCTTTGTGAATGCAGTATGTAGAAGAATTCCAAAAAAAGAATAATAATAATAATAAATATTTAATGTAAATAAATTAATATAAATATTTCCTAATAATTATTACAACATACCACACTTTTGTCCAAACTTTACAATAGGTTTAATTCGATTTTCTTCAATTTGCACAACATAACCTCCACGTATACCAGTATATATTTCTCCATTAAACGATGCAAAAGTTTCTGGACCTTTGATTTCTCCAGAGAATAATATTTCAGGATCTTGTAGTCGAATCTTTGGTATAGATTTCAGTGTTTGTAAATCGCAAGGAAGTTTCATACTGAAATATTTATAGTAAAAATCATAATTTTTTGTTTTACCTATTTGACAATTATATTGTTATACAATAAATACCATACCTATATTCGGAATATTCTGCTTCTGGGGGTAAACCTGGTAAAAAGGTAATGACAGCTAAGAAGAAACTAACATATATTATTACGGTACCGATTGACTTTAAGTACCCCATTATTTAAACAATTGGCTATGAATATTTTAAAGATATGAAATATTTTACGAGCAACTTTAAAAACACTAAGAGGCTCTTTTAATGTTTCTTCATCCTAACACCTATTGCACTGAGAAAAAAGAATTACTACTTTTACGTTTTACGTGTTTCTTGCCACTGCAAATAACGGCATTCACAATTTTAATGGCGGTGTGTACCTCAAATTATGTATCTTTGCCAATGTCAGCAAAAATTGGATCAAATAAATGCCACGCGGACGGAAGGTGGTGATGTTAACAATTTCCGTTGACCAGATGATTTTATTTATACTGACAACTCAGCAACATTTTAAATAGTTATTTGTATTTCTTATCATCAATTTATTAAATGGTTAACCTTTGATTTGAATATTTTCTTATGAACTAATTTTAACTTTCGAATGACACATTAATTACAATTTTAATTATTAATTATTCGAATGAATTATATTTATATCATTGATAATATTGTATCAATAACTTTTATATATTAAGAAAAGTATATACTATTTGACTTTTTTACAACAAACAGTAGCATTTTTATTCACATCTAAATGGAGATGTTTATATCTTTCTTATAATACAATGAATTTCTCTAACATATAATACTTATTATAATTCATTAAAATTATTATATTCGTCAAAGTGATATTAAATAAATGTTTATTTACGTTAGATCAAAACAAGATTGATGTCATCTTAAAAGAAAGGAAAAAAAGCATTAGATCAAGTATAAGTATTTCATTCAGGTGATCTTTTATATATTAAAAAGTATCATATAAATAAAACTATTATTATGTAAAAAAGAGTTATAAATTGAGAACGGAGTAAATTGATTTAAACATTTCCGTTTAAATTTCTTGTAATATTATTTGCTACCTGATGGCGCTGAAGATATTAATACAGGCAAGTTCGTTTATTATCGCTCATTTTTATTTTTAAATTGATACTAGAGAGAAAATTTTCTCTCTGTTAATACAAAATAACATCACTTTTAATTGAGATACTACAGTCTAAACGTTATCAATAATGGGTAAGTGCAAAAAACTTAAACAAGGTTAAAATAAGCAAGAATTGTTTATCTCCTTATCTTTATCTTTTAGACGACGTTGAACAACAGTGTGAAGACGCACTTTTTGAATTATGTGATGCTCGAGAACGGTATCCATCACGATGTGCCGACGAACTTCAAAAATCTATCAAATTGAAAAATGAGATAAATGTAATAAATATTTATAATGGATTTGGTATCTTAAATATATCTATATAATGAATTTATCATTTATATTTATTTTCTTTTTACTTGAAATAATGACCAGTTTTACGTGTTTTAAAATTTAAAAAAATTATTGTAACTATAAACACATATTTTGCAGATGCTGAAGGTGTTTAAAAAATCAACTGCAACAAATGAACCACTTATTTTGAGTCAGAATAAATGTCTGAATCTTGATTTTAATAAAAATGAAATGTGCTTCGACTATTTAGACTTTAAATTACAAGATGTTGTAAACAAGTTGAATAATTTAAAAGCTGTTATGGATCAAATTGAACGAGAAAAGACATGTTGGGTCAACAAATTACTGGAAAGCTAAAATAAATCATTCTAGATAGTGTCATACATATTTATTTGCAATTTAGTCATTGAATAAAATACATGTACAAAAAATTCTATATTTATTACTACTAAATGTATAAATTAAGTGATAGATAAATATGAAAATTTTATGTTCTAAATGTAACAGTACTAAATCTATAAATTAACTTGTTGATAAATATGAAAATTTGACATATTTCTACTGTTGAAGATAAATTTTTTATTATTAAACTATGAATATTTATTTACACTTATACGTGTTACAACAACCTTGGCTCCTCTTGTAATATCTTGAAAAAATTTGGCCATTTGTATATGCATTTCACCATTGTTAGCATAATTCAACGATTTTCTTCTTGATCTAAGGCGTTTCTGATTTGTTAGAGCTTTTTCTTTCTGCAAATGTGAAAACTGTTTATAAAATTCTTGTGTAACATCTTTCATTTTATTTGATGACAATCTTGTTTTGTCAATATAATTATTTTGGTTTTGTGATTTCTCTTCCTTTAGCTCCATGATGTTCTTGGAACTGTTGGAACATTTTTCTTCCGTTTGTAATATCGAGGATGATATGCTTTCATTATATATTTTTCTACTATCTTGTACAAATTTTTCATGATCTTTTGATGATGTCTGTGTATGACTATTTAAAATTTGATTTTTTAATTGTGTACTGGAAATACTACTTGCATTTTGATCTGGTTGTGTCTCGTGAATCTCAATATTATCTTTGTTAATTTGAGTTTTATCATTTAAGGAATTATGTTTTATTGATAATTTATTTTTGAGTATTTTCTGTAAGGGCAAAGGTATTTCATTTAGACTAATAACTTTATTTGAGATAATTACTGGAACATTTGATTTGCACTTGTTTGTATCATTAAATTTAGATTCACATACTGCATTATTATGCAATTTTTGTGCTTCATTTATATGAGAATCAATAGATACTGAATTTGAACANATCACTTTTTGTGTATCTTTTGGGATGTAAATTATTATTAAAATAAGATTTGAGTTTATTCTTATCCATTTCAAATTTGATTGACTCTTCATTATTAACATCATCCATTAATAAATCTTTATTTGGTATAAAGTTTAATTTATCTTTAGACCTATCTGCCTTAAGAGATAATGTAGATAATTTAAATATTTCATTTTGTAATGCTTCTGGTATTATATCTTCCTCTTCTTGTTTTTCATATTTCAAATTTTTATATTTAATAAATTTCGCATCCTCTTCATCTTTAGAATTATCATATATTTCGGAATAGCGACGTTTATTTGTAATATCTAAGTTATCATTATTTGAATAACTAGTACTAGCTGAAATAGAATTATTGAAAGGATACCATTGCATGTGTTTTAACTCAAATGTACTATTTTGTTCTTTAATTTTATTATTTGTTAAAGGATATTTTACATTGTTAAATAAGTGTTTTCTCATAGGCTGATTCCTCAAAGTAGGTTTCTGACTAACTATATTTTGATATTTATCTCCAGGTTCATTTCCTTTTGGTAATTCAATCATTGTTATTAAGTTTTCCAAGCCAAGTAAACTAGAATTTCGTAAACATTTTTCACCTTCCTTTGTCTCAATTTTTTCAGAATTTTCTAATACTTCATCTACCTCCAACTTAGTTTTTTGTTCTATAACTGCTACAGTATCTTGGTCCTGACGAATTGTAAACATTAATCCTTCCATTACTAAATCTGTAATATCAGAGGATCGTGGTACATTATCTAATACATAATTCTTTTTCTTAGGACAAGATGAATCTTGTATTTTGGTAATATCTGAATGTGCTTCTATATGGTTTGTAATATCTTTTGCATTTAATTCTAACATATTCTGCTTTGTAGCTTCTATTTCTTTCTCTATCAAGTACTGATATGGCAAATTAACAGAATCTGTATTTATATCATCAACAACGCTACTATCATTTAACATTTTACTATTGTTTGATACAGAATTATTTTTATCTTTTCCAATATTACAATTGTTGATCTTTATCTTATCATCCGATAATTGATGTTTAATATTACTATCTTCTAAATAGTTAACATTACTTTCTTTCATTTTATCATTTAGTTTTATACTATGTTTATGTGACGTATTTAAATGTTTACAGAATTTATTTGTATCTTCACTATTACATGTTTGTTTTACTGTTTCTTTATTTAATAATAACTTTTTTAAATTAGTATTTCCTATATTATTATTTGCTTGAATATTTTTATTTTCACATCCTAAAATTTCTTGCATATTATTACATTGCGCGTCTGTCTTTGAATAGTCATCTTTAGAAGAATGCTTTAAACATTTTTTACTTTCTTTCTCATTTTTATTTTCACATTCATATGTATCATTTGAACTTTCATTCTGATAGATTAAAGAACGATCAGAAGAAATTATATTTTCTGAATTCTGTTCTATCCTTAAAGAATCAATGGGTGTTATAGTTAATATAAATGCACAAGAAAATGCTACAACTGATCGTTCTCTAAACTTCATTAATGCAAACATTTTATCTTGTCTAGTCCATGGTGTATGTTCTATGTATTATGAATTATAGTTAAGAAAATTTTAATAATATGTTCAAAAAATTTAATATTATTGACAAGTTAAAAATTATATTTATCTTGCACATAGAGAAAAGGATACCGAAAGTAACTAAAAGATGACTTGTACCAAATTGTTGTTTCTGGGAAGGTAGATTTTTGATAATCTTTCTAATAACTTTCATTAATTCTTTTCCATAATTAAATTGTTTTATATTTCTGCAAATGTACAAATTAGAAATCTATTTTCTTACTAATGCTTTACTATTAGCAATATTTACCTGTTTGTGCGGTGATACCTAAAAATAAATTTGTATATGTTGGTCTTATGACACAACCAGTATGATCCAGGCACTGTTAAAGTTAGATTTTCCTCTTTTTGGGTCCAATCAATCCAGCTAGTTTTTCGTAGATATATTCCAGGCATTTTCTTTCAGGTATTAAATTTTGAAATAAGGGAACTAATTTTATTGAATCTTTTCCACCAAGTGAATCTCTTATTATAATTGTAAGATAATACAATACTTTTTGCTGAAACAACATATATTCATTTATTTAAATAACACATTTTTATAAATTATTTTACTATATCACATTATGAATTTTTAATACCAACTCCTGTTATAACTTCATTAATAAATATATCCACCACTATATCCCAAGGAATAAATTCACATGAACTAGGACCATGAAATATTCTTTTTCCTTCAGTATATATACCAACAAATTCTACCACTGTTAGTGTATCTGTAAATAAAATATTGAAATTAACATAATGAAAATTAAGAGTTTATAATAATTATAATTAGTCAACAGACCTTTATTTACAGAAGCAACAAAACAGATGAGTTGTAGTATCAATACTAACGCACATGCAAAAAAGGGTATGAAGATATTGAATGCCTTCCATAAAACTATTGTTACAAATAACAAAAGGAGAGTTTTATTTACATTCAACTGTATGTTCTTATATAAAACAAATTTCATAACATTTCTAGTCTTTGTACTTTTATCAATGAGCTTTAATTTACTTCCATTTACATTTCGAAAAAGCATTTCAGTTGGAGACGCATCTTTAGGGCATATGGGCGACATTAATGAGAATTTCTTGTTTTATTATCACTACCAGAAACTTGATCGACGAGCTTTTTCTAGATAAAAGAAAGAATATTTAAATTATAATACCTCATAAACATTAAGTACATACTAATGAAAAATTCTTCATGATAAAAACATTACAATATCAGTGTAGGTCTGTACTAAAAGTGATAGAAATATAAAACTTAGTACTTTATGTTTATAAATAAAAATTACATACATATAATAACTAATACAAATTTATCTACATAACCTCTATATAAGAATATGTAAAAATATATTTTATTAAATCTTGTACACACTTAATTGAGATAATAAAAGGAAAAAATTAAAATCTTTACTATAATTAAGAAACAACTGCTATGTAAATGAACTTATGCTTGATTAAAGTCAAAACTGACAGTTAGAAACAAACAGTTGGGAAGTTAATACAATATATAATGTAGATTTTATTTTTACAAACACATTTATGTACATAAATTTAATCTTATATTTTACTCTCAAAAACAAAAGAAAAAAACAAAAAAAAAGAAAAATAGCAATAGAAATATTCAAAACCCTGATTGGTAAGTAACAAAATATTGCAAATGTATTATATAAATATAATCAACTATATATGTAGTTAGTGCAAATTCATCTAGTTAAAACTTAAGAATATATACATATATATATTAGAAATCAGTATTAAAAGTCAGTAACTTACATAAGTCAGATTGGATTAATACTCTCTTACGGAAATATTTATTCTCATTCTACTAAAGAATTTATTACAAAAGGAAAATTTCCTTTTTTGACATTCAAATGACAAGCAATTTTCTTTGAATGTATACATGTACACATGTTGTACTTACGCATGTAGCAGCAGAGATGAGTCGGGAGATCACCGATGCAATTCATGCAATGTTAAAAAGTCAGCCAAAAGATGTACACTAAGAATAAGAGCAACGGCCGAACTATACACACATTTCTTCTCCACTGCTCTTGGTGGGAGGAACGTGCGTATATACAAGAGGCGCGGCGTAGAAACTAGTGAAGGATAAGACCGAAAAAACATAAAAATTGCTTAAAAGTTTAACTGAAGACTACAAATAAATTGTTTTCTTTTTTATTGATTACAGAAATAGCAAAATACAGCTTCGCAGAACAGAAGACGTTGCGATGCCAGAGGTTATTGAGGTTATGAGTGTTTACTAAATTAATGATTGAGGAATAACCTAGGGACTCTAAGTTTCTGTTATGTTCCAAAACGATGAATATTATCAATAAGACTTCGAAAGCGTGTGAAAAGCAGAGAAATGATTATGGCCCTCGATTTTCTTTTTCAAGATGCAAAATGTATCGAGAAGCGAATGGAAAAATATTTCTCCCTATCTAACGAAAATATAATTCTTTGCCTTTCGTATATATTTATCGCGTATCATTGGATATTATCACCTTAAAGCAATACCTACCTATTCCGAACATATGTTTTATAATAATATACGGCGCCGTAGCTGGAGTCTTCCGAGTGCAAAGGGTTAATATAGTTCTTGCTCGAGACTTCTGTATCTAAATTGTGTTTTCATGGTGTAGAATATTGATGTTTTATTGATATTGTAAAATATCTTTAATAGAAAATCATAAGACACACCGATAATAAAGGATAAGCATTGAATTAGTATAATATATTAAAGGAAACTAAGGTTGCTCTTAAGGAAGAAATGCGAAAGAGATGTTACGACTGTTTATATGCGATTGTTATTATATTTCACGATTTCAATATTTATAAATACTATATTAGACACGAGTTCTACTACACGATATGACTTAATGCTATCTGAAAACGATGAGAAACGACGAAGCAATCTATCGTTTTGCCTCTTCAATGACTGTAAAACACTTCTTGCTAGTCTAACCACCGTTAAGAGCAAATGTCTCTTGAATTTACGGAAACTAACTTAACTTTCTAACTTCCTCCTCCACCGTCAACATATTCTCTTACAACAATTCTACACACCAATTAACTAATCTGATAACAAAATTTTATTACCATAGATATATCAAAATATAAACACTAGTCCTAACTAACTACGATATGCAGATTGCAACGTGGAGAGAAGACTAATCGTAAGGTGTTCTTACTAAACCAAGTTCGTTCCATGACTCCCGTGGAACCTGAAACCGCAATAAACATTACATTATTGTTGTCATACTATACGACAAATACCCAGAAAATTCAACATCCCTTCGCAAAATCACCCTAAATTCCCCACCTCTCAGAACCTACGTAGCCACCATCCTCGAGTCATCCAAAAATCAGGCTTCTTAATTATCTACGTAATAAAGGTTTCATGCAAAAAAGCTTGCCGTCAATTTTCACCCCATGGGACATAATTGAATTCTCCCGCGCCTCCCAACCTCGAAGGGACTCTTTCACGAAGGTAGATACGGGACGACGAAGAAGTGTAAGCTCGTCTCTGTTCTTCCAATGCATTCACGGTTCCGCGGATGAGTCTTCGAGAGGATGGATCGTAGCCACGGGAGGACGAGCAGCCGGCGAGGAGACTGGAAGAGGTGGTAGGAAAAGGAACAGAGAGGGGTAAAGGGGCTCTCACGTTGCCTTCGGTGTGACCAGGTGTCGGGTTACCTCCGACCTCATCTTTCTCCGTGCCTCCACGGGTTTCCCACCATCGACATCAGCCGTCTGTACGTCTGTCCTTACGTACGTCTACCATCCGTCCTGTCACCTTATTTTCGCACATGTCCCGCTTTTTCGTTGCCTTCGATCGCCCCGCTACACGTTACATTCGTTATACATCGTAGATATACGTGTACACGTCGTGGATCCGGGGGTGAATATCGTCGCGAAGTAATGAGACATTGTGGTCGTCCATCTTTCTTTTGCTTTTGCTTTTGCCTTTTTTTGTTTCTTTCGTTTTTTCCTTCTTTTTGGAAGAGATAGTAGTAGGAGGCAGAATTTGACGAAATCGTAAAGGTTTGAGAGGGTTGTGAGAGCGTGGAGTTTGAGGTTGAATTTTTCGGTACCGAGAATGAAAGTTGAGGAAGGTTTTGGTTTGGACAGGACGCGCTGTGTGAGTTTAAAGTTGTGGAACGGAGGTTGGTTCGTAGGTAATGCGGATGAACGAAGAGGGAGATTGATTTGTTAATCACTATGATAGTTAGCGATGCTTCTTTGGTTGCGAGTACGAAGGGTTGTTTGTTTCGAAGTGTACGAATATAAAGATCGTGCAGCGTAGGTTGACTCGCGGAGGTTCGCAAACGATTGGGTTAAAAGAAGAAGTTCTATTATCATTCGCGGTGGTGATCAATGATAGCTTCTTCGATGGTGAGAATGGAAGTTAAGGAAACTTTTGGCGTGGTAAAGTTTGACGTGGAAGTTTGAAACGAGTCTAGAACGATTTGTGGATAGCTTTGTTGCGAAGGAAGAAAGTTTAATTTATTATTCTCTGTGGTATTATTATTAATTACTATTATTAATGGCTATACTTCTATGGTAGGAAGAATAGAGATTGTATATCACGAATCATGAATTAATTATAAGCTGTTACGAGAATAAGGACTAAAAGAAGCTTCTACTTGAGCATCTGAAAGATCGATATAAAAATTCCAAGATACTAAAATATGACTCCTCTTTGTTAAATTTCATAAACATCTGGTTGCAACTTAAGAGATATCGTGGTGGATAAAAACAGCGAAATTTTTACTTCCATCCAGCGCGGTAATTAAAACTTTCGCATACGGAGAAACGCTTAATTAAAAGGAGAAGCCGTTTCGGGAAAGAAGAATAGAAAACTTGAAGGTATTCCAGCGTTGTTCCAGTAGTTTACTTCGCGCGAGTAAGTGTATTTCTATACACAGGAAGCGAAGAAGAAACGGAACAGATATGAAGTATCGGTGAAATTATTCTTGACTTATCGACCGATGGTCCGTCAGCCCCTTGTAATTACTTCGGTGGATAATTAAAACGGTCCCTCGACGCACCCCGGCCACGTTTCGTACTCCTGGTATCGCAGGCAAAGTGTGTGATAGTGGCATCGAGAGGTGTTCGTAGCGGGATATACCATGATCGAAAGCCACCCCTTCTCTGTTATCTCTAAATATCATCCCCTAAATACCCCGCACCCTTCGATAAACAACCGCAAAACAACTTAGATACTTAACGATACTTTCCGCTGCATTGCAATCAACTAATTGGACATCTTTTATTTGAAAATGATAATCAAAATGATTACGTTTGGAGAAAGTAACTATTTGGACGTGATTTTTGCTATTCCTATAAATTCGTTATTTTTAACGAAGGGGAGGCTAAAGAGAATTCAATTTCAAACTTCAAAGAGCAATCGGTCAGGTCAAACCGATCGGTCGATATCGCGTACCTCAAATGAATTAACGCTCAAGGTGGAAGAGGTTTAATAGATCGAGTGTTAGTGTAATTTAGCACTTTATTTACACTTGTTGTATAAAAGTAATGTTTAATGTTATGAACACGGCGGTGGTAGGATCTTGTTAGGAGTGAAGTATTTCACCCGCACGGTATGAAATCTGTTGATAAACTGTTCTCCTACGTTGTTGACTCTCCCTACCAGCCGTTGAGTTTCGTTTGTCCATCGTGCCCTTCCGGCTGGTTCTTCCCCGGGGTTTTTTACCTGATCTCAGAGTCATTAAGGTTACAGCTCGGGGAGGATATGTTATTCGGAATTTCCTAAAGAAGGGAATGGGCCTGTCCGTGCCATAAACGGACGGTCACTCAAAATTCCGAACAATGATCGTTATAAATAAACTAACTGTATGTTGATACAAGATACAAATGGTTTAGTAGGTGAGCAATAGGTGGGTAACATCTGGAAGGAACCACAAACTGGTATAATAAAATCTAATATAACGCGATAGAAAAGTCCCTGCAACGAGGACCAAAACGAGATGGGAACAAAGAAATGAATCACAAAATACAGTGTAGTAAAAACATCTAGAATGGATCGCAAGTTGGAAGAATGTATGTTTCGACCACTCGCGGAGAGACGCGATCGCGAGGAAGCACGTCAACGGGAGTCGTAAATTCCCGTTACGATTAGACAATCGACGCCGCGAAATGATCGATCTCCTATTTCGGTTAGGATAATAGAGGTAGTTAAATTAAGTATGACACTGATGTAACAGATTATAAATTATAGTTTGTTCCAACAACTTTGTAAAGAAGATAGTTACGCTTGTGCATAGATATAGGTGAAGTAGGTGACTGATCTAAGGGTGGAAACCCGGTCAAAAGATGTTGACTGTTCGAAAAATTGAAAATCAGTGAAGTTCGGTGACGATGCTGTGGCGGAGGAAAGCGAGGGATGGGTATGCTTAGCGCACGAGATAAGCTGATTTGTTAAAGACACTTTCGCTAGGAAAGTGAGGGTAATAGACATTGCTTCTGATTGGTTAATAAAAAGGTTGGTGAACTAGAAAGGGTCTTAGCCGCTCTCGAGAGAAAGTTGCTAACGGAAGATACGGAACGTGAGAAAAACCAACTTTTCCGTATCTTCCGTAGTACACAATAAATGTAAAGAATAAAAGATGCTTGCTTGGTCTAAAGGACCTTAACTATGAAAATGCCAAGATTTATGGTAGGTCCTTGAGGCTATGGAGGATATGCAATGAAAAGATGTAGAAGACCTGGCTGCCATCTTGCCCGCGGTATGTGGCCTGGGTTAGGTAGAGAGTCAGCCGACCTAACAATATAATATGAGCGAGATAAAGTACTGCAAATAATTTGGTATCTTAGTTTATTCCGGATTTTTCGGCTTAGAAATAGGATTTGGGTTTACATTTCTTTGTCCACGTCCTATCATATTCTTCGCGTTTTTATACACATGCTCTGCATCAAAACTAATCTGCTTGTAGTGCAGTAATAAAAACTAATCTGCTTATTTTATTATTAACTGCTGTAGTCTGGTCTTTTCAACCTTCTCTAAGCCTGTTCTTTGGTTTTATCTTATACAGATAGTTCGGTAATAAATAATAAGGGAAAATAATATCGACAAAATGTGAACTCGTCATCATCGCCATTTTTAAGTTACATAGCGTAGGTACTTAAACAATACTTTGTATAAAATGTTGCTATTATCTGGTGTAATTGGTAAATTATTATTTTTAAATAGTAGAAATTTCCAAATATTCTAGTAGTATAGAATAGTGATAATTATCTTTATTGTAATCTTATATTCTGAAATCCTATTTTCATTAAAGCCCATAATTCCAATTTGAAGAAAAAATACTCCAATATAAAAAACACGCATGAGAAATCGCCTATTTCCATTTATCATGGTACAATCTTCGTCAGAAAATCTGATCGCCATCGACAAGTTTCCGAAAAACCTATTACCATGGCTATCGCCTCTGGCCACGTGTTGATTCACGTGCACAACGAGAAACGTGCGACTCCACCGTGTGTTTTTATACACGATACCGAATCGGAGGCTGACGAAGGGCTGTACACGTCGTGGGGATGTTAACAGCCGAGGGTGTCGCGTAACGAGATCATAGCACCAAGAGAGTAGATCGTGCGAGAGCCTAACTTCTCGTCGCTTCCGCTTCGCTTTAATTCCTAGTTTGTGAAACACACTGGCTCGCGTTTCTTCATGTTTGATGAAAACGATAGAAAAATGCCATCTAAAATATAACTCGAATTTATCGATTTCAAAAGATTGCTGTCATCTATTCTCCAAAGTATAAACTACGGTTCCAATTGATGTCGAAAGATTTCTGTGATCTAAGATATCTTTATAAGTTTTCTAATTGCAGACTTTCTCGATAATTCCAAGTCACTTCAATTTCCATTTCCAAAAATTTGTCCCACCTAACTTCCAACTTTCAGTCGTGAACTCCGTTGACAATTCTATCCAAAATGCCAATAATTCCAAGCTACCAATTTCAATATATTTTCCCTAACGATCGTCCAAACTATCTTTCCTATATTCCACTCAAAATATTATACCAATAGATTCTTTAAATGTATGCAGTGTACAAAATTAGAAGATTTACGACTACAACTTTATTTCTATAATAATTTTATCGATATTTGATTAAGTGCAATTGGGATGTTTTTATTAATTAATGAAGTTGTAATAAGCGATCTTCTAATTATTTTGAACTGTCAATAAAAATGTGTTTTTGTTGTTTGAAAAATTGTAATGATTTAATATATCGTAGAAAACAAATGCACGCGTACATTGAAGAATAATTAACATTGATTTTATTATTTATATTTTTCTTTTTTTTTTAAGCGTTACATTTCGATGGACTGCACATAAATTTTATATATAATTTTTAAATCCATATAAGTATCTAGTGCCATGAAAATATAGATAGAGCAAAAAGGTTAATAATAGAAATACAGTGTATTTCTTGTTTGTAAGAGTGGAACACCATATTATGTAATATATACGATGTAATGTACACTGCACCGAAATTAATGTTTCTAAGAGGAATCATTTTACAAGAAAACTCACAATCGTTACTATTTTCTTAATATGTACGTAATTATATTTCTTTTGTACACTTGTCTATGTCTAATATAATAGATTATATAATTTTCGTTGTTGAACCAATACAGTATTTTATATGAATATTTTATCTAAGATAGAATAAGAAAATAATATTCAATGATAAACGTATTCATATCTAAGCGATGTTTTTTCCGTAACCTTTGAATCGTTTTCTTTCTTTTTCTCCCTGTCCTTCTCTTTTCATACGAAAATTTTACTAACACTAAATGAAACAATTTTACTTGAATAATCTTTACAACAAACGAAGAAAAAAAAATAAATTAGAAGAACATTCGTTTCATTATCAATTTTTTTTTTGTTTCAATTTTAATTTAAATTATTAGATGGCAGCACTGAGCACAACAATAGCTGTTATACTACTACAGATTAACGGATTGCATTTTAAACTCATCTACGATCGGTTGTAACCTGCGCGCGCAAATTAAGCCACGTGGTAGGGATTACAAAATTCCAATTGGCCCTGTGCATAACACGAAATACGCGTGACAAGGAACGCCCTCTATCGTGTACGAAACGTTCGTTCCTTTCACAGAACTGCTGTTCTTTCCTAGGGAGTCCGCCATTGTTGGAGCACGTATATTTCTGTTAAGGTCAACGGAAATCGGACTACATCCAAAATGGTAAGTATAATCTTTTCAAAGTAACACGAACTTGTAAATCTGTACGATGTGTGGAGTGCAGAGGTATGAATATTTTTGAAGACCGAGTGTCACCTGGGTTCGGAAAAATTGAAAACTGGCGGATTACTTGGGATTGCGCAACTCCCTTTGAAGATAAATTTTGAGGCTCGCGATGGATATGCCAAGATTAAAATCTTTGAAGGTTCAGCAAAAATTCTGGCGAAATATTCCTGAAAAATTTTCCGACACAATGCTTCAAAGTTACCCTATGTTCGAAGTTCAAATATGTTTCGTCTCTTGTTCAAGAGGCAACGTGTCATGGAGTTTTGTAGTCTCTTGTTACAAATCGCAGCATGCTCTCGAAACATCGTGAGTCTTCAAGAAAATGTTCTCGACGGTTTCTGGTGAATTGGAAATTTTGCGGGAACAATCCAAACGAGTATCATTGCACAAAAAAAACACGTCGAGTACTTTGTAGATTGTATATAGAAAATGAAGAAGTTGTGACACTTTCGGGTCAAGCTTTAACAAAAGAAAAGTATTCATACAGGAATATAATTCTCTCTATTCTAAATAATATTGATCATATTTGTCAAGATTTATGAAGCTTTGATTTCAATATGGTCAGTATGAAAATCATTTTATCTTTTCCTTTATTTGAGATAAAATTGTTTTTCAAACTTCATATTCCATATTTTAGGAAAATATTGAGAACATATTAAGAAAATAATATATTTGATAGCATAAAATTAAAAAATGATTTATAGAATTTGTCATATTATCATATTAGATTAAGAAAATTTTAATCAATATGTTGTAATTAGTTTCAGCAACTGTAATCAGTTATAATCATGTTAAACCTATATATTTAGTATTAAAAAGTTTTTTATTTGTTACAGGTGAACTTCACGGTAGATGAGATACGTGCTATGATGGACAAAAAGAAAAACATCAGAAATATGTCTGTCATTGCACATGTTGATCATGGAAAGTCAACTTTGACTGACTCCCTTGTGTCTAAGGCCGGTATTATTGCTGGTGCTAAAGCTGGTGAAACCAGATTTACAGATACTCGCAAGGATGAGCAGGAACGATGTATTACTATTAAATCCACGTAAGTTTAATCTGTTTAATCTTATCAATTGGTGTTTTTAACTGTCTACCTATAAGTAATATTTTTAATTGCAGAGCTATTTCTATGTTCTTTGCACTTGAAGAGAAAGACTTAGTTTTCATTACAAACCCTGATCAACGTGACAAGGATGAAAAAGGTTTCTTGATTAACCTTATTGATTCACCTGGCCATGTTGATTTCTCTAGTGAAGTAACTGCTGCTCTTCGAGTAACTGATGGAGCTCTTGTGGTTGTTGATTGTGTATCTGGTGTGTACTTTAAATGATGTAATTTGAATTAAACTAATCCCCCTTCCAGCACAAAAAGCGTTACTCTGTAGTATATCAGTTGGTTAAACTGACTGATGCACATGGACAGTGTTAATGGTGCATCAATGGAAGAAGATTAAAATGATAGCAGCTGTGTTTAAACGCTGTTGGTGGACCTCTATCCTTATGTCCGAGACTAGCACGCTACGACACAATTGCTACAATTTTTCTTGAAAGAATTTTGTTTTCTTTTTATAGTTTCATGAAAATTATAATTTTTTTATACTTTGTCAAGGTGTCTGTGTGCAAACGGAAACTGTACTTCGTCAAGCCATTGCTGAACGTATAAAGCCAGTATTGTTCATGAACAAAATGGACAGAGCACTTTTAGAACTTCAGCTTGATAGTGAAGATCTTTATCAAACTTTCCAGCGTATTGTTGAAAACGTTAATGTTATTATTGCAACATATTCGGACGATGATGGTCCGATGGGTGAAGTTAGAGTAAGTAAATAAATTAATTTTATTTCTATGTAACATTGTTTCTTACTTTTATATTAATATTCTTATTAATTATGTTTGTTGCAAATAGGTAGATCCTAGTAAAGGTTCAGTTGGTTTTGGTTCTGGTCTTCATGGTTGGGCGTTTACATTAAAACAATTTTCTGAAATGTATGCTGAAAAATTCAAAATTGACGTTGTAAAACTTATGAATAGATTATGGGGAGAATCTTTCTTTAACCCCAAAACTAAGAAGTGGAGCAAGCAGAAGGAAACAGACAATAAACGATCCTTTTGCATGTACGTCTTAGATCCAATTTATAAGGTATGTTAATCATTAACTACTTATAATAAATAAATATTAACTTTTTTACTAATAACAAAACAAAATTGACAGGTATTTGATAGTATAATGAATTACAAAAAAGATGAAGCGGACAACCTGCTGCAAAAACTAGGAATTGTTTTAAAACCGGAAGATAAAGATAAGGATGGCAAAGCTCTTCTTAAGGTAACTTTTTCTATATAAAACTATCATTTTTATTTATTTCAATGATTGGAAATATTTATGATGACTTAAAAAAAAAAAAACTTTTCTGACATCTCTACAGAATTTCTTTGACCGATAATATTTTATTCTGATAATACTTTAGTTTTAACTAACTAATCAATAAATATCATGAATGATTATATATCAGTATAATAATCCGTTTTAGGTTGTTATGAGAACGTGGTTACCAGCTGGAGAAGCTTTGCTTCAGATGATTGCTATTCATTTACCATCCCCTGTTACCGCACAGAAATATCGTATGGAAATGTTGTATGAAGGTCCGCTTGATGACGAGGCTGCAATTGGTATTAAGGTATGTATAAATAATATAATTTTAAGATAAAAAATATTAATTAGTTTTATTATATATGATGAAATTCTCACAGACCTGTTCTGACTTATACATGGTAGATATGAGTAGTAACTGATTAATATATATATATAGTTCAATTTTTAACTCAGCTTTAAAGTGAACTTGTTGATTTCATATCTAATTAAAATCTTATTTTACAGAACTGCGATCCGAATGGACCACTCATGATGTATGTTTCGAAAATGGTACCGACCTCCGACAAAGGTCGTTTCTATGCTTTCGGTCGTGTATTCTCTGGGAAAGTAAGCACTGGAATGAAAGCACGTATTATGGGACCTAATTTCCAACCGGGTAAAAAAGAAGACCTTTATGAGAAAGCTATCCAGCGTACAATTTTGATGATGGGTCGTTACGTTGAGGCGATTGAAGATGTGCCTTCTGGTCAGTAAATCCTTTATTTGGTTTTAAATCTTGTCAAGTAATAGTACAATGATGATTGTTTCCACAGACCTGTTCTGACCTTTTCTGAATGACAATAGAACGGCCAACTGACGCTTAAATTGATAATATTGAAATGTTGTTTCATATAAAAAATGTAATTACAACAGATTATTTTTATCATTCAAAACAGGTAATATTTGTGGACTTGTTGGCGTTGATCAATTCTTAGTGAAGACTGGTACCATTACCACGTTTAAGGATGCACACAATATGAAAGTTATGAAATTTTCGGTTTCACCTGTCGTCCGTGTTGCTGTTGAACCTAAAAATCCAGCAGATTTACCTAAATTAGTTGAAGGTATATTTATTTATTGATTTAATATAATTTGTTATAATTTAATGTCTAAATAAGGATGAAACCTTATTTTGAGCATTGGGTTATGATAAACCGTGATTTTAATTGAAAATCTGAAAGTGATCGTCATCTACATTTCATTTATTAAAAGTGTTAATATTTTTTAACAAAATAATTCGTATTCAGGTCTTAAACGTTTGGCGAAATCAGATCCTATGGTACAATGTATTATTGAAGAATCAGGAGAGCACATTATTGCTGGTGCTGGAGAACTTCACCTTGAAATTTGTTTAAAGGATTTGGAAGAAGATCATGCTTGTATACCCATTAAGAAATCGGATCCCGTTGTTTCTTACAGGGAAACAATTTCAGAACAATCGAATCAGATGTGTCTTTCAAAATCACCTAATAAGCATAATCGGTTATTCATGATGGCGTGTCCTATGCCTGATGGTCTTGCTGAAGATATCGATAGTGTATGTTTCCATTCTATAAAAATTTATAATTGATATTCTTGTTTTGTTTCTATTTAATGTTTATAATCTTATAGGGTGAAGTTAATCCAAGAGATGACTTCAAAGTACGTGCTCGTTATTTGAACGAGAAATATGACTACGATGTAACAGAAGCTAGGAAGATTTGGTGCTTTGGACCTGATGGGACTGGACCTAACATTCTTGTAGATTGTACGAAGGGAGTACAGTATCTTAACGAAATTAAGGATTCTGTTGTAGCTGGATTCCAATGGGCCACGAAAGAGGTATAATATCATAGATTAATGAAAAAGGTATTCAGAAATAGTTTTTTATTTATAATTATTTCACAGGGTGTTCTTTCGGAAGAAAACTTGAGAGGTGTGCGTTTCAACATTCACGATGTGACGTTACATGCTGACGCTATTCATAGAGGTGGTGGTCAAATTATTCCTACCACAAGACGTTGCCTTTATGCTTGTCTTCTCACTGCCTCTCCTCGACTTATGGAACCAGTTTACTTATGCGAAATTCAGGTAAATTTAGTTTTATGATTTATTGAAGAATTTATAACTAGTATGTTAAATTTTTATATTCTAATGTAATAAAATTGTCATAGTGCCCTGAAACAGCTGTCGGTGGTATCTATGGTGTGCTTAACCGAAGAAGAGGTCACGTATTCGAAGAACAACAGATTGCTGGTACACCTATGTTCGTAGTTAAAGCATATCTTCCAGTCAATGAGTCCTTTGGTTTTACTGCCGACTTGCGTTCTAACACCGGCGGACAAGCTTTCCCTCAATGTGTATTCGATCATTGGCAAATCTTGCCCGGTGATCCAATGGAACCTAATTCTAGACCTTATCAAGTTGTGCAGGTAATTTATCTGTTTTGAAATTTTTATAACTATCCACGGTCATAACTGATGGTAATGAATAAATGTCAATACATTGCCATTTTTAATCTCGTGGAAAAAAAACTGTTTTTTTGTTTTGGTATTCTGGTGATATATTCAAGTATACCTGAATAGGGAAACATACAAATCTATATCTTCCTTTTGTGAGACGTGATACATTTGATTACTATTAAGTGTAATAATTCTTGTTCTTACAGGAAACACGTAAAAGAAAAGGATTGAAGGAAGGTCTCCCAGATTTGAATGCATACCTTGACAAATTGTAACCATAGATTCGCGCACCATATTTAAATATCTATTTAAATATTGTAATTCAATTAATATTGCTCGGACCGTATACAATCTACATCGGTTTATTATGAACTTTGTTTTGCGCAAAGAAACATGAGAAATACATGATTATAAATATGAAAAAAAACAATAAATTGTAATTATGATGGAAAGTACGCATGTTGGCGCAAGGAGAAATATTTTATACATTTATTTAATTAAGCATGCCACACGTTATCAAGATCCCGGTGGCTTTATGTTTTTAGCATATCAGCATCAGATAAGAATTCAATTGTTATTTTTATTG
The DNA here is from genome assembly GCA_014737365.1 of Bombus soroeensis. NCBI lineage: Eukaryota > Metazoa > Arthropoda > Insecta > Hymenoptera > Apidae > Bombus > Bombus soroeensis. The sequence continues at coordinate 1,309,897 of JACXIL010000242.1, forward strand.
AGGTGGTAACTTATTGCCAATTTCATATAACAAATGAAAACAAAAGATTGTAATTTTTTACATTGCTTTTTTACCACAATTAGTTTTAATTTTTTTGTTGATATTTTCAAACGATTGGACGAATTTCGAAGTTATTGATAACAAAAAAATCTACAACAGCAATGTACTCATTGAAACGAAATGCATCAAGAAATTAAAAATGAAATTACGAGAGGAAGTGTTTTTATTACCTTGTTAAAATACCCAACCATTCCAAAATCTGATAGAATTAGGACAAGTAAAAAAAAAGTTATGTTCAAATTGTGTATAAATTATGATTTTATTTTAATAAAATATACTATAGTGTCAATACATCTAATATTAATAATTCATATGTGATGAAATAATCACATTCAACATACCAAACCTATTTTTTTGATATATTTCAACTTCATTCCATTAATTTTTTGTACATATTACCACATATAATTAAAATACATTTTCTTAATTTATAAATACTAATTGAATAATATGCCACGTTTATTGAATTGGATCTTTGTTTCAACAATGTGATGAAATATTAGCTACTTGTAAAAAATAAGAGTAAGAAATTTATTTTGCATTTACAAAAACGCAATTCATTGATAAATTGCGTCGATGTATTTTTCATAAAAATTTAGATGGGATTAATTGTGTTTTTGTAGATGCCAGCTAGTGATTGAGCTGCTAAAAGTATAATGTCTCTTCTGGAAATTCCGGTAAGTGCATGATGCCATTCATTGTGAGAAACCTTCAAAGATATATTACTTTTTTAGAATTGTAATTATACAATTACCGTGCTTACTTTTTTGTACCAACCTGTAAACTGTTTGCCATTAAACTACCAACAGTAACTGATAATCCAGACCATTTAAGAGGATAATCTTCAGGTGTGGCTTCTTGTGCCATTGTTACTATCTGACTTGGCACTGGAGTCATTTGAGTGAACGTTTGCAAATTCACATTACGTTTCGGATCATTAAGAAGTATCACCCCTAAATCATACCATTTATCTTCACCAACTTCTAACAGAAAATTTTCTACTGCAATTATAGGTATATCTTTTGGAAGAGTCGGAATATTTCGAGCAGAATTAATTCTTTCTTCTGCTCCTTTCACACCAGCAGCAAAACCAACTGGTTGAGCAGCTACAGCTGAACTTTCCACTGATATACCACTACAAAATAATCAACTCTTTTAATGAAAATATAGCAGTATAGAATTAAATGAATACAAATCATAATTATTACTCACGTTACTGTTGCCTTCCCAAAAACTGTTTGGAAAGCCTGACGAACAGAACTTATTTTAACATCTTTGTCTGATGCAACTACAATCTCCATATCACCACCAGAATCTGAAAAGTATATTTTCCACAGAGCCTGCATATATGTTTGTAAATGAACTAACATATTGCACAGTCACAATGTTGTTATTTACATTCACATATAAATAGTGTGGAATCTATATATTGTTCCTCAAATTTTAATTGCCATTTTATTAAAACACAATGAAATAGAATGTACTTCTTTGTATTATTACAAGTTGTTTTCAACAATTATTTCTTTATAACACTGTGCATATAAAGTTACTTTAATTACTATTTTAAATTATCACTTTATTTGTAATGCAAATTGTACAATCACTATTTTATGTGTGATTTGGAACACTATTTCACATATACAAATGTTATAATTTCAGCTACTTAATAAATGAAAAATAAGGAGGAAAAATATTTTGTAAATGACAGATAGACAGCACACAGCATAGTTCACTAAATTAAGTTTGGTTTTTAGATCATCCAAAAATAACACAGTACATATATATGTTCCTTTCAGATATGATGCAATAATATAATCTAATAGATACAATGACATACATTTAGATAGGAAATTGACAAAACACTCAAGCAAGCAGAAATGATCAAGAAATTTACAAAATAGAAAAGGATTAAATTGCTTTTACTTGCATGTCAGGTTTTAGTAGCTTTCTTACTTACAAATGAACTCACGCATCTGAGGATCTAATGTTGTGATCATAGTATTAACACTGTTCTTTGCTTTTTCTGCAACTTTGCTTAATACATTACTATTTACTACTGTTTCTTTAACCCATGACAGTAGACCACCTCCAACCATTCCTGAATCCTGGACTATATTTTCTGATGGCACTGTAGTTTGTACATTTTGTATGGACGGAGTAACAATAGGAGTTGTAATTAATTGATGTGTTTCTTGCTGTAATGGTTTAGATTGAGTAACAGTATTTAACATTGATTTATTAGGTTCCTGTTCATGAAGTTTCTTTTGTGAAGATGATTCTAAATTATTAGGCCTTTCTGATAACAGTGTTCCAGGGTTTGAAATAAAAATAGGCAATGCACTAGGTGGTGGCACATTTGATAACAAATTTCCTGTAGATGTTGACACACCTAATGGCATTAATAAAGATGTTGATGAAGACAAACTGCTAAAAGAATCTGGAAATTACATTATTTATATTATTTACATAAATGACATATTGTCCTGATATATTAGTGTATCTGAATAAATAAAAAAACCTTCATCAAGTAATAAGTTATTTTTGTCCTATTTATCAAATAAAATTTATTGTTCGTTTAAATAATGTATCATAGAATGTTTTACCATAAGATACATAATTACATTCATTTTATGTTATAATATTTTTATGTCTGTTATATTTTTTCAAAAATTAATTTTTTATAATTTTCTTTTAAAATCTTTTGCTCTACACGGAAAACTAGCAGCCAATTAGAGTGAACATAAATCTTTTTACTTGCGAAGGAATTTGACAGATACGCAGGTGTTTATGTTTTGCCTTTCATTCTTACCTGTTTTTACGATTTCTCCAGATGTAGACGATTCATCTGTTCTTCTTTCGACAAATTCGAATGTGGATTCTCCATTGGAATCGTCAGTCATTGTTGATTAACTTTTCTAAATTTACACGTTAAATGCCCAAAACTATATTGTGAATTTTCTATACGCAGCTATGTATGCAAAAGACATAATATGTACATGGATTGACTATGTACAATTATGAGCTGCAAGCTGTAAGTGACCAACTTCATCATCTTGAAACAGTCTGAAGATAGGAACTAGTCTACATGTATACATATTCACATATATTCCTATACCTTATATCTATTATTTACTTTATTTGAGTGAATGAAAATTTTATTTAATTAGAAGTTACGGTTTAACTTTGGTTTAGAGAATATAAAATTATTGACCTTTTTTGTTATTTGATAATTTTCTACGCGTAGAATCCAAAAATACAAGTCTTAATTTTAAAAATCAAGAGGTTGAAGAGTTATTCGTACGTAAAATTGAGCATTTCTATAGATTAGCATGACGCTATATTACTTCTATTCATCATCTGATTAATCCGTACTACGGGTACAGATGAGTATTGAATTGACTTTCATCGAATATTAGCTTATACTAACGTAACGGCGGCAGAAAGGTGGAGCATAACCTAAACCTGCCCAAACCTAATCCAATACTCACGATTCACGATTCAAAATCCCGCCGCAAATACACCCACGTGCATTTGTATACACACAGAGACTCCAGTCATTGGACCAATCATGCATAGAAGCCAACGTGGCGTCAAAGTAACGCATGCACTAAAAATACGCTAAAAACACTCGATTTTATATGCACATAATTCTTAAACCACTGAAGTCCTAAAGTTAAGACTTCCTTTTTTGGATTCCACATGTCGAAAACTATCATAATGTATAAAGGAAGTCAATAATTTTATGTTCTCTAAACCGAAGTACAGCTGAAGTTACACATTTATGATAAAAAAAGAAAAAATATATTATCATAGTTACCGATTATATTACACATATTATACTGATTATATACCATTAATATTTATTTTAGAATTAGTATATGTTTTACATGCTATTTATGCAAGGAATGAAGAAAATAAAAATTTTTTATTTTATAAATAATATATTTACCAACATGATATCATTTACTTTAAGTAACCATATTTATCAGTATTAAAAACAATACATAATGTATCAATATATGCATTAGTGTTTGATGAAACGGATTAAGGTTATGTTCAGCAACATGTTACTCCTTTACTTCGAATAATTAGCATATACGTAGTGAAAGAGAAATACTAAGCAAAATAATGTCGCTCCAAGAATGTTGCAGAATACAGCCAACTGTACATCTGTGATCATCTGAAAGGTTATGAGATTAACTTTTACCGGTCTATATCTTTGATTTAATGAGAAAAATGTTTAAAATTAATTTAAAAAGTATACTTAAAGAACAAATTGATCAAAAGGGACATAATTACCTTGAAAAATTATTTTATAATACACAGTTCAATATATTTAAATGACATACGTGGTTTGACACGTTATACTCTACAACTCGATGATTATGTATCACAGAATTGTAGTCATGAATCTCTTTACCTGTAACAGAATTTTCTGGAAGACTTGCTTGTCGATATCTATGAGATAAAAATATAAAATAACAAAATATTATAAAATATATGGTATTCTATGTCGTGTTTGAAAAATGGATTGATAAATACATATTAGTAGTATGCATTATATTTTATATATATCTTAAATTAATATCACCAGATATTACTAGTGAGAGCTAAATATAACTAGTAATATAATACCAAAAAGGAAATCTCTCTGATAATACGTGAGCGCGCGATTATTCTAATTTTTTCTAGAATATATTTACAATTATTATGATATGTTGTTATGTTTCATTAGCGTAGCAAATATATTTAGTCACTTTTTAAGTATTTTTAAATACATTAACAATATACACGTCAAAAGACAATATGTTGATTCACTATATTAGTGATAGTGTGCTTTTATGCACCGGTTCATTGAAATTCATTCAAATAATATACCGAAAACGCAAAGCTTAAGAAATAAGAGAAAAGTTTTTCGATTGATTTAGCATTAATCATACTATTACAAAAATTTTAAATATATTTTTTCTTTATGTGCTTAAAGTAGTTGTAAAGAATGTTAGTAATATTAGTTGTATTGTACAGTATTTTCCCTCCTTCCTAAAACAAACACGCTAAATAAATATTGTAAAAAAATTAATGAATTGGAATTATGATGTTTATATAATTTTGATGTTTATAAAATATTGAATTATAAGAATTTGGTTTTCCGATATTTTGACAGTGGACTCTTTTTATAGGGAAGTTTTCCAAGTTTTTACCTCCTAACCTCTACGTGTATCGATACACGCGTAAATATTTACTGGATATTATTTTATTCTGTAATACTAAAACGTATCAAAGATGTTCGAAGCACATAGTATCAATGCGGAACATAAAGATTTGATTCATGATATTGCTTATGATTTTTATGGACAACGAATGGCAACATGTTCTAGTGATCAATATGTGAAAGTGAGATTTATATTCTTGTCGTTTGTATTCATACATAGTAACGTTATCATAGTCATATACGAACATTATGAAATTTGTATAGGTCTGGGATGAAGATGAACATGGAAATTGGCATTTATCTGCATCTTGGAAAGCACACAGTGGGTCTGTGTGGAAAGTAACATGGGCACATCCAGAGTTCGGTCAAGTTCTAGCAACATGCTCTTTTGATAGGACAGCAGCTGTATGGGAAGAGATAGGTAGAACTATTATTTTTGTGATTAATTAATAAACAAATAATTATGTTATTAATTTTTCTTAGTTGGAGAAGGATCAGGACCAGGAGAACGTGGCATGAGACATTGGGTTAGGAGAACAAACTTAGTAGATTCCAGAAAGTCTGTTACAGACGTGAAATTTGCACCTAAAACTTTAGGACTTTTGTTAGCTACGTGTAGTGAAGATGGTGTAATTAGGATATATGAAGCACCTGATGTTATGAATCTAAGTCAATGGACTTTACAACATGATATTAGTTGTAAACTTCAATGCAGTTGTCTTTCATGGAATCCATCTCTTTCAAGGTATAATAAATTGTTATTAAATTCCTATAATATGTGTTATAGATATAGGTGTCAAATATTCCATTATTTCACATTAGGTTACACCATCCAATGATAGCAGTTGGAAGTGATGATCCAAATCCATCATCTGAGGGAAAAGTTTTTATATATGAATATTCTGAAACTAGTAGAAGATGGACAAAAACTCAAACGTTAAATATTATAGATCCTATTCATGATATAGCATTTGCTCCAAATTTAGGTAGAAGTTTTCACACATTAGCTATTGCATCAAAAGATGTGCAAATAATTATATTAAAACCTATGGTGTGAGTATAAGTTTTAAAATTCGTACAAACATGAAGTGTATAAGAAATTACATGAAGATGTTATTAATATAGGGACAATGCACAAAGTGGTTCATCACGTTTTGAAATTAATGTAGCAGCACAGTTCTCTGATCATGATTTTACTGTATGGCGAGTGTGTTGGAACATTATGGGAACTATTCTAGCAAGTTCGGGAGATGATGGTTGCGTTCGATTATGGAAAGATAATTATATTAATAATTGGAAATGTGTTGCTGTGTTGAAAGGTGATGGCACCTCTGCTCAAAGTGCTGAAACTTCTATAGCGGCAACACCACCTAATCATTCAACAGGAATACAACAAACATCTTCTACAACAAGGTACTACAAATTGGGTTCCATCAGTCATCCAAACCAAGTGCCTTGGCATTAGAGAAAATGATTTATTTTTTAACATACTTAGTCGTTTCATGTTTATTATTTCGTACAATGTGTACACATTTTGTGAGACATAGTGAATTTGTATTTCTATCATGAGAATTATCTTTATTTTTTTAACAAAATTATACATCTTTTATTTTTAGTAGTTAAATAGATTTCTATTAATTATAATTTCATAGCACCGTACATTACCCTATTGATTTAGTAATTTGTATCTTTTTGTTGAATAAAACAAGTATAAAGTGTATGTTCCGCTAGAAACATTTATAATAAATCCTATCTTATATATAATAACTATCAAAATAACTTTATTGTCTATTCATATCCATTTGAAACAAATTGCTACTTCAAAAAGAGCGGTACCTTGCTATTTGGAATTAGTAAGGAATATATCGTTAAAGAGATTATTAATTGAGAGTATTTTATATCTTGTAATATAACAAAATTCATTAAATGATAAATTTTAGGTGTGTTAATCTCATATATACTTTTGCTCAGCATTAAAATTATTGTAAATATTGAATTATTATATATGTACACTTTGAAAAATATTTTACAAAAGGCATATATTCATTCAATTTGTAACGTATTTTTTTCATTAATAAATGCTGAATATATATTACAATACACCTTTTTATTTTTACCTACCTTAAAGTATCGAATAATTCTCAATGGAAAATAATTGTTGATAATAACTCCTTTACGTTTTTGGTAATAGTAGATCACCTTACAGTAAGTTTTTTACTGTTATTTTAATCAAGATTTGCGTTCTGTTTGTAGTATATTTTAATTATATATTGATGACTAATGTTTAAATAAATTTTATTTCGCTTTCAGAGCAGTAACTATAGCAACTGTCACTGCAGAGAAGCCTACAGTTACAGTTATGTGCAGCAATAAATGGCAGGCACCTGTTATAAAAGGTCGTTTTAGTAAATCTGTTTGGTTGGGAAATCCTAGTGAACCAACACCACCTCCACCTCCAATCTTAGAGTATCCAAAGGCAAAAAAGTAACACAGCTATTCAATTTTTGGTAACATTAAAAAGTGCGAAGAGAAATGACTTTATATTCTTATGTTTAATGATTTAAAAAATTAATTCAAAGAATATGGTACGCTACCTTTTATGCATTTGAGAATAACATTTTTATTTTAAGGAGAGTTCATAAAATTAAGAAATTTCCAGACATGTATTTACAGTCATTATAACGATATGGTAATAAACAGCAATTGTTAATTATGCGTAAGTATTACTGTTATGAAACTTGTATATATACATTTTGACTGATTTTAGCGAACATTACTTTTTATTACTACATGACATATTCGTATTTAATTAAAATAAAATACATTTACGACAGAGATAAAGAAGTTCACTTTCCTCTAAACTAAAATACGACGAACTCTTCAATTCAAAAATATTGAATTTATAAAGCGGAAAGGCAATCTTGATCAAATTAGAAGCTAAAATTTTAAAAATTATTATACTCTTGCACTAGCATACATTAATTATATACATAGAAATTCCTTATTTCATTAATTTATTATTTAAATTAGACGACATTTCTTAATAAAATAGAAGTATTGAAAAAAGCAACTAAAACATAATTGAACAATTAACGTAGTAGTTACGAATATCCGTCAATTGACTTCGAAGTATTTGGTAGCTTTGTCTCTAGATTAGTACGTGCGCGAAATTATAACGGTTCAAAGCAGTTTTATAGTTATATATGTTCAAAGTATCCGTAAAGTTATTCAATTTTGTTTTGTGTTATAAGAAACAGCAAAAAGAATTCATTTAAATCATCATACACTATGAAACGTGTAACTGAACCTGTTCGTAAGAGCCTGCTGGACGTCATCAGGAAAAATCTTCGTGCTGCTGGTAAGGTAAAGATCTAACTTAATTTAATTATTAAACCTTTAGTGTATTTACGTAGAAGATGAAGATAACAGTACAGTTATGCATTTTGTCAAAGTACAAATAAGTTGGTGTTCTTGTTTAAATATACTAATTCATAACGAAGCGCCATCTATTCTCATCGATTCAAATTTTCGAATCTGTACATTCTAGAACAATTTAAGAACATTGTATTATTTATAGGTTTCATATATAACGCGTGTTGTGTATGTCGGAGCATATATTGGTACAGATACGAGTATAGAAAAGGTATGAAATTAGTAGAGTTAGTATAGATTATGACATACACGTTAGTTATAGGAGACGTTGAAATAGTGTAATATCATACAGTATTTTTACTATCCGTATAAAAAATATAATTTCCAGAAGATGGAATCTATAATACAAGACTTGCAAGCAGATTATATGAATAATTCCATCAGTGGATTATTTCTGATTTATCCGGATTATTACGTTCACGCATTAGAGGTGTGTAAATGAAATTTCAATTTTTAAATTAAATTTCAAGATTTGAATTTGGTTAGACACATTAGCGATTTCACAAACAAAAGTGGATTCTGTTAAAACTAACTTAAAACTAAAAAATAGATTCTCTTAACATAGGCGCCAGAAGATATAATTTATAGGCATTTCAAAGTATTGTACAATAACCAAACAGAGGATTGTAAAATAGGAAAAGCAATTTTTCTTCCAACTTATCATCATGTCCATCAAGTAAGGCTTTTACAATAAATAAAAAAGGAAGGGAATAACATTTTTCGATTGGAATTTACAGAGATTTTTTACGGGGTGGTACCACGCGTATATAATACCACCTACTTTGATACAGCCGTTAAAATCATACGAATTGGATGATATCCAACAGCAAATGTTAAATTGTTTCAATAAAGTATATATGTTGTGTGATCATATCTCGAATACGCATCACGATCGCGTAAGTTCTTCTGTTAGTGAACTAATAGGTGAAGTTTGCTCGTTTCATAGATGCGATGATTAAGTTTATTGCTCGGTTTTAAAACTAACAGAAAACTTTTTCTTAAAAAGTCAGTTCCGATACAGGAAGTTATAAGATCGTTGAGTGACAAACTTACACGACTTTATCCCGAGAGTACGTTGTTAGAATATTTATTGAATGCAGAAAGCCCTGTGATTTTAACTGTTGAAGAGTATTTGAACATATATTCCACAGTTCCATTCATTAACCTTTATTCAGGTAATAATATCATTTGTATTAACTGTCTGTTGATAATTTATGAAAATTTTTATATATAGTATAAATTTTTAGCAAAGTTTTATTAACAGAAAGAAAAAGGATTGATTGAATAAAAACGATTATTTATTTCAGAGTATTTACAATATCAAAAAAACGTCTCTTTTTATGGGGTACATGAAATTTGTGTCGGATATCGCTAAACTAATTACATATACAAACTTCATTCAAATGGTTTCACTTTTTTTTTCTTTTGGTTTTCCTTCGCGAAAGCAGCTGGTCAGACTCGATTGTTAAAGATGTACAGGCGATATACGGCTGAAACGGTGCTTTCATTTACTCTTATTAGTCTAAAAAGATTTCTTTGGCTCTTATCCCTGGCTACTGTAAGATACATAGTAACAAAGCAAATTGGTGTGTAAACGCTGGTCGGTATTATTGGATATTTTGTGGTCGTCACGCGAATTCCAATAAACATTTTCTCTGTGGAAACACAATCAAATTTTCATACATTAACTAACAAATAATACGCGAATGTCTCATTTTAAACGGGATATCCTACCGTTTTAATAGGTATAAAGTAACATACAACGTGTAATATAGCATCTTTTACATCGTTTATAATATATTCATTATTCGTGGAAGAGAATGGAATATGATTCGCGGTGTAGAGAAGTAGATGGTATCTCGTACAAAGCTTTTGAGGTAAAGATTTTTTACATTAGATTTAGTTTAACCTATTCACTGCCAACTACGAGATATCTCGTAGTTTGCGCTACAAATTTAGATTGATTGCGATTGGTGACGGACTAAATTTGAGTTTGGAATTATTAGAAAGGATGAACGAAAATTTTATATAATAATATTTCATACATAATAATATTTATATAATAATATATAGATCTCATGTTTTCTTTAAAATAAAATCTTGGCACTCAGGTTAACATGCTCTAAATTTGCGCGGCAGTAATTTTTATAAAAATTACTACTTGTAAATTATTACCCGTAAAATTTACCAAATACACGTGGACTCAAATCGAAATTTCATTAAGTGCACGTGTACCTACTTGAATTTTTACGATCAATTTCCTCAAAAACTCAAAGTCACTAATTGGTCTTTGCTCGAGATATCACTTCCTTTTGGATTCTACTGCCGGCGAATTACTTCCCATCCTGTATAACACACAGTTAAGCGTAAATCAACAAGAGAACCGTATTTTATAACTCGAATATTCATTTCTCGTCACATTTCGATTCCTACAAATGAAAGCAAGTGTTTGCCATTTACAAATAGCACAACGAATTAATAACCGAAACAAAGATCAGGTTTCTAAACTATATGTATTACACAGTCATTTCGAGGGAGCTACTTTTCCAACGAGTCTCGACGATTTATACAATTTACATACACGAGGACCACAAGATGTTTCGCATACTGACCAAATGATTCTGCGCTAGAAGAGTAGCCTCGCGCAATACCAAGAAACGCCTTTAACATTCAGAATGACGACGATTATCTTCCAGATACCATCTGGCCGGCGCCTCGTGACTTGATGTTCTGTACCGGGTTCGAGAAGGAGGATCGTAATAGTATTGATTCGACGAACCAAAGACGTTATACACGCAGGATTACGTTACGTTAAAAATTTGCAAAACTTCATTTGGTTAATTTGGTTATCGACTTAGAATGCCTGTTTCCCGAGCAACGCAGCATACATGTTGGTGGACTTTAAGAAAGAAAAATGAAAAGGGGAACGGAAAGCGATTTGTTTCCGCTACAGTAACGCGTTTTCTCGAACAATAGAACATGACGGTGAAAACAAATTCCAGTCGATACCGATACCGTCCGGTTTAGACCGTTTCGTCGATATAATTACAGAGAATTGTACTCGAATAAATTATCAAATGATTTATTGGCAGTTTGCTTTGAAGATTTATTGCGCTGCTACCGAAACTCGTTAAGGTCCCGGGATCGTTTGTCGTCGAAACGATACTAGCACGCCACTATCGTGCCGGGATGAGTTCGTGTAGATTTCTTTTTGTTTTCTGTTCAGCCTTTCAGCGTTAAACGTTTAATACAAGGTGAAATAGGCGTTTCGTAACGATTAGTAGAGTTCCCCTTAGTACACTGGCTATGCGCCAACATCAATTCCATCAATGGCAATAATAAATAACGAGATTCGCGCGTTTCACTTTCGGCGCAAGACATATTCATCCTTCTTTTTTTTTTTTTTAAATCTTTTTAAATATTAAAGTCAGACACCGTGACTTCGAGGATAAAACTTAACGACTAGCGATCGAAAGAACACATTCATCTAGAGGACTCGAGAAAACGTCTAATTTTCGATAATTGTATTTACACGAGTGACTCGTGAAAAACCACTGTCCGTCATTTCCTATCACCGTGTCACACCGAATTATTTATACATACTGAGTGTCCAGGTCTTTCCGCGTCTTTTCCTTCTCTTCTTCTAATTTTTTCTTCAGTTTCGTTTAAATACACGCATACACACAGATGTGTTTATCGTTTACTAGGGAAAAGTGCAGACATTTACAGAGCGAAGCGGGAAACTTTCTCTTTCTCGCTTCTGCAGTTTTAAGAGCTTAACAATTAAGGAAGCTATACACACTTGTTTTCTCTTCTCTCTCACGAGCTTCTAGTTGCGATCCCTGGATAAAAGCCATACTCGTAACACACTTTCCTTACCACTTGTCAAAGTGTACCATTCTTGAGTTAATCTTGTATGGAGAATTCCTTATATTCTTTAACCTTTTCGTTCGATCGTCATGGTACAACTTACAGTCAGAAAATTTCATAATATTAGAAATATTAAGGTAGTACGAGTTAAAAAAGAACTGCTATTCCCCTGCTGAATTTCTTTATTCTTTCAATAAAAAAATAATAATAATAATAATGAAATTTGTCAAACTTTCTGGATGTAAGTTACCATAAATAAATATCGACGATCTCCGAAGGAAGAAGCAACTCGAAATTTTTACCAAGTGTCGAAACAGATAATAGCACAATTTTTAAGAGCAAGACGGGGATCCATTCGTTTCCTTCCCCCTCTTTCTGTCTTCTTTCATCTCAAACCATTACGCAGAGGGAAAATCGGTACTTTATATATCATACAGATACCGTAATTTTACAATAAAATCCAGAATACTGCATACTGACGAAAGCAACGGGGGATGTCTTTATATTCGTTCTCCTTTCTTCTTTCTTTTTTCAATTTTCTTTTTCCTACATTTTTCTTCCTTTCGCGCTCGATACAACTTGTTTCTAACGTCTCGTTGTAAATTTCAATTTTTTCGGTGATGGAAAGCTGAACGATATGTCTTCTGTGTCCTCGTTTCTTTTTTTTCGTCCCCCACCCCTGTTTAACATCGAACACGCACGCACACGAAATTCTTGTTCCCATTGACTGTTTTAATTTTCCTATCTCGTCACATCGTGGGGCATCCTCAGTGTACGTTATTCTGGCTGCCTCGACCGATTTTTATACTCATATACATTATTTATACTTACAACGACTAAACGAATTGTACAGTGTGTATTTTTCCTCCCTCATTATTCTCTTTTCTTCCCCTTTTTACCATAATAAAAGTGGGAATAAATTGTTATCTCTTTTTCATATCTATTTTTTGTTTGTTTCATCTTTATACTATAGCAATCTGTATAAAATATCTTCCGTATTCAAGGTATATGTACAGCACGTGCGAAATCCGTGCATATGTATAAGTATATTCTCTATCAATAATTCGTTCCCGATTGCACATGCACGCCTTTTATAACGCACGGTAATCTCCGACATTTCTCTCTTTCGCTTTTATCCTCTTTTGTTCTTTTCTTCTCTCTCTCTCTCTCTCTCTCTCTTTCTCTCTTTCTCTCTTTCTCTCTTTTGTTTAAATATATTCACACTGGCTCGAGAATCGTTCGTTCAATGTAAAAAGGACACTTGATCGAACAGAGAGACGTAAACGCGATGCTATCGCTGGGGAGGAAAGAAGTTCGTTCGAAATACAACCGGCCTCGTTTCCGATTTGCGTGCGAATCTGTACGTATCAGCTCCATTCTTTGCTCACATCGCATCCGTACACGCAATTGTCGAACGTCTCCTAGACTCCCGAACGATGCGCTTGATTTGGTCGAGGAATGTACAGGGTCTGTTTGTCGTAAATGATCGATGATCGATGATCATGCTCTTTACTCGTTAATTGTCGAGGAAGAATACCATTAACCATTCGATCTGTCTCTCAAAATTAACGATCTTCGTGAAGTACCCTGTTATAATAGGTAACGATTCTTCTGATATTTTCAAGGTAATTCTCCCCTGCCATTTGGCTATACCTCCCTCCACCTTTATTTATACATTTGTTTACTTGCTTACAATACACAATAGTAGGAGGAAAAAGATTAATAACGCTAGATTCGTGAAAAGATTCGCTCGGTGTAATCGGAAGGATCAGCGATCCTTTTATACCTCGTCTGTGGCTCCCGATTACTGTAACAGAGAACACGTTCGACACGGAACAACTTTTAGTATCCATCCGTACGTTCCAACGATGCCGTCAACTGTGTGTACCTGTTACCAGAAAACTTTCGGCACTGATACGCGGCTCGAGAAACAACACGTCGAACGATGCTTGCTCACACGTGGCTGGTCTGCGAGCGACAAAAATGTCACACGGAGCTCTCCCTTTTCGCCATCACGATCGGTGTGCTTATCTTGCCATCTTTCTGCGACTGGATGCAACACTGCGCTGGAATCCTCGCCTCCATGTCCTTGGTCATCAAGGTGCCGCTGGGACAGGTCCTGCTGACGACACCGACACCAGTGTAGAGTATCGGCGGGCTCATCGTCATCGACATTGATTGAACGCTTTGACTCGGCCAGTGTTGCCTCGGCAAAGTGCAAACGCCGCTTTGATAGTCATCGCCCACTATCGGCTGAAACTGTAGTTCATGCGTGCTGGGTGATCGATGCTTTTTGAATGTTTTAGTTTGAAATTATGGTCATTAAGTATGGATGGGATAGTAATCGTTTTATCGTAGTGTCATTTAGAACGAAGCTAATCGTTAGAGTCGATTGTACGTATATAGTATAGAATATAGAGGATTCTATGAGCATTATGAGAGAAATTACTATAGAGAGTGTGGCAGGACGCGAATAGATTATTTCATATGCAAAACTAAGTTAAAAACGTGGAATAAAATGTAGATGATCGGATGAAACGATACGTTTTGAACGTTTCAGTTTGAAATTGTCATTAAGAATTGATAGGATAGTAATCGTCTTATTATATTTTCGTTTAGGTTATTTAGAATGAATGGAGTTGATCGTATAGATATTTGTGGAAGCAATCGGAGAGAAATTACTATGGAGAGTGTGGCAGGATGCGAGTAGATTATTTTATATACAACAACGAGTTAAAGATGTGGAACAAAATGTAGATGACCGATGCCTTTCGAATGTTTTAGTTTGAAATCGTCATTACGGGTGAATGGAATGATGATCGTTTTACTCTACTGTCATTTAGAGACGAAGCTGATCGTTAGACGTATAAAGCTGATTGTGTAGACGGCTGCATAAGCATTCAGAAAGAAATTGCTACGGTGAGTATGACAGAATGAGAATAGATTATTTTATATACAAAAGTAAGTTAAGAGCGTCAAATGAGATGTTTTTGTTGGAAGCTTTGTTTTCGAGAAAATTGAATTTGAAAGCTTGTTAAGCACATATGAACTCGACTAATTCTCGACTAGATGAGAATGGCCGTAGGTTATACGAAATGTAGAATAAAATTTGTTCGTTGAAAGCCTCGATTTCGAGAATTGAGTTTGAATATACTTAATCAAGAATTATAGAATTCAGTACACGCGTGCTCGATGAATTTTCAAATTTCATTTCCTCGAAAATGAAGCATCAAATGAATCAATTTTGTTTTACATTTTCGCCTTATTTCCGCATGTAGAATGACATCCTGTCCAGCCGCATGTACCACGCAAACCCGTCTCGTTTTCTACACGCTTAAAGCAACGGAAAAGTTGAAACATCTGGCGGGAAGTTAGTTTTAGGATGGAATATGTAGTTGGAACTAGAGAGTAGAAGCGAACGTGTAACTGGGGATAATCAGGGGACGCATTAGTGAAAATTGAACTTACGCTTTTATGTTTCGTCAGATTCGAGAATTCGTGCAACGGCATGCCGTTACGAATGGTGCAGTAGCCGACGTAACTGCCGTGACCGCTGACGGAAGTAACCGTCGAGTGCTCCAGCAAACTTCTCGACGGTGACGTTTCGATCGTCGACACGAGCCGCCTCTTTCTCAGGTACTCCGATGGCTCGTCGCCTGTGTACAAATAGAATTTTCAAATTGCTTTTAGATACTTCGCTTTAATCCTTAATTGGTACAGCGAAGTGGAAACAAGTTTATTCTCTAATGGATAAATATTTCTGCAGGATATTTGTGTAAAGTCGTGCTTTTGTAAACTTAAACGAAGTGGAGGGAATTTAAGCAGAAATTTATTTCGTTTGGTAAATATCACAACGAGTGCTATATTTCGTATATTTTATATATTTTTGCACGTTGTAGGCAACTGTGCATTCTTGCAATTTTAAATTTTCTGTTAAGGTACTTCGATAACGAATTGTTAACTTCGCGAAAGAACTTATAAATTTATAAGATTTAGCCACGTAAAAGCCAATTTCAATCCCCATTGTTTGATTCCTGAAAAATTTAATTTATCACCTTCTCTGGTATTAAAATTAATCTCACAACGTTTGAATTATGAAAGCAAAATCCTGCAAAGTTTAAAGTCGAGGAGCGTGTTTAATACTTTAAAAGAGAAGTATATACAGAATTGGTAAGAAAAGAAGAGTTATAGCAAGAAACGTTTTGTAAATCTTAAGTCAACTTATACGTAGTCAATCTGATTGAATCAATCGATAAAAGCACACAAACCTGTGATTTGTTGAGGTATGATATCTGGATTCTTCTCGTCGTTTTCGCTTATGTCACCGCTACTCTCGAGTTTCCTGAACGGACTGCTAGGATGTTTCTCATCCGTGAGCAGACTGCTTCCCTCGCGAAACCTCAGCTCCCGTTGGATAGGGATCGTTTTCGTTTGTTTGCCATGATCCTCCATCTGAGACTTACTTTGCTCGTCCACCTGCGTGTGCTGAATTCTCAGCACGATCATCACTATCACTGCGACGATGATCAGAGCGGTCACCACGCCGATCATTACGCTCAGCATCGGCATTAGTCTCATATTCTGTCTTGGTCTCTCTAAAATTACAGTTATAAATGTACAATTTCTTCCATTTTTTAACGTCTTGCAGCAAGAGATTTCACGTTTAGAAATTAATATTGCACAATATTCTTTTCAAAATGCTTAAGCTTTTCATTTCTGTCAGTTTTTGGGCGTGATAATGAAAGTTTGTTGTCTCCTTTTCATGACTCGCAGGGTTTCAAAGAAATAAACTTAACATTTACAAGTTAACATCGAGCAATATTTTCCCTTAAAATTGTAGAGTTCTCAATTTTGTCAGTTTCTAGATGGAAAGATTAAAAATTTATTGTCGAATGTCAATTCCAATTTTAACGTTCTTTTAATTCTGTCAATTTCTGGATAGTAAAGAGGAGGTAGATACGTGGGTAAAGAAGAGAGCAGTAATTACGATTAGTCGAAATGGATACGAAGTCATCTACGCATTAAAGCAAACGGACCAGTTCCACGGCACAATGAAACAATTTCCCGCTGCGATGGATGAATTATTTCGCGTACAAAGATCTTGTTGCGAACATGAATTGAAATTTATCCTCTCTACTAGCCCTGTCTTTTGTTCTTTGTTCAAAGTCGTTTCGCAAATTCGTTCCATTTATCCGTACGCGGTACCAGGGTGGTTCTTTTTCATAGTTATGGATCACCGAAAAATTTTTGGCTCAGTTTCCTTTTATTTCATACGGAACAGCTTGCAGATCGTAAAATATATCATGTGCAGCCTTTAAGCTCAATTGCGCAAAGATGAAAGTAGCATTTTATAAAAGTTTCGGGAATTTCCTATAAACGGATAAAAGTCGAAATTTCTCAAATAAATGAACAGATTAAAATGCAAATAGCATCGTAAAAGGCGGTTGGATAGAGAAATCCCCATTTTAAAGAGGATTTAGAGCATGAAACAAAAAGTTTCTTCATTGAAAGCCACCATATTTTTCAAAAACACCGTGAATCAAGGAAGACTGTATCAGCAACGTGTTATACAATATAAGAAAGAAAGGAAAAGAAAGAAAGAAGATAGGGTATTACAGGGACAAAGTTGGAGAATAAAGTAAAATAACACAGAACGTATGATTTATACCCACCTGACTCTGACGTTAATTGTTTTTCAGGTAGCCTGAGGGTTCCAGCCTGCACCACCATCGCTTCGCTGCGCCCTTTATCGTTGTACGCGTATATGCAGGCTTGATAAAGGGCGCCTGACTCCAGCTGAGTAACACTAAAACGCGGCACCATCGATGTCAGATTAGCACGCAATTCTTGGCTGTTGCTTTCCCTTACTTCCAGAAGAAAGGACTGCGGCAAACCTCCGTTGAACCCCTCGGCGCATCGCACCGAGAACGAGTTCGTCGATGTGTTGGAAGTGGTGCAATTGTGAACCATATCCGGTCGACCTGGTGCAGAGACCGGTAACGTAATCCTTACGTAGTATATTCAATATTGTGCGTCTTAAAAAATCATCTTAACGCTGGTATTGCTTCTGTTTTGTTTGGTATTGTTGGACCGTAATACGCGAAAATAATCGTCGTCGTGAGAACTTATCTTTAATCTCGATAGTTTACGTTTGTTTGCTCGTGTTTTTTTGTTTCTACCAGAACCTTTACACGAGCAAGCTTTAGGGTTTTAGAGAATTTGCGGAAGGCTGGAAGTGGAAAAAAAATGTTATATCAGGTTGAACGATGCACGAGTTTAAGGATTTGGACGATTAACTGTAAAAACTCGAGTGATCTTGTTTTTAACAGGCACTTCACATTTTCTGGGGCAACATGAACTATCGAGACGGATCGCGTGGAAATCACGAGCACGTCGTAAAGTTTTTTACGATAACTTCAAGACAGCTTTTATTCCGTTCTACATGAAAGGAATCGAACGTTTCGAACGTAACACAATCAAAGTTTAAAAATTCCTCTGAACAATGAAACGCAAGTAATCTGGCGCCTATGTTTGCAACATTGCGATGGTCTTGCGCGTGCTTCTTATTTTGTTGGGAGCGAATCGTTCGAATTTTATAAAAAAAGGAGACCGTACCGCCTGAAAAGACCACGATACGTTAAGAGTCAAGCTAGATTCGTAATACATTCGAGGATTTCATAACTGGAGATAGATTACTAATAAGACAGCGACGAAATTAACAAAATTTTAACCTGTAGCCCTCTAATTTACGATTTATTCTCTCGTATATGCAATTTAGTTATTTATCTTCTCATTTCATTAAGACCACAGAACTAATTACTTGCTACATTAAAAATGGTTAATCGCATTTTTCTAACATATTTTCATGCCTATGTTCAGAGATTAATTAGTAGGAGCAAAAGAAGGGTGAAATTCGTTCTTGCCTACTCTATTGATAGAATAGGAAGCTATTGCATTAAAGGTGCTTAATGTCGGTAAATGGAGCGACGCAATGGATAGATACAGTGTACTTTAATGGAGAGTAATTAAAAATACTACAAAAAAAGGAGAGGGATAGAAGAAAAAAGGTAGAGTGAGGATATGTTCGTGTAACGGTGGCACGGTAAAGAATAATTTCGTTGGGATATATTAGATTGACAGAGTGCAGCACTTTACGTTTCGTTCTGCAACTAGAAACGCGTTTCCTTTATGGCAACGTAAACAACGTGCGAGGTGGGTTCTGTTTAAACTTATTTACCGGAGCTCCCAACTATCATTCTTTGTTCCAGCGTCTCCTTAAAATTCCCGAATAATGAAAATGTTTTTCGAGGCAACAGCGTCGCGAATACAACGTTCGATAATGCCTGTGTAAACGGAAGAAACGTTCTCGCGGAATTCTTTTTTCGCGAATTATCATATTCCCGCTAAACGTAAGGTAAATGTGCTATCTGCGAAATATTTTTTTTGTTTATAAACTTCGTAACGCGGTTGTGTTATACGTCAAATAAAGCTTTGCGCGATTACGAAAGATGGCGCGATTTTATGCAAATATTAGATAGTCAGACTTTTACCGCGAACTCGTGGTATTTTGTTGACGGTGAAGAATAATTAGCGGGGGAAAGGGAAGGGGCTGACGAAAACGCGGCGGGACGGTTGAAAAGCGGACAAAAATGGCATCAAAGGCGCAGCTGGAAAAATTGCTTGGTACTCGCTGTTATCAAAAGAAAAGAGAAAAACAGCAACTTGCTATAATCACGCGATGTGAATTTCCATTTGGTCTCTTTGCTTTTAATTTCCCGAAATATCTCGTGCGTCCATTCCTACCGAGAAGTTTTCTTCTGTCGAAAACTGGTCGGGTTTTCCCTTGAATATAGTAATTAATTCTCTGCTCTCGCATTAAAAAGTTTTCATGGTTTCTATCGACAGTTAAGAGTTCCTCTAGTGATAATCGTAAGTTTTTGTATAGCATAACACCGGTGAAATATCTCTGTCTGTTTGGTGATTTGTGAGTAATGAACATTCGGAATTCCTTTATTTTTCGACACGCTTTTTGGCGTTACATTCGAGTAGCCATTCTTTTTTGTCACGCAACAATTGGATCGCTTCAGTAGTTCGATGGCCGCGTTCGTCGTAAAAAAAGGGCCATCCATGCATGGATTCCCACACATACACAGACGTGATAACGAACTTCCGTTTTAATCCCGGAACTCCTCGATTTTCCGCGGCGGGATTGTCGCTTTTGAAAAGTCAGCATAGCACCAGGTGGGGATTTTTTTTTGTAATTACCATCAGACCGCGGGCACGTTTCATTTTTTCCCTTGCATTCCAAGTTTTATTCGTCCATTTTCAGCCTACAAATTTTCCCCGTTCGACAAACTTGCATACGTATTTTTCGTATTTCGGGAAAAGCGAAGAAAAGTTACCACGTAGCCGGCAATAACGATTTATGTTAATGCTTTGGTCGAGAGATTAAGGCGATGCAGAAACTTAGGGAAATTTTATGCTAGTTATCGCACAGACGAGTAAAAATGGAACGACGACTGGCTGGACAAGTGAAATCGGACGCTATCTTGTCAGACGAATAGACTAGGCGCGGTATCTGATCGAGCAAGTAGCTTGAGACGGTATCGTATCAGACTAGTGAAATGGAACCGTGTTTGGTCAACCAAGTAGAATGGCACAAGCTTATCCCAGCGTAATATTTTAAGTAATTTGCATTTCTCGATGCACCTTTCGACACGGTATTTGCTTACTAGTAGAGCAATTCGTTACTTACCTGTCACGGAATTCTCTACAATTTCTACGGATATATCATGATTTCCTTGGCAGTTGATCTTGCAGTTCTTCATTTTTATTATCGAGTTACTAATGAGTAAAATTTTTTAAAAATATTACTATTCTGTTAATTCTATTAGGAATTATGAATTATACTTTTGAATGATTTAATATTAAATCAGTGTAAAGAAACTCAAGTATTTTATATTTGTTGCACGCGTAATTCTCTGAACTCGTCATACAGAATTGTTCGTATTTCATACGCTGACATTTCTTTGCGCGACAATGTATAACTCCCGTGAAAAATTTAAGGGAAAGTAGAATTCTCTTCTCAGTTTAGTTAGTGCGCGGTTGGTCAACACTTGCGGACTGTAAATTATAAAGGTATTTTTATTCAAATGTGTTGACCTTTCGGCCCTATAATAATTCACATCTAAGAAAGAATTTATTTAATTTTATTTCAAATATAAAGTCCACAGTTATTAAGGAAATTCTGCCTGAAAAGCTGCATGAAAATGAGTTTTCTCGTTCTCTATCCAGGAAATATGTTAATACCCCCGATATCGATACAAAAAAGACCTTCCACTAAAATTGCAAGAATCAAAGAAATTCATCGCAAATCTCGGTAATAAAATAATTTTAATATAATGTAATAAAAATTTAATATAATGTAATAAAAATTTAATATAATGTAATAAAAAATAATTTCTCGAATCTCGGTAAAATCTTGAAAGTTCGAAACGAACGAAATAAGGGAATCGCGCGTGTTATATTGTTCGAATATCGAATTTCACGGTCGAGAGGAATTTCCATGATCGAATTACCACATAAAGATACCTCACCGGCCGGTATGATGTGATAGACACAGGGCACTTGTTGATGTCCTATTCGATTGGTGGCCCAGCAGAGCAACGTGCCGTAATCCAATTCCGTCATGGGTGTGTAAGAGACGATCGAGGATGTGCCGGCCCTGGCGATATGACTCGCGGCTACGTCGATACTCTCCGCGGAATTGTTGAAGGTCCAGCGGAATTGAACCTCAGGCGGGTTCGCGTCCACTTGGCAAGATATGTTTGCCTTTTCTTGTTTCGCCACTCCATGAACCTTCGTCTGATTCGGTTTGCAGGTGGGCGCGACTGGAATTCAAGATTTGAATCATTTCAGTTTTATTCTACGCGTCTATTCCAGGACTTTGATCGAATTTTCTCGGAAGAGATCGAGATTTCCTTTGATTTTATTTTATGGTTCCGTAGAGACTTCGTATGCGACTATTTTATTTAATAATTAGAAGGAACAAATATATTTATTGTATCGTATAATATAATAATTAAGGAGAAGGAAATATTAGGCTGTACGAAAAGTTCAGTAGCGAAATTTCAGGAGGCAATATATATTTTCATAGATTTATATCTTGTTGAATGATATATGGTTCATTTCTTTCGATAACTTTCTATCACATTATCTTCTTCATTTTATCACACTTTATTTTTGCAGTGTTTATTTATAACGTTCGTTTTATTACTAATAGAAACGTCTTAATTTGTCGGGACACGACGTTTAATTGCCCGATGCTGAGAGAACGGAAATTGTCTCGCGGACCGTCTGATCATTTATTTAGGTGGGTAACACGTACACATTACGTTCAAATAAAACGGAGAGCTTTCCCCATCTCCTTCCGTGTTGTATCCAACACAAGTGTAATTGCCTGCGCTTTTACGGTCGACGCCTTGCAACACCAAGCTTTGATTACTGATTATGATACCCTGTGTGATGTTGAGATGGAGAGTTTTTTCCTGGAACAAAGGGTGATTGATGCGACGCTGATGAGTCACAGATTGTACACTTACGACTGATATAATCCATGCAAAGTTATACGAAATTTTGTTTCAATTATATTCAAGCAACACGGTTTTCAGTGTTAAGATTTAATTTCCAAATATTAATAATTATACGCCAAAATGGAATTCTGAACGCGGAACGTTGCAAATGAATTCCCTAGTCTATAGAAAATATCAGCATGAATTTTTCAACGTTGTTGAAAAATACAACGAAGTAAAGTACTCGTGATCGACGTTGTTACAGAACTTTGAATACCCTTGTTTCGGTCGAACTTCACATCGCTTCCCCTACTTCTGTACTAATAGGGTGGCTGCATTGTGGTTCTATACTCTTTCGACTCACATGCGAAGCTTCGTGAAACTTCGTGAAATCTGGGAACGGGCTACTTCTGAAACTTTTTGATCCTCAGAAAACAGGTTTTGTTTAAATTAATTTTAAGCTGAAAAGACACGCCGAGACTGTTCCGCCCGTAATCATGGAAAATGAAAGAAGCATTCAAACGCACGAAGAGCGTGCGTTCGAAATTGTTATGAATATAAGAGAAAGTATCAGTTAGATTATAAGTTCCGAGAGCACTGAACTAAATTGCAACTTTTGGGGCTTAGAGGTCCAAGCGATCGTAGATGAATTCGAATGCTGAAAACGGTAATACGAAGAGCAATATCTCGATTATTCGCTAACAATAAGTTACTGGGAAGATTTCTTGCGTAGAAGTAATTAAAGATAAAAATTCTAAATTTAGAATAATCGAAACCGAAAATAATAATCGAAGTTTCAGTACCTAAATATAAATTGCTTGAAGCGCGAATGGAACGAAAATTTCCACAATTTTACGACAGAAGATAGATACGACTGATATCGAACATAAGAAAATCTGGATTAAATCGATTACAATATTGCTTACCAAGTGTCGCCATTCAACCTTGTAAACGGGTGGCTCGGCATGAATCAGACAGTCGAAGTAGACGTCAGTTCCCTCGCGGATCGCGTTAGGATTCAAAGAGGTGCCCAGCTGTATCCGCGTTTCCGGCGTGTCTGCAAATTGAAAACGTCAATATGTCGATGGTGCTGTGGTGAATAATCGTAACTGATCGACACGGGCTTTGCAAGCGTTATGGCATCTCCAGGAATGTGTCTCTAATACGCTTACACTGTATCTCGAGCACCCAGTCGTCTTTTATCGACTCGGCTCCCATGATTGGATGTTCAGCCCGGCAAGACAATTGTCTACCAGCATCTGCTTTGGTCGCCATGAAAGATAAGATACTGGTGGTCGTGTTCCCATCGCTCGAGGTCTGTAACAGCATTATCATAACTTCCCTTTGCGCAACTATGTTTTCCTCCTTTTATTTCTACTTTTTGTCTTTCCTTTCTTACGTCTGGCTTAATTTTATTGTTCGTTATTTTGTTTGGATTGAAGCGAGTTCGAGATGTAAGAAGCGAAGAAACGGTTGCTTGGACGAATCTCCGTTTGCAATAGTAACACTCATGTTTCTACGATAATTGAAAGGTAGTTGACAAATTTCAAAATGGTGGAGAGTTATAGATGATAAAAATATGTCTTTTTCAAATTTATCTTAAAATATATCATTATTTGTACGTATTATTTGTAATTTTTCTGATAGATTTATGTGATAGCAAATTATTTACTTTTTGAAACCTTGAACACTAATGATGTACTTAGGAAGATGAAATTGGGGGATTTATTAAAAGTGAAATCGACTAGCAAAGTTTTTGAGAGCCTCAATTATGAAATAGAATTTCCTGGTTGTTAAATAATTTCAGGGTTGACATGCATTCGTGGATATGGGCTTTTATGAAAACTCGAAGAAATGTTGAATGAAACTTTTTCTCTCTTGACTTTATGCATCACAAAACGTAGACGTATTCCTTCTTATTGGTAGTCGTACATCCCTGGCTACTCAATAGTAAACTTTGAAATACTACGCCAATGTAATTGTCAATCTACTGTTACAGGCTTAGAGAGGAACGCCTTGAGTGCATTATCTTGCAGAAATAGCTTAGCGCGGAGTTTTCTTAGTCTAAAATGTCCATTGACTCAGATATTTTCCCGCGAATCTGTTCAGTTTTATGGTAAACTTTACGACATTGAACTCTGAAATTGACTTGCACAAGATATATTGTTATAGCAGCTGAGCTGCATCTTGCACTTGCCTTGTTGTTATCTTATATCTGACTTATTGAAGAAGCTATATACATCTGAAAGTTCTTAAGTGTTTGTTAAGACTTTACTGTCTCTGCACTTCCTAATATCCCTTCCATTTGTTTTCGAATCAAAGTTCCTGACTTTAACGTCATGTCTATTAACTTTCCCCTTCCGTTATCATTTTTCAGGAATTATATAATTAACGAGTTAAAGATCCTGACGTTGATGGATGTTAACTTTGGGTCGATAGATTTTGACGAAGTTGATTACTTGTAATAATAGCGTCGCCATGAAGATCAGGCAAAGAGAAATAAGAGACGAAGAGCACCGTCAGTAATTTATCGTCAAGATAAAGTTTAGAACCTATTTGGCACTTTTCCACTAGTGTTCCTGATGATAACAATAGCGATATATTGTCATTAACCATTGATGCATGGAACGGTAATTTCCACGAAATCACAAATGGTCTTTCGATAAAATTGGAAAGTTGAAAATCATCATAAAAGGTGAAACAGTAGAAAACAAAGATCTTTTTAATGGAAAAATATGTAATTCTTTGTATATAATGCTAGAACTACCGACAGTCAAGATAAAGCTATTTTTATCAAAACCAGTTAAAATGACTGGTCTTTAAAAAATACGTAATAACTAAATATTTTTATATTTATTGATTTATTATATTCTTACAAAAGGAATTCTATGCTTTGTAGTAGTACATTTTTAGCATTATTAATCCATTTGAGACCATGATCCCTAAATGAGGGTTGGCACATTTATAAAATTGTAGAACCAGCTATTTTGATTGGTGTGGTAGTTCTAATGTTAAATAAGGACTAAAAGATTTCAATTCTGTAAATTTCGAGTGTTAACTTTAAATCAGTATCTTTTGCTACTTGTAACAATTATAATGCTTATCGTTCGATGAATCTTCGAAAGAAAAATTCTTTATTTGCCAAATGCCTCTCGTATTCTTCGCGTTAAAGTTACTCTCCATTTTTGCAAATACTCGTCTTCATCTCGGAAAATAGCCGATTAATATTGCATGCTCGTATTTAGGCAAACAGAATATTGATTTCACGGTTCGATCGTAATCTCGTGACTTCGAGAGGCACTCGAGTTATAAATTTAAATTTTCTTTTTTCTTCCGATGTTCCATTCGATCAACATATAAATATTCGAGACGCGGAGATTGAGAGACTGACAAAATAAAAGCGGAGGGAAAGACACTAGCTCTAGACACAAGAAGGAAACAGAAAAAATATTGTTCTAAAGTTGATGCTTCTCATTCCACGCGACTTTGCGCTGCCGCGTATATAAGAAAGTTAAACAAAAGAGGATGAGACGTAAGAAGAAATACGAGGAGGAAGTATAATCTATAGAAGTATATCGGAGGAAACGAGATCGTTCTTTTTCTTCCTCAACTTCTCTTTCTTCTTCCTTTTCCTCTTCCTCTTCCTGTAATCTCGCAGTTTGGAAACTTTCGTTCCGGCCGTTTTGTTTCTCTACTAACGCGCCTTACGTTTTACATCGTCCTGCACCGATATTTTTCACCCGAACGAACAAACTATTTTCAATAATCTTTACGCGTAAGGTATAGTTGCTTCGTACTATCGTTCGCCTCATAAACTCTTGAAGTTCATATTGCGAAGTGAGCTTCTTGTACGATAATTTTCCGATTAATAATATCAGCGAATTTGCAAGTTATATATTAGGGGTTTATTATAATTTTAGGTCGAGTAGTTAGACAGATGGATTGTAATTTGCTAGTAAAATTTTATTTGGGTTGGTAACTAATTTGTTCTTGCTATTCGATAGAATTTATACTGGCGAGCTGTACTTGAGGATTGTAAAATTTCACTGATAATATTAGTTCAGAAGTATTCGTATCTCATATGCATCTAACGTAGAGAAAATGCTGTACTCAGTATTCTTCGGAAATATATCTGTCCCGATGACAACTGTTAGATAAAATCTCAACTCCTAGTCAGATAGTGAAGTACTACTATACATATTCTACCAACCTCTGTTATCGCATTTCGTTTACAGATGCACGAAGCAGAAACCTATAAACAATTTGTCGATTACTGTCCTCCTATTTTTTTTAAACTGTTACTATCTTTCCCGTGTCTTACAAAAATTTCCAGAATACTCTCGATAAATTTCGATTCGGTAATCGCTTAGAGACAATCGTGACTCGTATACCGAGCTGGACATCGAGTATTCGTATCCAAAACGAGGCGAAACGTCTCTTAAATCGCGTCCAAATCCCCGAGGCTGGCCATTGTTTTTCAACGAAGGACATTCCGTCCGGGGCTAATTAATGGCCGGGTCGTTGTATATTCCCGATTCTCACGACCCGGTCGATTTCCCTTAATTACGCTGCCGTAACGAGAGCATGGAGTCGCGAGGGTAGCAGCAGCGTTATCACGTCGCTGGTTTGCTCTCGATTTAAATTATTCGCCGTCTAATGGCGCTTTTAACGTGGCTTAAGCTGTAGCACACGTGAGCTCGTGATAACGATATCCTGGCACGCTATCGCGAACGGACCGGTACACGACGACGGAACACGCGCCAAGTACACGCACGCGGAGAACAACGTATTTTACAGCTGCTCTAAGAGGCCACGCCAAGTAAGGATTACAAGTTATGCTGAGTGCTTCGATGATGGTAAATCGAATCTTACGCCACCCTGTTTTACTCTGTTCGACTCTCTACTTCCTCCATCTGCACGAGTTTCCGCGTGACTAGTCTCCCACAGAAAAGCGATATTCACGGTACATCATCTTCAGATACACTGCCGTCCATGTGTATTTCGATATTTGGTTCAATATGATCAAAAGATTAATACGTTTATTTTATCTTGAAAATTCAAATAAGGTAGAGTTATTTGAGTGAAATCCAATTTTGAATAGCAAGTAATTAAATTTGTTGTATATTACGAGACAGCATTAGTCTTTAATATAATAGCGAAAGGATGAGAAAATATCGTGTACTCTAGACCCAGCAAGAAAATATATCAAAAACTTGACTCAGGTGTCTCCGCAGGATTAATTTTTCATCTACCTTCGATTATTACTTTTTTATTTATATCAATCAATATCAGTTATTTACCAATATCTGCCAATCACATATCGTTTGCTCGAGACAAGATCAGAGATCAAAATTAAATTAAATTCGTTTGAGGTATATCTTATATATTTGTAATAATTCGAAAGTGCTCAAATACTTATGGACGATAGTATCGATTCACGAACAACGTGAGATTTCAACGATGTTCTTTCTTCCTCCGTTCCCTTTTTCCAAACAGTTTTCCTGGATAAGTATATATTTCGATTCGCGAGATATTTCACTGATTTAAGAGACCTGACTTCGATTTACGCTCGACCAGGGAATAGCCAACTCGATCTTCGCGAACGATCCATACTGTTTTACTTGTCTTGGTACTATTACTTACAGTCTCCTTGGTCTCTACCAAACGCTGATCGTTCCTCCACCAGGTTACCGTAGCCGGTGGCCTGGAGCCGGAAGTGGTGCATACCAGCTCGTACCTCTTGCCCGCCGACAATGGCTGGTTCGACCCGATTATCTTCACTTCCAGCGGGGGAACTGCAAGTACGGTCGTTTGCACGGTATTAGTATCGCAAGAAGCGTATTTCACGCAAGAAGAAGGTAATGGCTGGGTTTGCATCCTTTATGAGTGTAGTAATTGGGAAAATGTTTGGTCGGAAATGTTCAGTTTGAATTTTCGCGTTGATTTGTTTTAGTATTAGCAGAAGACCGAACAATTGAATGGGCAAGATAATAGTTTTGTAAGCTGTATGATTAAGGGAAATGTTTGATTGGAAATATAGAAGTCTAATTTTTCAACTGACTTGTCTTAGTATTAGCAGGGTATAAGTCTCTTAAATATATGTCGGTTTTGTCTTTTATATCGTATATTGAATAGCTAGAGAAAATTTTTAATTGGAAATATTCAAATCGATAGATGAGTTGGATGTGTTCTATATATTGAACAATTGGGAAAAATATTTATTTACAAGTTGTTCAGGTCGGAGTTTTGGATTAATTTGTTTCAGCTGATGTGGAATTACGTATGAGGGATGATTTAGATTAGTGAGATAAGTTTCGGTTACTGGGATACCCGAAAGAGTAGAAAACTAGAGCGGAACACGGTGTCTCCGCTGAGCGTAGAAGAGGAATGGGACAGTATCTTATCAGACGGAAGGAGTAGAAATGGTGGCTGGCCAGCTGAGTAGAATAGGACTGCGTGTGAACAGGTAGTAGAATAGGATTGTGTTTGGGTTACACGAACAACGGGAGTGTACTTGGACGGACAAGTAGAATAGGATAGCAGGTGGTCAGACAAGCTGAATAATCGCTTGGATTATCATTGATAATTAATTTTCGTTTAATCTTCTACGAACAGTATTCGAAGAAATTGGTAATTTGTCGCTTTAAAAATAGGTAACGCGATTCAAATAGTTCGTTCCAAGTTCCTGGTATATTTATACTAGACTCCCTGCTCGCGTTATGGTTGTTTTTTTACACGGATAATCGTTTGCTTTATCAAGTCCGAGGCATCGATTTTTCTTTCCCCTCGTTGTCCTTTATTATTTTTTCTCAGCTTTGAGCGGCTTTATTATGCTCTAGATACAATGTGAAACGCCAGTTCAGATACAGTTGGATAACGTAATAACTCAATTTAAGCTTAATCAATCTCCTCTTGTTACGTTGTACGTATTATACGCACAAATCGTGTAACAGTACGCTAACATCTTTAAAGTCAGTGAAATTAAAATAACTCGTAATTCATTTCAACGTGAAAGTTCAGAAAAGTATTTCTCTCTCTCTTTTGTTCGCATATACACGTATCGCCATAATAAAAGAAAGTAAATCGTTGAAACAATTCCATTGTATAAACAAAACAGGTCTATTTTCCATACGACACGTAATCAGAGCGAATTTGAAAGGAAATTTCACCCGGCGCGGCGCGACAAAAAATCTGTTCATGTCACGACAGATTGAAATTATATAATTCCACACGCGTTAGTAAAGAACGCGACTCGACGAACACTGCTTGAAACGGACGGGAAAAAGATCTGTAATTAATCCTCGTTCCATTATGTCCTCACATAATTGAACGATAACGGCCGCGCGCCGAGATTTAAGTATCCTTCTGCCAGTCTCTTTCTCTCTTTCTTTTTTTCTTCCCTTTTTCTTTTTCTGTTTCTTTTCTCTTTTTTTCTCGTGCGCATCGCTAGAAGCGTATTTATAGTCAGCAGCGCGACAAATTGACGTTGATAAATTTCCTTTGTTATAAAGTGATACGTCATTGGTGCCAGGTCGCGCAGATCTGATCTTCGCTTATTAAATTATTCAGAATTAGTCAGAAAGTTCTTTGTCCTCAAGATTCTCTTTACCCGTATACCCAAGTCTTTCGTTTATTCGAAACAATGGTACAGTGCGCTTGGATTTGTGCGCGAGAACCATCGCTTTGATTGTTCCTCGATGCGATCGAATCACTTGTTAACGAAAGGAAACTTTTTACCGTAAAACATAGAATAAGATTATGATTACATACAGGATGTTTTCAGTATATCGTATAACACCCTATATATACATATATATATATATATATATATATATATCCATAAATTAATAAGCAGTCATTCTACTGTCTTGTTATTTCCTGCAGTTAGCCTTAAGGTAAAAGTAAATGTAAGAATTGCTTCGAATGCTTATGTTTCAATTTCAATTTAGTTTTAATAAGCAGGAATTTTAATGTTCCAATAATAAGAGAGATCTTAACGTATGATCGAAACGAAACATTATGTATACTGACAATAATTGTTTCGCATTTTCCTCAAACTCGTGTGGTGTCCAACTCGTGAGAAATGTCATAAAGCGGAAAACAGGCCGTCAAGACTTTCCATGCAGATACTCTATCTGCTCGCGTGAAAATGTATACATTGACAAAGCGGCGAAATCGAGACGTATAACGGCTATTGTTCCACTGAAATGTCGTTGCTGTGGCCGAAGCCGTTATCCTCGACGGAGGCGAGGAAATTTGTTTTACGCAGCGGCTCCTATCGTGGTCGTTTCGTGACATTTCGTATTCAACTTTTCCTTTTGTGACTTCGAGGCCATTGTGTGCTTGAGTGAGTTCTCCTCGCGAGGCGGCGCCTGCACGCAGAAAACGCGCCTCTTTATCGGTAACGGGTAAAGGACGCTCTTCTGGTAACTTCTTGCGCCACGAATTCTGTTAAAACATCGAGATTTCGAACTTACCGAATCTTTCTTATTCTTATATCCACACGGAAAAGAAAATAAGTTTTTTATAAAATCATGTTCTTTTAGAAAAGGAGAGAAGTACGATAACGTGGAAAGGAAGAGCTATCGAACGAGCTCGAAAGTAGTTGAATCTTATACGAAACCAAAAGCTTCGTGTTCGTAGGTCCACTTCATTCGTTTATAGGATTCGGAATTGTCCCTTTCCGAAACGATAAAGTCTCATGATGGTCTTACGAGTTCTCTCAGAGTTCCTTAATGCAGTCCCTCGAGATGCCTTTCCTTGGAGATATTAATTTATCGTGGTTGGAATGTCCACTGAGTCGTGAAATAAGTTCCAATACAGCATACTGTTTCTGTTAATCTTTTCCTTTTATGGTAAATACGAATACAAAGATAGTAGACTAAATAAGGATAAAGATAATTGGCTATTTCGATTATTATTCTTAGTAAACGAACAAAAACCCAACGATAATAATTTTATTAATAATAATTTAAGAACTTTTCTGACAGCAATTTTCTCTCAATAATTTTGTTTATAGCGATCTAAGAATTCTTCTAATAATAACTTCTATTATAATGATCGAAGAATTTTCTGCCAATAATTTTGTTTATGATGATCTAAGAACTTTTCTGCTAATAATTTTGTTTATCGCGGTTCAAGAATTCGTTTGACGACAATCTCGATGATAATGGACCAAGAACTTTTCTCTTAACGATGTATTCTAATAATATATAAAATTGAAAAGTCATTATTAATTTCGGACATTCGTAAAATCACCTTCATAAATAATATTCAGGAAATAGTATTTTGAAGCGTTTGGCATACGAAAGAATGGGACGAAGATAGTAGCCAGCGGTGTTTAAAAGAGCCATAAGGCGTTCCTAAAGCGACTTCCGGCATACCTCCGTCAATATTGAATTTCCCTGTGATTACATAATAAAGTAAACATCGTTTCAACCCTTTTAGCTGGCGCTATCGACCGTTGCTCGAATTAGCCCGATGCAAGTCATGTAAATTAGCTACGTCCGCAATCCAGAAGGGACGCAAGCCTACTCCCTTGACCGTTGTCGCCGACAGAATGGAATATTTGAAATATCAGCTGGTCGATCCAGCTGTGTCGCGTCACATTCGTGCGGTTAACCAAACTCCTTTTTGTTTGGCTAACTCTCCCAGCCACCGCCTGATGATCACTCGAGGGTCACGAAAGTGCTCGTTCTTCATTCGACAACGATGGAAACGTGAAATACGAATGTTTCTCCATTTGAGCAAATAATGAATACGATGAAACGTATCATATATTTTTTGCAATTTTGATATGATGAGTTCATCTCCCTATATCTCGCATCTCTAAAGAAACATATTAATATTTTTCTTTCGACGTTACTTATCGAGATTAAAAAGAAAATATATATACAATATGTATTTTCGACCAGTCGTGGGGAGACGCGTTTGCGAGATATCACGTCAACGGCAGTTGTAAATTCCCGCTACGATTATAATAATCGACACCACGAGTTGATCGATCCCCTGATATCCGTTAAGATAATAGGGGTGATTGTTTTAATATAACACCGCGTTAACAGGTTATAATATATATATATTATATATATAACATACATATATATATAATATATTATATATTATATATATTATATATATATATTTCCAACAACTTTGTATACAATATGGCTAAGACGTTATGTAAGATACAGAGTGATTGACGAATGCGAACCGAGGAAGAGACTTTGACTGTTCTAGAGCTATAGAAAGAGTTGTCGCGACTTGTTGACTATTCTAAGGATGTAGAATAAGTGAAGTTCAATGACGATGCCGTGGTGGAGGAAAGCTAGTGATGGGTGCGCCTCGCGCACCAGATGAGCAGATTTGTTAAAGATCCTTTTGCTAGGAAAGGGAGGGTAATAGACATTGCTTCGGATTGGTTAATAAGAAATTTGGTGGACTAGGAAGGATCTTAACCGCCCTCGAGAGAAAGTTGCTAACGGAAGATACCAAACGTGAGGAAAACCAACTTTTCCGTATCTACCCGTAATGGACAATAGAGTAAAAAACAAAGACGCTTGTTTTGTCAGAAGGACCTTAACTATGAAAATAACAAGATTTATGTTGGATCTCTGAGGCTATTGAGGGTATGCAGTGAGGATGCGTAGACATTTGGCTGCCATCTTACCCGCGGTGTATGGCCTGGATTAGGTAGAGAGTCAGCCGACGTAACACAATACATAAAGTTGCAGAAACATATAAAACATCTAAAGTAAAGCGCTGATTATGGTATTTCGTAATTATGAAAATATGAAATCGCATCCGCAGTCCAATAATATATACGTGGTACCTATTCTGCTGCAACTGCGAATTCGTATGTTTGTACCGTAAAAGGTGTTTGAAATCTTATGTAAAGATCTTACGTAAAGATTGAACGAACGAAAATACGAAGAGATAAGACGAGAATGTAGATAAACAAGTTGAAAGTGTAGACAAAGGAACCTCGGATGTAAACGAACAAACTAGAAATGTAAATAAACGTTGAACATCCCTTGCTTGTCTAGCGAGGCAGCGTCACATTCTACTAGCCTGGTAAGACATTGATTCGTACTACTTGCATATCGAGATATGAGCCATATAAAAGCGAAACTGATCTCTGTCGAGATTATTCGTTTGATTTCTGAGAAAATTAAACTTCAATAGTGTATTTTTAACAGTAAAATTATTAAATTTTCTTGACTTTATTCGGAAGATAGCGTAATCTTCATTTATAAATTTTCTTTCGATTTAAAAAGTTTCTTTGTATCAAAATCCTTCTTAGTAAAATAGAAAGAATTTTTCCATACAGTTAAATAACGAATTGTGTCTATTCTGACGTATTTTACCTTCTAACTTGTAATAGTCGAGCGTGGTGCATCAGTTAAGGTCTTATTGAAATGAATGTCTTCCAGACAAAAATAACGAATTTGACAAAAGTGACACATTTGTGAAATACGCGATGATGGAAGATTAAAAACGCTGCATTTTACAATTGAGGCCAATTGTGGCAAAAGGGACACTCCATCAACTTTAGCAAGGGAAAAACACGGCCATTCATTCTCCTCCGTAATCTCGAACTAACGTTTCAGGCAGTAACGAATGAAATCACTCAATTTCTTCCAGATTTGAATCTCCGCTTAATTCGGAGACATTGATAAGAAGCATCAAGAACATCGAAATAACTTTCATCGTCGCAATAATATTAATTTCAGCTATAAATAATTCCACATTGTCGCTCGGTTAAAGAAGCGAATTCTACAATAAAGTGTCCACAGTATAAAATAATTATCGCTTCTAAAGTCCAGATAATTTGGAGATGAATATTCCAGGACCAGCAATTTATTGAAACACAAATTATAACTATAGAGAACATCTCGCCATTGAGTACAGTTATTATTATTTAATACCTATTTGATAACATATTAGTTAATATCCATTTGACAGGCTTAAAACGAAAAATTGATGGAAACATTCGTAGAACACACGCAGTATCGCTTTTAATAAAATTTAATGAAACAAAGAGCCGAACGCATTTCATTCTGTTTGAAGTGCGGCTGTTATTTGATGACACACAAAAATCCGTCTGTGTTCCAGTAAAATAAACGAGAATGTGAATTTTATGAAAAGGTCGGTCAAGTGTTGAAGATACAAAGTACAGCTTCCACATGGCGCAATTTTTTCGAGTGTCAAAAATTGTTATTACTTGTTACGTTCGGTGACTCTTTACGTAACCCAGAATCCATCCCTCGGTCGAGGCGGCTACTAGCTATGGAAATATAATTAGTCGGACCGCATTAATCATAAGGAACTCTCATAAAACTAAGCATTTGTATTTTACTGTTAGGGCCCTTAATTGTTATAAAATACGTTCAAGTCGAGACGTTCCTTATGGTTATTGCTCCTTCAGGTAAAAAATGGGAAGGACAGGTTTTTTTCATGTTCAACGGTCATTCCCAACCGTAAGCGACTGGTGGTGGGGCGACCAACACCCAGCAATAGTTTTCCTCTGCGACAACAGAGCGACATTGTCACCGAACTTTACTGGTTTATCATCCTTAGGTCAGTCAACATCTCTTGACTGATTTTCCACCCTTAGATCAGTCATCTATTTAACTTATATCTATACGCACTGAACGTAACTGTCTATGTCTATAAAATTGTTGGAATAAAGTGTACATTATAACCTGTTACTCCAGCGTTATAATCAGTTCAACCACCTCTATTATCCTAAATGAAATGGGGGATCGATCATTTCGTGGCGTCGATGATCTAATCGTAACGGGAATTTACGACTCCTGTTGACGTGATCTACAGCGAACGCGTCTCTCCGCGAGCTGTGGAACATTACTTTCCCCCTCTCTCTCTATATCTGTATTCTCTTTTTCTACGGTTTTTCCGTCTCTTTGGTAATATTTTATTTTTCGCACAATCTCGATTGACCCCCGGTGTCGCGAGCCATTTAAATTTAATCAGCCGGTTCTCTTCTTTCCCGCTTTGTCACTGAGTGATGCTACAGCCACTGTTGCGACTGCTTCGGTGCTCTCGTTGCGGTTTGTCCGAGTTACGAGCCCAAAATAAATTTAATACCGCAATTTCGGTTGCTCGTGCACGCTCGTCGCGTTAACGCGACCGTGCTCGTTGAAATGTAGATACTCTTTGAAATACGAGATTCCGCTGTATTGTAGTTGTTTAAGTACGTGCACTACGGTTTCGCAACAGAAGCCCTCGCGTTCCATTTCGCATCATTCCGAAACTGCGATACTTCAGTTTTTCATTTACATCTACGTCCCGCTTGTTACTGTCCTTTAAATATTTCGTTCTTTTATTTTACACGAAATGGAATTTATAACTTGCATACTTTCGTAGTATCAAAAAGAAGGGGGGGGGGGGTATCGTAAGGAATCGTAAGAGTGCTGGGGAAGAGAGAAAGAGAGAGAGTGTAAGTGAGAGTGTATGCCTTGGTGACGTCAAAGCTAAATGAGCGAAGGAGTGAGAGAAGGGTGCGAGGGTTGAGGGTCAGCATTTTTTGACTTGGGAAGACAGAAGCTGTGAGCCGAGTGTTAGAATAAGACGTACAAAGATATTGTAGTCAGTTTTTGCATTGGGTATTGCTTGCTAAAATAGAATTAAACTCACTTTAAATAGAACATCCTTACCCTTACTCTAGACCAATTAAGATACTACACTTTTAATGAAAATTTGTGAATTTATTATGTCGAAGTTTATTACACTTAAGACGAACTCTGATTCGATGAAGTCCCCCAAAGAGAACGCTTTGTCTTAGACGAAGAAAAGAATTAGTAAGGGATCGTGAACGTTGACACGGCTTCTGAAAGATGAAAGAAAATCAGCGGCGACGTACAAGTGCTGTCGATCCTGAGGCCTACAATGTGCCTCGTGAATGTTGGACATCGCGAGAATGAGCACTTGGATTAAGTGGTGGTCGCGAGTCAAGTCGCGAACGGGGTTCTTTTCGAAACAAGAGGAAATCGGATGAAAGCCGTCGTGGTTAACAACTGCTGCAGAAGTTGCCGAGCTTAAGGTAATAGAATGAAAATGCTAT
The DNA here is from genome assembly GCA_014737365.1 of Bombus soroeensis. NCBI lineage: Eukaryota > Metazoa > Arthropoda > Insecta > Hymenoptera > Apidae > Bombus > Bombus soroeensis. The sequence continues at coordinate 1,347,125 of JACXIL010000242.1, forward strand.
TTAGTTCGTCGAACTGCGTGGTCAGGCAAGTTATTGTACGACGAAATTCGTATATGGAGAGGATATTAGGGAGATTTCGAGATTACGATGTTCCCATACGATAATCCTATGGAGGATTAAAATTAATCGTAGAATATATTTTAATTCAGATTAGAGAGTTTTCACGAGGATATATTACGGTAGAAAAATATTTGTAAGCTTTGAGGCTTAGGATTCTCGCATGTCCAGAAAAATTATTTCAAAGAAAATTGACGATGTTTGTGAAATATATCTCTCTTGCTTGAAAAAGGTCTGTTACTTGAGCTGTCGAGATCGATTGAACAAATAATGATAAAATTTGCAAAAATCGATTGAGTTACGTAAGAAAGTAGATGAAGTATCGTGACTTTATTCATTGAAGTCAGTTCCTGTCGATTTAGAGGCACCAGAATAGAATTTTCCAATGGAGTCGACTAGAAAAGTGGTCTGTTGAAAAGGACCCCTTCTTGTTAAAAGTTCGATCGAGTTTTTCACTGTATAGGTCCATCAGCATACGATCTATAAAAAGAAGCAAAAGTCGTATTCGAATAGGGGATCAGAAAGTATTCAGTCACGGTAGTTGATGGACGAGCTTGCTACGTGTATAGGCACCTGTTAGCACATCAGAATCATCAAGGGCATATGCCTCCGATAGATGTTGGGTCAGAGTCCTAAATCAGGTGTACAAACGTGTTGAGAGCTTTAGATCATTGTATATCTTACTCTGGACCTTTGCCTATTTGTCAAGTAGAAGTATAACCGATATTTTTAATCTTACAATCTCAGGATGATCTCGAAATAATTTTTTGGATAGCACAATATTGTGTCCTTCAATATTTGTCCACGATCGCTTCTTTCTACGATGGTATCGCAATTTTCGATTGGCAAAGAAGCGATTATCGATCGCGGGGTGGATAGAACGTTGAACAAACAAGTGTGTCGTTTTCATTGGGCGACCAGCTCGTTGGTTAATCCATGATCGAGCGAACGGGATTTATCACGTACATTACGCAAACATTATCAGAGGATTCATGAAAAAAAGATCAACCGCGTTTCGGAGATTCGTGAAACCGCGGAAGCGGATTTCCTTCGTCACGGGCAAAGACATCGCGTACTACGTCACAAGGGATCAAACTGTGCTCCAGTTTTTCCTACAGTTTCCCTGCAGAAACCCAGGCTTCTTACTGGAGGCTCGTTCGATAATACATCGGTATATACGTAAGCTTAAGTACACATAACAAGAATAGACAAGACAACTGCAACGTTACAGGATGAGACAATACTTTTTTAATTTTTGTTACTTCCTTTTGTCGCTTTTTTCCATCGATTATTTATTCCATCACGCAAACGCAACTGTTCTATGCCAAAGAAAAGCAACCTCGTTTCAATGCTTCAATGTACATATAATGGATCGTAAAATATTCGTAAAGTTATTTTTCTACAGGAATATGTATACATGGACGACAATCCATTATATTAATAAGCCTTAATATTTAGTAGAATCATCTGTGACACTTATTATATATTTAAGATGACTGCTCATGCTGTATGTTAATTTTGTATTAAATATATGTTTCCAACAAGCGATTTGTACCTGCCACATACATTTTCATACGTGTGTCTTATCAGCCGTAATAAAATTTCGAAATTTTTTATATAACACACACATCGTATGAGCATAAAACTTTCCTATGATAAATACTCAACCGTATGTGAACATTTCGTCAAGAGCAACGGAGCATCGAACAAAACTTCGTGACCCGTTGCCTGTGTATACAATATTATCATATTCGCATTTCTCTCGTGCGAAGACACGCACACAATACACAGAGAAACGAAAGCATTAAGTAAACGGGAGAGATACAAACGGTTTTGTTTGAACCACATAGTGGCAATTCCTTTCATCGAAGGATCTTAGTCTTCGGTCGAATTTCTGCTCTGGCAGGGAAATTTGCGAGGGTGAAAGGGGCCGTCGATAGGTGTTCCGTAGCCCGAGGCTCGCCAGGTATTTTCGTTCTCCTGTCCCATGCATGCACGTGTAAGCGTCTGTAAAGGGAGCGGTTTCTTCCCTTGGACGATGTAGTACCGATCCTAGACCTTCTGTCGCCCTAGGCCAAACACTCTTTCGTCCGCACGGTTTCTAGCCAGCACGGCCCGTAGCTGGCGTTTTCCTCGTGGAAAATTTAGGCCAACCTCCAACCAGCTTGTCTATTCAACCGTTTGCAGCCTCTGTATTCGAGAGAACTCGGTTGATGACCGAGAAGACACGTTTTAAGGATCACATCGTGGCGGATTGCGAACAAAGCTAACGTTATTTCGTGCATTTCTTTATTCTGACACTCGCGGCGGATGGTCTGGAACCAATTTCTTGATTATATAAATATTTTGTTAATTCTACAATTAATTCAGAATTAATGTTATTAGGTAGACTGCAGATTCTTGTATGTATTTATAGGAAATTCAAAGGTGTGTAATTGTATAGAATATCAAAAATAGTACTTTCCATAATACGTAGTAGGAAAAAGAATTTAGTACCTAGGATTTTTACATCCTTTTAGTTATATTCATAAAAATACGAATTTGTATTAATATAGTTAGCGTCTAGTCGTAGATATGAATGTATCGTTTCTTTCATTATAATAGACTTTTTTTACCAAACAGTATTCTAAGCTGACGTCTTTTTACTTTTGTAGATTCTGTGAAACAGAAGCGTAGTGATTGCAAACTTTTGTTTAAGCAGAATTTGGGATGCAAACTGTTTTTGTACGAATAGGTATCGATTTCACGTACGTCGAACGTTAGCTCTGGTCGAAATACCAGAGGATAGCGTAAACGTCATGGATAAAATGGCACGGCGTTTCTGTATGCAGAATTTGTACGTAAAAGAATACTTAATGGGACCGTGGATATTCTGCATCAGTTCTTGGAAAAAGACTGGGGTGAAACACTTTCGAGAATTGCTGCGTCGTAAGTCTTGAGTAAGATGTTAAGCTAAGGCGGATGGAAAGTGAGAGAAAGAAGAGCCTGTTCTTGGAATTTCATTGGTGTACTTCTCATTATACTTTCATCAGCATTGAATTTTTGGCTTATGGCATGTTTTTATTTGTGGTCTTGTTCCGGAACAATGATGCGCAATATTTTCCTACATTTTTATGAAATGAAAGTTGGCACATATGGTTCTTTCTGTTATATATACTGAAATAAGTTTTCACGTTCGAGACCGATGGCTTTGAACAAAACTTTCCCGAATGACGGAAAACTTTTACAAGTTTATAATAAAAAATAAGTGAAACTGATTAATGTAGGAATAAAGAAAAAGCACATTTTAGATCATTTTTATTGAAAAATACGTCATGAAATATAGTGTATAAGTAATATAATGATACTTATTTCAAGAATGAGAAAATTATACAACATGTATGTATCAAAAGTATGAATCAAAAGTATAAACATTATTTATACTTGTAAGGCAGAACAGACACACATACATACAAAATATAAAAATTTTACTAAAATATGAAGATTTATACGTATAGTTAAATGAAAAAAATTTGTTAAAGTAATATAAATCATAAATAATACTTATGGTTCTTGAAACACTCTTCCAAACATAAATCTAGATTATGTCTACAATCACTGCAAAAATAATTAATACCTATATTATGACGTTTCTGACTGTTGTCTGAGAATTAATTGAAATTACTGATGCATGGTATATATGCTATATCATTGGTCTCGAACGTGTTAAGCGATATTTATTTTCGTTGTTATAGGTTCTTTAACTTTATTTACGATTCACACGAATTGATCCATATTAATTCAAATGTAAAAAGTTATTTGAAACACAGAATTATTGAAAAACATAAACAAAGCAATTTACATACTGTTTTGTCGAGATACAAAAATTGTATTAAAATAGTAGATGTGTCATAAAATTTAACTATTCAAATCAGGGACAAGAAAGAAATTCCAAGATTCAAGAAGAAAGACAGTCTCTCATAGTGTTATAAATACTCTAATCTCTCCAAACTTCTTCAGAAAAGTTGTACAATCCAATTGGTCAAGAAATAATGATAAGAATAAGCAACTATTCTAAAGTTAAATCTACTGTGACCTTAAAAATATTCGATTCCTGAAAATATTAATCAAATTCTTTCACGACTTCAATTTAAAAAAAAGCATTTTATATTTACAAAAACGATATAAAATTTTCTCCAGAGGTTGGTTTACATTCCAGATGAAACCGCGAGGCAATTGTCTTGTTGTCATTTCGAGACTGGATATATCGCGGGAGATACCAAATTACCATACTCTCGGATGCTATATGTGTGTCTCAGAGTTGAACGGAGTGTTGCAGGGAATCATTAATTCGATGCCTCTGGCTGCTGGCATAAGCTGAACGGTGTTAGGTTCCCGAATATCGGGGGCTGTAACCTTGTCGCCGTTGGAACGACGATTGAGAACGTTGAAAGGGACGCGGAGACAGACAGAGAATATCCTGCGAGATTCGACGGATTGAATTGCAAAGCGAATGAAAACCAAACTCTGTGAATAAAGAGCCACCGATGGGCGGAATCGCGGCGGCGTTACACCACGGTGACTACGTTCCTATCTTCTCTGGATTTTTCCTGCTTTTTGCCACTCTTTTCCTAGAGATAGCACGTTCCTTTATACGTAAAATATCATACGACAAAAATTGTCGAAGATATACGTACTTCCACACATTCCTCCGGAGCTGAGGAAGTGGTTTATTGTGTTTCTTATCGTGAAGTTGAGGACGCAAAACAGCGTATGTCGACAAATATAAGACAACTATGTGACATATTCTTTCTTGTCCGTACAGCAACGTAAAAAGGTGAGAAATATTTTATAAGAGAAGAAGTCGAAATATCAGGATACGAATTTATGATCTACTGAAGTTCATAGGCTCACTCACGATCTTTGACCATCTTCAAATTAACATCGTTCTTCCCTTCTGGTGTAAGTTATTCTATTGTTCTTCTGTGTTATACTTCCATAACAGAATCTTCTACGAAAGAATCCAAGATAGAAGAGTTACCTAAACTTCTTCCAAACGTTCGTGCACTCAACATACACACTCGTATAGCTTTTCACGAAGGTAGTAGAACATTTATAGAAACTTTTTACGAACATATTACGTGTATTACACGAAACAATTTAAAATTTCATTGGCACTACATTTCCACATTGTTTTCACATGTTCCTGATATACTCAGCACGATTCTGTCTCCTCCTTCTTCTGATGAAATTATAAAATGTATCCCGAAAATTATTCTATGGTAACTGTTCGAATACTTTCACGAGCCACTGTATACTCACCAAAAGATTCAATTCATACACCTCTATTGCTACCAAGTAGCCCATCTGATCCAACTTTGACCGAGTACAGCCGTCGTTTTCTAAAGCACGTCTCGTTACTCTCCATCTAACCTTCTATGCAAACTGTTGGAATTCTTTCCTTCGCTTACAGACTCTCGAAGCATTCTAACCGAGCGTTTCGAAAGGAGGAACGTGACGAAACATCGTGCCTGGTCGTACGTTGCAGCGTACGTCTAGGGCGAACGTGAGGCGCTTCTGTATAGGGAAAGCTAAGGGAGAGGAAGCGGATACGCGGCAGCAGCCGGCAAGATTTTCGACGAACGTTAATCGGCCGTGAGAACCATTCCGATCCCGGAGTGGCTGGAGACTCGCGAGAACGTCTCTCTCGAGCCGGGTAATTGATCGGCGGGATCCAATTTCGCCCGGTATAATGAAATTCAGCGGAGAAAACGGGATGATTCTCCTCGTCTTATAATCGTTCTTATTCCATTTTCGTGCAAATTTCTGGAGCTCCCCCGACCCGCATATCCAGCTGGAACCTTCTTTGATTTGACGAGACGCAACAAAATAGCGGGCCAATTGAAAATCTTACCCGATTGGAACTTACAGGATTGAAACTTGCAGAATTGAAACAGTTTCCTCCCTTTCTCGGCGCTGTATTGTGTTGTGCGTAGTCTGGTGATGTTTGCACATTTGCGGATAATTCGAATGTGTAAAAGTATGGAGAATGTGTTCGGAGATTACAGAAGAACACGAGAAACTGCATGTTTCCAAGTTGTTTTGAGGCTAAATACGTACCTTTTCATCTTCTTAGGAATTTTGAAAATATCGTTCGTTTAATGTTGAAATGTCCACGATACTAAAATTTCCGAGGTCTCTACGATTTCTTAAATGTTTCGCATTTATTTTGAGGACTTTGTAAAAAAAGGCCAGGACTTGGTAAATTCAGAAGTTTCCTGTTTACAAAATTTTCCTAAATTTCTCTGCTTTCTTCGCTACGAGAATTTATACCAGAGTTTGGTAAAAATTAAGAAACGTTTCGTGCATATAAAATTGACAAAGTTCCTTTCGCGCTATACTATCGCGAAACACAATTTAGTACATCTCTATTAAATTAACTCTATTAAATAAAAAGAATTACATGTATCTGCGCTCATGTCACGAATAAATAACCAAATAAATAATCTCGCCTGCAGATGAAACTAAGCATTAAAACTGCAAAATTCGATTTGTAAACAGCGAATGTTTATCGCGGCGTACTCGAGGCAACTTGGCGATGCGCGAAATTTTCATTTCCTTACTTTAAACGAAGCCAAAACTACACTCGTACGTTGGTTCCGCGCTACCACGAGCAGAGAGTAGAAAGTCATGGTGTCGACGAGGTGGAACGAAAAGCCACGAACCGCGAAAATTCCAGCTGGCTTACGGCGCGTCTGCGATGACCGCTCGAAACAAATAGTCGCTACCGGCATGTATAGGCGGGCTCAGGCTTCTGTAAACCGCGATAAATGGACGTACTTATGTACAGTTTAAGCGTGAATCTATTACGAGCAACCGGACCGGTATAACCGAAAACAAAGAGTCGCATAATTTCTCGGCTGGTGAATGGTTCGGCTGGTACGCTCCATTTACCCTGTATTAAACGCGAATGGCGATGGGAATCACGCGGATTAAATCTGGTTTTAATCGTTCGACCAACGAATTTTTACTATAAAACGTCAATGATTCTCTCAGAAATAAGATGATGTTGAGATCACTCTTCTAAAACAACAATTTGAATCTTAACGATCTGAAAAAGAACAACACTCTGTACCAAAGTAGAACTCCGAAAACTCGGTATTTAAATTCCTGTATTCAAGTGCAGGCTCCATCAGGCCAGGCAAATCACACATCTCGAGCCAAGAGAGTTCGGTCCACGCGGCGAGTGTCTTTAATGGCCATCGTCTGCCTTGCGAAAGGCCGTCGAACAGTTTCTTTACGGCCGTTACCGGAACGAATCGTGTCGCAGTTGGCAAAAATGTCTCGGCAACGGGGCTTTGGAAAATCGGGTCGTACCGAAGGACGCGCTTTTGCACGAGAAGCAAGAGATACACATATATCAGACAGGAAATCCGTGTCACCGACTGCCGCGTATCTGTGCGGCCGAAAGGCAAATAAGAAAGCTCTCGGGCCGCCATTGAGGGCGGCGATTCCTTTTTAAGCTTCGCACGGGCAACTCGCCCGTACCGCGATACCTTTCGCCGTGAAAAACACCGGAAACGTATTATTAACTCGGCGAGTGCCCCACCAGCTCCCCTGGAAGTTGTTTCCACGCTCGTCTTTTGTGATACGCGCACAGTGCCGCGCATAAAGCGACTCCATAGCTTATTTTGTTCTTCTTTCTCCCGTTTCTTTCCCCTCTTCATTTTTTCTTCTTTCCAACATCTCAATTTTTTTTCTTCTTTTCCCTTTACTGCCATCTATTCTTCTTTAACACCGTAACGACCGTTTGTACGAGCCATACGGTGCACGAGATAAATGTCTCTGATTGTAAATTCTTTAGTCGGTTAATATTCCTCTGAAGCTTTAAAGTGCACGAACTCCTGCCTCGCCAAGATAATTGTTTTAACTTCCTTACGGATAATTTTGCGCACTAGAAGAGATCTACGGTGGTAGATGCCAAACGAGTAGGTTTTCAGGTGAACATAGATGAAAATCCTTTCCGTCCATTAAAATTTTTAGGGCTTTTTGGTGCCTCGCGGTTGGTTTGGACAGGATCGTGCAAAATTGGTGTGGACTCCGAGATATCGGATCGGTGCAGGATCGAGAGACAATAGAAACAGGATATCGTGCTTGTTTCTTTTCGCGGTTACGGCTAACATCGTCGAAACACCGCGTAGCCTTATGTGATAAAGCAATAATATATTTCAGGTATTTCGTTCTTTTTTCCTCCTTTTAGTATCGTCCTTTTTTAAACTTTGCCCTATGATTCATGAACCTATCCTTTGTTTTGCTATTCCCTCTAATAAACTACATTGCTTGAACCCGTTCTATCAGCACTATCTTCTCTTATTTTATATATCGTTGAATAGGCTCGCTGCTTTTGTAGATAATTGAACGCCATTATGGAGTGACGAATTACGGGTTTGTTCCACTGTGCCTTAGGTAAATCGAGGAATTTTGATGATTGATCGTTTTAATGAATACACGGTCTGATGTTTACTAACATTTAGAAATACTGTTTCACAAGGTTTAGATACAAATCTGTCAGTGATGGAATGGTTTGAAAATTCCGATCTATGGTAAACATTGAAACACAATACTCCGTGAAGCATAAATATTAGGACACCTATTACTTGCATTTCTTAGAAAACTCTAATAAATTTTGCTATATTTAATAGCAAGCAGATTTAAAATAAAATAACTAGAAAATAAATATAATGAAAAGTGTCAAATTTATATCAGATATCAATGTGTCCTGATACTTATGGTTACCAGTGTACATAAGATTCGATTTTTTAAAATGACAGAGTATTCGTGAGCAAGTATTCATTTTGCAAGAAGAACAAAAAAATTAATGCAAATTCCACTTTGCGATATTTTCTGTTACACGAGCTTCTCCATTCAAATAATATTCGTAACACGTCTCCGTAAGCTTCGATCCGCTCGAAAATGGCAATTACGAACGAACGTTAAACGAAATTTACAGCATTTGAACCATAGGTCCTTTCGTGGTTCATTACGATATGAATCGAAGTAATTGAGAAGGACTCGCAGCTTTTTGATCCGCTCCACACAAAGAAATTGCCTTCTTCTCGGGTTCGCGTTTTTTTATTCCTTTTTCTTCATCGCGATACGCATAATTACTCGATAATCCAGCATTATCGGGAATAATTAGTTATTAGGCCACATCGCGTGTTACGATGGAATTTACTTTGTAGCCTTTCGAGGTCGCTGCCTCGACGTTCGTTTCGAGCTTCACGTACCAAACATACTAATGGCCTTCGTGTTCGTGTGAAACTTTCTTATAACCTGCAATCGCGCCATCTCAAGAATTCTATAGTATAGATCCGGTGTGTCCGATAAATACTCGTCTCTCTATCTTCGTTGTTTATCTGGAATATCTATTGCTCATACTTGATCGTATGATATTTCAACAGTTTCTTATCGAAACCATCTTGTGGTATATCTTTCTTCACTGGTACGTATTCGTTAACATGCTGACATAATAAAAGAATAATATCTGTCTACAGTTTAACAACCAAAAATGATCTGCAAATTGTTTCAGATTTGTAGTTTTTGATATTATGAAAATTTATGCAGCTATTTTTGTTGTCTCTTGTTATTCGTATATAGTAAAACTCAGAACATGCATAGTACTGCACATAATTATTCATAATTAGCCGATGTACCTCTCTGATGTACGTTGTTTTCTCTTCTATTATAAAAGCTAAGCAAGGGTTTCTTACTATTATTCATGCATACAAATCCTTATTGAAATAATAAACACCGTTTTGAATACTATTGGTTAAATATAAATTATTCAAGAGAAACATTCATCGATCATTGATTTCGTTCAAATAATAATTATGAACGGTAGTGCATATACGTCATAGTGGATCGGTGGTTTTAGTGTAAAAGGGTTATCCTAGATTGAATAATGTAGAAATAGTAATACCCTCTGGAATCGTCTTGTTGAACCACTTGTTTTTAAAGTAATTGCATCTTGAGATAATAATTTCCCCAATTCTGGTCCGATTCATAAGCTTCTTAATATTCCGTTTATCCCCCATCTTCATTCCCGGCGCATTATTTTCGGTGCATCTCAATTACTCGTCCAATCGATCGTTCTAAATTGAATTCGTAGCTTGCTTCGTGGAGGAGACTCCTCGTTGGGAAGAATCGCGAGGGAAATGGTGACCTCGAGCACCGGAAGCTTCAATTAAAGACAGTCTGCTCTTGAGAGCGCGATTTGTCGCGATGGCAAAATAATAGTGCTCTTTACCGCCAACGTTATGGTAATTTAACGAGGTAACAAACTGCTTTGAGTTTATGGAAACTTTTCCTATCTTTTTCTGCGTGCTTCTTCAAAACTTTGAATCTCTTTTTATCTAGTACAGAACAGTTAGAATCATTCATCTTTAATCGGTTAAAAATTATTACAGTAGTCATAGTAGCCAATTCGCAACTTTCCATAGGGATAATAATGAAATTGATCAATTTGCAATTTTTCATTGGAATCTTATGGAATTTTGTCAATTTACGATGGTGTGTACTTTCAGGAATTTCAATGATTCTCAACGTGATATATGGATAGAAGTTTTCTCTTCTGCGTTATATATTTTTTCTATATATCACCCACTTTGATTTCTTTGCTACAAACTTTAGTTTTTAGTGGTTCTAGTATTAAATAAATTTCGACTTATCGCGTACAAACAGCGAGATTTAGCCAGAACCATTTGAAAAAGTTTTTACGAGTGAATGCGATAAACTACTGCTCGCGAGAACTTTAGAAGCTGGTCGTTTAAACAAATGGTCAGCCTACTACTAGTAAATTTTAGTAGTATGTTGGAGACATTTCTAGGATAGATAATAGTCAGGCTGGTAATAAAAAAAGGTTCGTACAACCGATGGCGTAAGCGTTGCTCAGATGGGACAACGATGTTTAAGTTGGAATCTCGCGAAATATCGAATCTCAGTGATGTTGCGGATTCATTAGGATGATTCGCTTGACACCATAACCAGTTTAGTAGTAGGAGCGATATTGGTACCAACGATGCTAATCCCGCCTATGTATCAGCACCGGACATCTTCTCTTTAATGAAGCTTCCCGACGAGATCTCGTAATGAATTTTCACATGTGACATGGAACGGTGGACGAAAGTTTCTACAGACGAAACGAGCAATCAATAGCAAAATGACGAATTCGATTCATCGATATCTTCGGAGATAAACTTTGTATGTAGGAAATAAATAATAGAGAATTAATCGGTCGAACAAATGAAAGTACGCAGTCTTCCTCTTCGCATCATTAAACGATATATTTTCAAAGACTATCTCACGCGTTTCTAATTATCGCAACGACTGTATGTGCTACAGCATTCACTGATAATTTTTTGAAATTTTCAGATGTAAGAGTCTTGAAACTATAATTGCAAATAAAGTCATAAAGATGGCTAAAGGGAACGAACGGAAAGATTGTAAGTAACTTCCTTACCATAATAAACCTACATAATTTGACTGACAGAAACATGGAAACTTTGTCTCTGTCCTTACAGTTCAGTTATTTCGACATCAATCGATTTACGACCTCATGCATAGAATGTAAGAAAATTATTTTCACGCACATTGAATGTGCCGAAATTAGTCATAATTAGGTTACTACCACCGGCATAAGTAGAGTCGTAAAGAAAATTGCAAGGAACAAACAGGAAGCTCGTAAAAAGCTGGCGAATAAAGGATAGGAGCGAATGACATTGGCTACGTTATTACGAACGATATTCCACCGAGACTAGAACATCCGGTGGCATAAAGTTGCACCACGACAATGTGAAACGCCAGTCGGGCATTTCACTTACCACTTTTGGGAATTACACACGGTTAAATTATTTAAGCTTTGCTCGTGGATCGAGAAGCTATAGCGAAACAGAGTGATCGGAATTGTTGCGTCCTATGGAACTGATTGTCACGAAGGAACTGATTGCTTCCGGGATGTTTAAAACTCTTTTTTAAAACGCGGTACAAATTAAGAGGAACTTAAAACGGATCCCGAAACGTATTTTCGATATATATACAAAATTTCTAGCGACGATACTACATAGTAATATCTGATGTGCTCGAGTTTCTCAGAAGCCAAATCGACTAGGTTCTATTTTTTCTGAAATTACAAGACATGATAAGTTCGTCTGAAATCAAATGACTCATTTCCTACAATTTGTCACAATGATCGATCTAAACCAGAGCCTTTCAGATTTGAGTCACGACATCGTCGAGATCTAATTGATTCAATTCTAAAAATGGTTCTTCGTGTTTCAATGTCATCACCATTTCGTAATGGCGCAAATGTACGAAATGACGTGCTGTACTCCTTTCATTCCAGTGCTTAAAAAAATTTAGCTGATCAGCAGAGTTTCACAGTCTACCATTTGAGAGACGATAATTTGGGAACAACGAAGCGAGAATGGTGACCATTGGTAGGATTGAACGCCGAGAAAACGACGTAGTAGTAGAGTCTAGTACACCGGTAAGGGTCAAACTTTGTTTAAGAACTGGGTGACGTGGAACGAGGCTATCAGCCAGAACTTTGCCATTCTCCTAAATTGCGGCACGATCTCGCGGAACTTGGTACGGCCAAAGACAAGGTAATCTGGTCTAGTCATCTGTTGTGCATCGACTCTGCTCCTAGCCGAATGTTCCGCTTATCGATAGAACCCTGTTGGACCCTGTCAGAAATAATTGTTACCAGCGTCCTCGGTATTGGGTACTCGAACAACAGGGTTCGGATTGTGGCCGATTGATTGTTCGGAAGTTCGTGAATCCGTAGCAAATTCGATCATTCAGCACTTTTTAATGGAATTCCTGCCGCGTAAAAGGATTTTCTTGTCTCTATATTTTCCGTCAAACCGTATATCTCCGCTACAAAAAAAAAAGGTGCAAGGTAAAACTTTGCGTAACCTAGTTTAAGATCTACTTAGCCGCTAATTAGGGGCTTGAATTCAGTTGAAAGTCTTCGTTTGCCGATTTACGGGCCGAAACGTTAATTTCAAGAGATCCTATTCACCGCGGGAAGAATACATCGTTCTGGATAGACCATTTAAAAAAGGAACTCCATTGTGCTCCGTTCCAAAAAATATGTGATTTAAAATATCTGCTCTCTCCGATCAGGTTCATCAGCCATCGTTCCCTTTAACCATTCTTGAGTATCATCCTTCTTAAGTATCCTCAAACGATATGACGGCATAAACGGTATATCAGTTCTCGCTCTGTTTCCAAGAGAGTAAAGGCGAGGAGTCAGCTAGATCGGAGGTCGTTGAGTGGAAATGGTCACTTCCTGATCCGTGAACGTTATCGGGGAATATTTTAAATCATTGTATAGATAATCGAAAACCTTTCCAAAGGGGGAAAAGATGAAGCGAACGGACGAAGGGTATCTCGGCAACCCCATGAACGTAATTCATCCTGTAATGACCACGCCCGTGGCCACCTCCTATCTCTCGCTTCCTTTACGCACAGTGGCTGGAAAATGGGTTCGGTCTTGTAAAGAATATAGGACGATCCCCCAGAGGAAGCTCCGAGGATCCCCGTCCTTGTGTACTTCCATTCAAAAGATCTTATCGTTCATCTTGATTCCAACCTGACGCGTAAACTTATTATTTCTCGTTACGCCCTACGTTTTATTGGCTTAACCCCTGATAATTTAGATTCAAAAGATCGGTCTTGCCACAGCGGTCACGTGTCCTGAATGACGAGCGAACAAGTTTCCCATCCTAACTTCTGTATTTTTTGTTCTCCGCAATATATGTGTCGGATGATTCAATTTAGGGGTCAGTGATAAAGTCGAGATCAGTGTTTCTGTTTTATTATTGGATTTTTCAACAACGTTTATGTAGAACGTAGCGAGGTTTAAGAGAAACCTGACGATGTTGTATCTTTAGGAAATTGGCAAACAATACGATGATGTTATTTATTATTGTAGGTATGGTCAATTGACTGCCAGTTGTTATCTTAGCGTTCGAATACAGAAGATATTTATCTGTCGAGTAAAGTCCTCGTCTACTTTGAATCGCTTGACTCGGTCAAGTATTTTAGAATTGTTTTAGAAACGGTGTGTCTATAATATTGGGTTGTTCGAAGAACTCATAATAGAATTTAGGAAGAATTTGAAGGCCTCCCTTTTATTTCGAGAATCACACACCTTGTACTGACCAATGCCAGATATTTTTCATTAATTGGTACATTTGTTGGTAGCATACCTTTTTTATAAAAGTGCATAATGAATATGCAAGATATAACAGGCTGATTAAAAGTACTACGAACTCTCCAAACAACTCGATATTTATTGGGTTTCTGAGAATCAATCGGATTCTCGATGTTGTTCAGAGGTGGGATCGAAGTCGATTTAAACTTCGTTGCTCGCTCGGTGGAAACTTCACCTCTGCCCATCGACAAGGTATTTCGCTCGGATTCCGCAGCGTGGCACGCGAAACGCCACTAGAAAAATGGCCATTGGCTTTTCTATTATATCGATAAACATCTCGCAGCGATGGCTTGTCAATAGCAAAGCGCTATCGCAAAGACGCGCGGTAGCGTCGATGGAGTTTCATCGCGGCGAGAAATTTCATAACCCAGTTTTTCTTCCGTGAACAACCGCATCGATGTCACTTTATTCAATAAGTTTAGTATTCGTTCGTTTGACGTGTGGTTTTAACAGGTCGACTTATAACCCGTTTGTTTATTTATTACGATCGATATTTTACACGATCTTTCGGATTTATTATTCGCGGGATATCAAGGAGCAGAAATCAAAATGTTTTTTGTGAAAGAGAACGACAGTGAGAAATAGGCGAAACGTCGTAAACCGGGTTTATATCGACATTTAACTTCGTTTATTTCATAATTCTACATTCCTTCGCTGTTTATTCGTGATTTATTTGAAAGATTAATTCATTTTTTTACTAATTGATTTTAGCAATCAAAGACATCGGATATTTAATTATTACGAATTAATTCTTTGTTCATGTACTTACATCCTAATTACCAAATTCTAATTGATATTCTGAGAGTTTCGGATCTTCACAAAAAAAAATTTCTTTAGTTTTTCTGATTACCAGCCATTTCTGATATATCATCTTTGTTACACTCTTAAACTAAATGTTTTATCGAAAGTGTAAAACTGTTGCCAAACGAGGTACGAACTCGTATCTGCGACTATTACCTAATGCCGCCAACGTTTCTCCAGTTTACGATAGTTTCGAGCAAAACCAAGCATTCGGGGAGTTTTTATCGTTGTGACCGTGGGGCGATACTTACAATTCATGTCGACGTAAACGGTGGAGGAGAGCGGGATGGACCTATTGTTATTCGTTGCGTTGCAGGTTAGCATGGAGCGGACGTCGTCCCGTCCTAAATTTTTTATAACGAGCTCGTTGCGCGTCACGCCGTTCCTCACTGTTACGGTTTTGTTGCTGACGAGCTTGTCGTCGCGGTGCCAGGATACCGTCGGCGCTGGCTTACCTGTGGAAACGCATCACTTCCATTTTTCACGCAATTTTCAAACTATTTCCTGAATTTCTTCTCGCTGGGAACGAGAATTTTTGCCTGACGGTAACATTCTGAAAGGTAGCAGTGGATCGTAGTTATGAATTTTATTTTGTTAACGATTCGCCCCTGTCAGCTAAAAATTGCATAGAATTGTTCGTTCGTTTCGTTATTGTGTTTTAGTGGGAAATATAAAAAAAAATTCGAGATTGCGTCGTAAAAATCATTTACAATGTAGAATTGGTCGCGAAGGGCGTGCAATATCTGCGACAGTAATTGAAATAAATTGTCACGATGATAACTACCAATCTTTCACGGTAACACCAGGTGCTTTAGTTCGTAAATCGTACGTAATGCGTGTTTACTGCGAGTATACATGAAAATTGTACTGCCGTAGCATATATTCCACGGTTTCCCGGTATTTTAACCCTAGAATCTCGTAAAACTGTAGTTACTTATCGTTTCTTCTTTAAGTACACAATACCGCAGTGCAACGATCATAAATACTATAATCGAATTAATTTGCTTTCATGCAGAGTAATCTCGAGCATAGTGTACTTTTGTGTACTCTTTAAATCACTGCCAATTTTTTTATCTTTCCTCAGGCTTAGTACTGTGAAAAAGTCTTAGACCATCTACGTTGCTAATATTATGATGGAAACTAAATATACTTTAAGATACTCTTTATGTGTGTTTTCAGACTTAGAAATTCCTTAAAAATTAAGCGTATCTAACGAAATCATTGTTGTCAATATCGAAAACAATCGATTTAACATTGCAAGCTTCCTAAGACATAACTCTACAACAATTAAATTATTGTCCAGAAAAAGCAAGTTCTTCTTTTACGAATCTTTTATTCTTTCATTCACTGTTTTTCTTAGAAACATAATTCTTATAAATAAATTATATTACATTCGAAAGAATCATCGAATTATTATCGAAATTTCTGGTTCGTAATTTCCCAACTTGGAAAGCATGATTTCGTTTAGTAGATACTCTAAGACCTTAGCACAGAATTGTATCCATTACTTGGTAAAGGAGCTACCTAACGTGGCGATTAAAATGAATTTCTGGACGTGGCCAGCGTTCCTTGCCACATACACGAACACCGTCACGTAAATCCCGTTGCAAACGAGGCTTCAACGATCCACGAAAGCCATGCTCGTTTTTGGAATTGCAGCGGACGTTCCAGCGGCCCTCTCGACCGAACCACGGGAACACGCTGCGATGTGACGTTACATTGTACTTACCACCGTACACGTCACAGTAGAGCCGCAGAGTGTCGCCCTCTATGTACGGACCCACCATAGAGTTCCGTGCGATTCCGGAATCATCGACGATCACGATTTTGTGCGGCGGAACTGTAACACCAAAGCAAACCACCGAGCATTTACCACTTGATATCTGTTAGAACGAGAAAATCCTAGAAATGAAGAAATTGATGTTTTGGATACGTATAGTGCTTGGACACATTCAGAATTCTAAATTTTCAAGTAGAGTATCATTCAAAATGAAGAAATTCCCAATGCAATACATCTTTGGAACCGATATGTAGAAATTTGTATCTTGCATATATCCAGGATCCTGAAATTTCTAGTTGATTGTTATCCGAAATGAAAAAATTCCCAATACAATACTGTGTTCGTACTGATATAGAGAAATTTGTGTCCTGGATACATTCAGAATTCTAAAATTTTAAATGGAGTGCCATATGAAACAAAAGAGTTTCCAACGCGATGTATTTTTCTATCGATATGGAGACATGTGTGTCTTGGATATACCAACAATTCTAGAATCTCTAGTGCAATACCACCTAAAGTAAAAATATTCTCAGTGCATTTATTATTCAACGTTGCATTGAATATTTTATAAGATTACAAATATATACGATTTACATAGAGAATGCTAAGCTTACTCTACGATCACACCCTCGATTTCCCAAATCTATGCTTAGCCACTCCCATACTCTTCGCTTCAAACCTAAAGCGAACGCACACAGTCACGTAGAAAATTCCGCTACCGCGAACAAGCTAGTACCTAACGTTCCAAAAATCTCACGGACCTCAAATACACAGTCTGCCTTGAAATTCTCCAGACTAGGAGTAGAATCGCGTTCTAAGACCATTCGAATCGCGAGCAGAGTCGCTTGTAGGGTTCGAGGATCGCGCGACCCGCGTCTGGCAGTTGCAAGACGGAAGCCGTCGTCGTCGAACGGAGGCCGATAACGCGAAATTGGTATTGGAAGATCGCGGCTCGGATACCGCGACGCCATTAAATTGGAATCTGAAATCGATACGGCGTGCACTCCTCTCAGCTCTTGCATGGAAAAAGAGAAGGTCCGCTGGCCAACGGTATTGCAGGGAAAGTAATTGAAAAATTACTGCCGGGAAAGTTCGATCCGCGACATTATGTTGTCGTTCGTTCGTTGATGAACATCGGTGGCTCGTGGCTCGTGGGTTCGGATGACGTTAACCTCGTGATTCTGATAAATGACATGGGAGGAGCGATAGGAGGACGCGCCATTTATTGGTATTAGCTTTTGTAGCACTTACTGTATCATAATTTCACGTGGTACGTATTATACAGTGCGTAGGTCTTGGATCGTTAATGGTACTGCTCTTACCAACGCAAATTAATCCGTGAGCTTATTTTTAGAAAACGTTTTTGTGTATCGTTACATGGAAATAGAATTTTTATATATTATCGTAGTAATAGTTTTTAGTTTGTAGTTTCCTTAGTTTATTCTGTTGAAAATGCTACCATAAATGGAGTCTTGATCTTAGTAGGAGAGAACATATATGGAGGCGATTAGACCAAGTTGGAAGAGAAAAAGAAGTCAAGAACGGATATCAGATTTTTGAAATATCGAAGAGGGAATTTTATCGTGGAAGCAAACGTATAATACATAAAATATTAGTCGATACGTTTCCAGATAGATACTCATTTTTTAATAGAATACTTTTCTTGAGGTAGACAGAATTAAAATAACACTAATTGTAATTATCCTCGTATACATTCAGCAGACGAATATCCATTTCGCAAGTTATCTTAAACTTTTGTATAACGGTGCACATTTCTCGAGTCACCGGATATATAATCCTCGAGGAAATACGATGCACAACGATAATGTGCCTCCTGGCTTGCGTCTTCGAACACGGTGATACATCGTCGTACACTAACTTTTATCAACTCGAAACGTCGCTTACAGGAATTGCTGACGAAAATGCTATTAATTCAGCCATTCCTGGCTATTTATTTGGCGCAAAAATCGTTGTTCAACGTGCTGTACTTTGATCGTTGAGTTATATCGTCTCGCTGTGAAATTAAGAATTTCGATTGACCTGTACACTCCTGCTCAAAAGTTACAAGACTGTTTTACTTTTTCAATTCATCACTATAATACACACTAGACACTTTCATTGTCATCTACAGTATCATGTTAAATGATATTTCTCTACATATTTTAACGATTACTTAATCTTCCCGGTTTTGTTGCAAATATGATAACTGTCTGAATAATGAAATAAATACTTTCGTCTTACTTTGTATCCCTTCCAGAAGATTTAGAGTTTCGCCCTATATTACATTGAATTTCAGTCGGATTTATTCCGACATAGTAAAACGTGGTAATTTAATTACAGCATTAATGAGTTTCCTGGCAGATTTGCGATGGGCTACGAACCGCAACGCGCAAGGTAACATTAGAGGGATCGATTAACTGTCCCTTGTAACTCAGACTATTTGAACTGTATCAGCGGTGTTCCAGCGGCAGTCGCGGTACGCCCACCAAGCCAATATTTGATTGTTTGAGCTTGCTTGAAGAGTACGTTAGGCGGCATTGATATTCCCTCTGATAGACGCGACCCTCAGAATCTGCGTAATGTGCGAGAATAATCCCCGTTACAAGGTTTTCCAACCGATAAACCGATCGACCGAAACACCAAATTCTATTTACACACATCAAATCTAAACCATTGCCAATATCATCTTTTCGTCCTTTACGAGAATCTTCTCTACTTTATCCAACGAACCGTTAAATCTGAATTCCTAAATCAAGCAAGACCGAGTCAGTTTCTTTACCATTTCCTCCTTCTCTGTCGAGGAATACCAAGACAGAATTTCAAAGACAAAGCTGACTCAGACAACAGCTTGTCTCGTTTCTCTAGTCGAGCCAGTCCGAACATCTCATTACAATAATTGGTTCGGCAGCTCGATTTTCGTTCGTTCGTGAAGCCGCGCTATGTCTTCCCTTGTTACCGAGGAAAAAGTTGCGAAACTCGCGGCTAGCCTTTGTTATCATGCAACAAATATTTTGTAAAGATGAGAGTATGCGTAAGGTCAGGCAAATTGTCGCTGAACATTGAACAGTTTTTATCCACTTGTCACGGAAATAACGAGACCTTCCTTTGTTGTCGAAGAACGACGCTTTCCATTCATCAACGATAGATTTTTCTTTTTAATTAACGCCTTTCATGTTCAAGTAGATACAAGCAGTATTTGTTAAGTAGTATCTCGCGAGGGTACATGATAAATCATTCTCTTTGAATTTCGTAAATATATAATTTATAAAATATGACAGAATATAAAGGTTATTGTATTTTCGACCAGTCGCGGGGAGATGCGTTCGCCAGATATCACGTCAACGGGAGTCGTAAATTCCCGCTACGATTATATTAATCGACACCACGAGTTGATCGATGGGAGGCCAAGAGGACCGGTTTGGTTGCTCTGGAGGGTTCCGAATTTCTTCGTCGAGCGATAGTTTGGACATTGGAGAATGTCCCGGCGTCGTTGGAGCCAAGGGTGATTCCAGGGAGAAGATTGTGGTCAGAGAATTGTCCGATGTAGCGATCTGTGGGCTCAATGGACAAGTGTTGAGATCCGATGGGGTATTTTGAAAACCATCGAGATCATTAGAGTAGTTCGTATTGAACGCCATAGCGAAAGCAACGTGTAAATTCTTTTGATTCGGGTCAGTCGCCCGTGTGGCACAGCTCGGCGATGAGATAGATGGCGTCTTCACTTCCTGTCCAGGAGAATGATTCTCCGTTATGATGTTCTTGTTAGGTAGAACAGGCAATGCGGTGCGGGACAGGTGATTAACCGTCGAAATACTGTTCGAGGAAAACCTGTTCCTGGATCGTTCGATCGTCGTAGATTCCGGAGAGTCTGCCATAGGTTTCGACACTAGATTGACCTCGGTGTCGTTGACGGGACTTAACCCGTTCATTTCTTTAATAAGAATTCCAGTTACAGGGCATTGTACATCCTGTGACAGATTCGAAGAGATTAATGACTGCGACGGCTCGTCGCCTGATGAGGTCTTTTCTTCCTTCCGGTCCAGAGGATTGTGAGCGGTTGTCTTTCGGTTGCTTGTAAGTGATACGTTGCTCGCATCATGCGACGGGGTCGGCACTAAATTCAATACGATGTTCTCCGTCGGCGGAGTATGAACTTTGTTACTGTTTTTATTTCCCTGGAAATGGCTAGACGTGTTGCTGTTTGTCGGTTTCGACGGTGGTGATGTTCGAGCGCTCTTTAGGAGATCTCCTATCCGTGTGCTTAAATCGAGATATTGGTTCGTTATCTCGGAGCCGTGTATTTATTCCTCCTCGTCTAATTCTTCTAACTCTTCTTGTATAGAGTTTATCCTGTACCATGTATCTTCGATCGTTTTACGGTAAGACATTAGGAGGGACCCGTGTGACTGGCCGGACTGTTCGTACGCGTCGAGTTGACGAGTCACGTATGTAAATCGACCGAGTAGGGATTTTCGTCTCCGAAGTAACATACTGATTTGTTCAACGTGGGCCATGGTGAGTTTTAATGAATGAAACGAGCTTACCTCGCAGTTATGATATGGACGTTGGTCCGGATATTGGTTAATGCTCGTTACTCTGCGGCGTGAGGTCGTGTGTATGCGTAGCGAGGAAGGCGTTCCTTTCCGACGGCCACTCGTTTGATTGTGAAGCAGAAGTTGTTGGACTTGGATACACGTGGCACTGTATGTCAGTGGGTGTCGTTGTCGTGCATTTTTCACTTGACACGTTATCCGGCTCGAAGGACCATGTATTTTCGACCAGTCGCGGGGAGACGCGTTCGCGAGATATCACGTTAACGGGAGTCGTAAATTCCCGCTACGATTATATCAATCGACACCACGAGTTGATCTCTCCCCGAAGAGAATTTGACTGTTCTAAAGCTTCATAGAGACTTGTCGTGACTTGTTGACTATTCTAAGGATGTAGAATAAGTGAAGTTCAGTGACGATGCCGTGGCGGAGGAAAGCTAGTGATGGGTGTGCCTCGCGTACGAGATGAGCTGATTTGTTAAGGATCCTTTTGCTAGGAAAGTGAGGGTAATAGACATTGTTCTTGATTGGTTAATAAGAAGGTTGGTGGACTAGGAAGGGTCTTAACCGCTCTCGAGAGAAAGTTGCTAACGGAAGATACCGAACGTGAGGAAACTTTCCCGTATCTTCCCGTAGTGGACAATATATGTAGAGAACAAAGACGCTTGTTTAGTCTGACGGACCTTAACTATGAAAATGACAAGATTTATGTTGGATCTCTGAGGCTATTGAGGGTATGCAGTGAGGATGCGTGGACATTTGGCTGCCATCTTGCCCGCGGTGTATGGCCTGGATTAGGTAGAGAGTCAGCCGACGTAACAGTTATATTATTCAGACTAATAATGAAAATTGTATATAATTTCATACTCAGAATTTAAAAATGCCAGAAACGCTACAAACTTTCCGAACAACCCAATATGATTAACTCTTGTCAAGAATAAGTAAGTCATAGATAAATGTCCGAATAAGTTTTAAGCAGTAGTGTACGTACGGGTAGTGTACACAGAAAGCTTTGCCTCGCTACGTGTTAGCCTTCACGGATGCATGTATGTACGTGATGGAGAAAGACACACATCTGGTATAATCCGAAGGGTTAGCAGTGAGCAAAACAACAGAACTCGTTTCGACGAGCACTCCACCTTCTTACCTGCCCCTCCAATTTAGACCTTGCTGCTGTTTCGTCCGTCCTCTCCATTTCGCGCGACTTCTTCCGAAACTTCTAGTCTTTCCAACTGTTTTTCCTGTCTTTGCTAGCTGTTTTTCCGTTCCTTTGTTTAGCTGGAAATTGGGAGCAGGTTCTGTGGTTTGCTGGCTGTAGTTTTGTTTCCTAACTTGCGAATCTCTTCCAGAGGTTTCGTGGATGATGACGTCGAGCTGTTTTTGGGGGTTCTCGAGGGCTGTTTTCGAAGATTTATTGCTCTTTAGGATCTCGTTGGTTGTACATAATATCATTCTTTTTTCGGTTGGGACTGGGAGTGGATCGTGAGGATTACAGGTTGGAATATGATTTCGTAGATATCGAAGGTGTCTTCGAGGACAGATTTATCGTCCTTTTCGTCTTATAAGGTTCTACTCTATGTGTTGACCATTTCAGAACTCTACCTCTTTTCTATTTTTCTGTTCTTTTATTCAATTGTGATTTAGAAATGAGTCGTGTGAATTACAAGTTGTATTTTCATCTCGTAAGTTGTAAGGGATAAAATAGAGAGGTTTGGGCTGCTTTCGAAGACTTAGATTTATTGCTCTTTTGGTACGTCAGAGGTTATATGATATAGGGATGTTTCCTACGTTCTGTTCTCTTCGGTAAGTCCTTGTATACGCGTGAAATCTATTGATGCGATACTTCGTTCAGGATACAGAGTTTTCTATTCTAGTATCCGCTCGGTTGCTCCTCTCTTTTCTTAAAAAGGTTCAGTCATATGATATATACGAGAAACTGATTCACTTCTGTGATACAAATATCCTACGATATGAGAAGGATGCTCTCTTCTCTCGTGTCACACGAAGAATAAGGGGACCTGGAATTGTCTTAGCTGCGTCGAAATAGCAATATTTCAGACCATATTTTTTAAATTCCTCATAAATATACAAACATTCGCAATCTACTAATTAATATTTCCGTACAAATTAATATATCCGTGCAGGAAAATCTGCAAAAATCTTTCATTAACACATCGAAGATATCATATGAAAATATCTTTTTCAAAGCATATTCTAATCCGTAAATTTCAGTTCATCACTGAAGAAATATTTCATGTTGGAGCAAATTTCTCGGCTTTCTATACCATCGTCGCTTCAATTATTCATACGTTGAAGCGCAGCGCATGGATACACGGTGCGTGTGGAAATATTTTCTCTAAAAGGCAGGACATTTATTGCCGGATATGTAAACGGCTTCTTTACGCATTCCGCGTCAGTTGCAAGAGCTGTTGGGATCGATATTCGCACACGTTACAGGCTACGCTCTCTGTATACGCGAATTTTCCAAAGAGCCGGCTCGGCCGTCCTGGATTTTCGTCGACGCCGTATCAATGAATACCAGCGATTCAATTCGTTTTTACTTTCGCGTTTCTCGATTCTATCGCGTTCCACATACGTCCCTCACCACTTACCTGTTTATATCGACTCTTTCCTTGCCATGTTCGTTTATTTAATAACCGACAGGTTGCTTCATTAATTCCGTGTCTTTGAACGGATCTTCACTTTTTACAGAATGTCGTTCAGAAACGGCGTTTTATATCTTTTCGAGACATAGGACCGTCAAACGAGCTATGACGCAGAATGATACGCTGGTTGTTTCGTCAGGTGTTTTTATTTTAGGGATTATCAACATTTTTCACTCAATTTCGTTTTATTTCTAAAAGATATTTCGCCAATATATAATGAATTCCAATTAAAAATTAAGTTTAGATTCAATTTAAGCAGTTATTCTGTCGCATGATCTTCAAATCTTAAGAACTGAATAAAACTTCTGTTCTTGACTTCTTCTTCCTTTTGAAAGATGTTTTGTAAGCATAATATACAGGTTCAGAGGTTTGCATTAAGTTTAGACGAAGAAAAATGATAATGTCACAAAAATTACGTAACTTGAGCTTTCTTCGATTTCGAAAAGATAGATACATAGGATATTTTAACAAAGGGCAGATTATCTTAGTGTTTTAAATCATAATTTCCAGAAATACTTTTCCATAGTAGAACACCGTTTCTTCACGTTGTTCCACGGTTAATATCAAATATTCCTCTAAACATCATTCAACAACGTATCACGTTCGTAATCTTTTTACGTTTCGATGGCTCGTAGTAGAGAATTTCGGTAAGATTAGGACACCCGATTCCCCAGATATCGGTTCCCTCCTTTTCCCTTCGTCGTTTCTGTGAAAGCAGCGCCGATCTGGAAAGGTCTCCAGGACAAGATCTTGTCGAGATTCATTCGTGTTGGTTCAGACGTTGGGCGAGAGCCGTGGATTCTTCTTTCCGTCGTGAAAGGGAAATAGAGTGTGAACGAATCTTGGGCAAAATGGGACGCCGCTGCAAGAATCGCCTGCTTTTTGGGGTTTCGGTCCTAGAAAAGTTAATTCAACGCAATGTCGTGAATTTTGCTCGGATTTTCCGTTATAGACTCCCGAGGGGTAGTGTAAAGATTGTTCCAGATTAAGCTGTCTTCCGTTGACGAATAATCTTTGACGAATTAGCGCTACGTCGTCTTCGTTACATTAAAATACCGAATGTAATAATCTTCACCTTTTTCCAGCAAAGAATAACGCCGAATATTTTATTCTTTTTGTTCTTGATAATTTGGATTAAAACGACGAATGTGGCGCAACAATGATGATTATGAGATTGCTAATGTTCATGCGTTCGGGGGGAAATTAAAATGTGCAAAAATGCGAAAATACGAACTATGAAACATTACGAAGTAACGTAGCGAATTTCTCGTTTAGCTTTCTGTTTCACGAAGCTTTGGCCGTGTTCGCAAAGCTCGGAACTTGCGTAAACGCAGTTTAGTAATCGCCTGATTCGCAATTTCCAAAATCATCTTGTTATTTTATATCCTCCTAAATTTATGGTAAATTTCTATGATCTATCTAGAATTGGCCATTCACGATATTGGCGCAAAACGAACGACATAAAAGTTTCAGAAACAGATGTAGTATCGTGTTATATTATTTGTCGTCTAGATTCTCTGAAATATTTATGAAACGTGTATTGTGAATGCTTCGAAGGGAACAACTGATTTCGATATCTTCCAGGGATATTTCGTTGGGATTCATTTATTCGTGTAACACACGGTCCATCGATATCAATATTACTGCTCATATTCCATTGTGACTCGTTTTTCACAGCTATTCCGCGCACGTTTCGATGTTTTGAGAAGAGCAAATGGAAAAGAGGTATACATATTGATCAGACTGATTTCAAGACACTGAATCGTACAGAGATTACTGCGTGTTCCAGAGTCGGACAACGTGTCTATTTCTCCGTTAAAACGATAAAACAAATTAATTTACACCGCCACTGTCGTTTAAGGAAATTCAGGAACAATGGTTTTACATTATATCATTTCGATGCATTTCTTATGGGGTCGATTGTCGAATGACGAGTCTTTATGTTGGGTTATTCCATAAGTAATGTTCTTTTAGAAGACCAATTTTAATTATATTTACACTTACTTGTTAATTGCCACGTTAGTTATGATATGGTAGGTTAAGAATTATATTAGCGTAAGTCAATCATTCGATAATTCCAATTTAATCATGTATTTCTGTTGAGAATTATGTTTCTTAACTGCCGAAATAATGGTATAGGAACACTAAATTTACACTTAGAATTTACATTAGAATAGTTATATATTTATTTGATAAACGATTTCAAAGTTATTCATCGATACACACTTGCACGCGTCTCAGCACTTTCTTTGTCTTCCATACCAGACTCTTAACCGACTGTTAACCGATTGAACAGTTTACATTCATCTTTTTTCGAGGCGCCGCGCACACACATACTTCCACACACTCATATTCACATTCATGTGTCACTACTACGCGGCTAATCTAGTCTAGCACATAAAATTACACATATCTCAATAATTTCAACTTCTAAAAGTACCGTTCGTTTAATTGCATAGTTAACTACGTCATCGCATCACTCTGAGCACATTGAATTCTTTATGATCACAGACGTGAAATACTATTTCCAAACGAGTAGAAAATAAAAATTTCATGTTGGTGTAGGAGGAAGGTACGAGGCCAGTTCCACATAGAAAAAGTGCTTTCCCAAGAATTCAAATATTCATAAACTTCGCGAAATTCCCCAGAACATTCTAAACACACTTACTAACAGCAATCAATCCGGTAGATAAAAACTTTTCCCGCTCTTCTATAATTCAACGGACAAGGAACACTCTGAAAAATGTATCATCGATCAATATTATTTCCACAAAAACCGGGCTTCTAAAACAGATAGGCAAGAAACCTTCTGAAAAGAAGATTATTATTTTATATCCTCGCAAATAACAATTGATGCGTGAGCGATCGTTGTTATTATTACTACAAAAATCAGGTTTCCGAAACGCTACTCTTGATGCAACTTAATATCTTCCTTTCAACGTAAATTCGCTATGACAGCAGAAAATATACTCGTCTGCAGGTCAACCTTCCTATGGATCGGACAACTGCAGCATTCAGAGGCTCGTAGGTGTCTTCTTTCGTTCGTTCTGGGCTTTCTCCTTGGGATAAGATTGTCCTAGCGTGTCGAGAGACCCACTTTCCGATTCGGTTGCCATTGGGATATAGAACCAGGGCCAGTCTCTCCATCCGTAAAAGGAATACGAGCTGTGTTCGCGTGTAATAGAATTCTCGAAGAGAAAGAAAGCCGTCGCCTCTCT
This sequence comes from Bombus soroeensis, assembly GCA_014737365.1. NCBI lineage: Eukaryota > Metazoa > Arthropoda > Insecta > Hymenoptera > Apidae > Bombus > Bombus soroeensis. The sequence goes on from JACXIL010000242.1 coordinate 1,374,454, forward strand.
GCAAAAGGGAGAAACCTTCTGCTCGATAAGGAGTTTATCGAGATTAGATGGGAAGGCGTCGAGCGAACCAGTCACGACGATACGTACACAAGGAATTAGTTTTGTATCTGATTCCACGCTCTCCAGCATGGGGTAATTATACTTGAACACAAGTTAAATTCTCTTACGATCACTCGTCTTCTCTCTGTACTCGTACGACTGGATATGCGTGATTTTCGAACAGAGATGCTTGATACAAACCCTCATGGATTCGTGTACTTGCTTTGGATAGCAGGAACCTTTGACTCGGCAAACTTCATATCGACGAGTTGCTAGAAGCTTCGAAGGAGAGCTACACAAACTTTGATTCTCTGGAGTGTCTAATCTACGATGTTTTGATGATCCTACAGCGAGAGTTACTAAACTGTTTTGAAATACCAAATTTCTGACTCGTTAAGTCGCGTTTGCGTTAATAGGTTATTCTCGTACTACTTTGGTGAAAGGACCACGCTAGACTTATCGTCTGAGTGATTTTTATTATTAAAGATGATTAATGTATTTGGTAGAGAAATTTTGTGTAACGTTGGTAAGTATAGCCTTAAAGCAAAGATTAACAGAATAGGACATTGTTAATAGGATAGAGAATGGTAACAAAGACTACCTGTCTTCGGAGTTGCAACGAATTGCGACACTTGCGAGAGAACTTCGAGAAGAAGCAGAAATGCACGGACAGTATCGCAAAAGTATTTTAAAAGTTTCCGAAGAAGAATCGACAAAGTTGGATCATTAATTGGACGGTAAACAATCGTTTCACCTACAAATTCAGTTCGATTAAAAATAGAAAAATACACAATTCCAAGTCGAAGGATCTAAGATCGTTTCCGATTAATCAAAATGTTTTTCGTACGGTCAAACGACTCTAGGTCGATCTTCCAAAAGTTGGCCGGCATAAACGGGGCTCTAATGTCAGGTTGATTTTACTAGAAATAAGATATTTTATGAGAAAACTTGGCTTCCGTCGAATATCGAAGGATTTTCCGGGGAATAAAGCAATAATAATAACATTACCAGAAGTTTGGTAAGCGATAAGAGCAGGATAGCAAAGCAAACCGGCTTAATACTTGACAGGAAACACGAGCTGGAACGGTGCAAGGCGCGTGTACCGTCGTATCGTAGTTGCAAATATGCAAATCGTGGAGGGCCGTGTTGCGAAACGTGGAACGCGGAGTCGAGCGATAAGTCTCATAACCAATCAGCCGGATTAGATTAATCCTTCCTTCGATGTCGTTTAAGTAAATTCAGCCGGCGATGAATTGGATCGGTTCGCGCGGATGATCCGCGCGACCAGACAAATCGAATCGCGTGAAATTCGTTTCGCCTGCAACCCGGTCTGCGTTTGTATAATTGAATCGAGATACGGGCCTAACAGTTGAAAGTAAATCCTTCTAATCGATTCCTCGTCGATATACTATAACGATCGAGCTTCTCAGAAGTCAAACTGCTGTAATCTACCTTTCGTAAAAATTTCCTAATTTTATCGTCAGCTTTATTATTTATATTTGTAGAAGTAAGTGGTTGGTACGATTAATTTGGAGCGTGTTAATAGTAAAAATTTTGTAAGAAGCTCAGTTTACGATTAAAAAGGCTTGATTGAGTTATTGTGAAACAGACTTAGAGTCATAGAGTCGTGTGATAAAAATATGCATATGATAAAATATAATTGTAAAACTATTAACGTTCATTAACCGTGCAGAAGATGCGATATTTTTTCATCTCTCCGTGTTTTATTTTATCCACTCACCACTCTATTATATTTTTCCATGAATAACAAGAATAATAGGATAATAAGAATAAATTTTCAATTATAAAAATCGATTAGGCAAATCTAACAATTTCTGAGCTTTTGAACTTCCTACTCGGCTGTGAAATTCGATTTTAAAATACTCTAAGTGCAGTAAGAGTTGTATCGTTTAAAATCACGAAGTAATCCAACATATTTCGCGTGTAAAAGAATCGCGGACAAGTTCCTCAAGGGCGAAATTAGGGCGATGAAAGGATCTTATTTCTTTAAAAATTGTTTGCCCTTAGTTGGAGGGAGTTTCAAGTAGTTTACATACACACGGACGCGCACGCGTACGCGCACAGAGACCGCTATCCCGAATACGGAGGATTGAGACGACTCTATGCCGACGAAAACGCTCCGAAACTTTAAGCAAAATTGCTTTTTCTTCCTCGAAAGGGTCCCTGGAATACCGAGATTGACTAAAAGTTGTTTACAGTTTATCGCTGGCCAAGAAAGATTCCACCTGCTTCCTTCACAAGCTTCTTTCAACGTAGCCGCTTCTTTCCCCGAATGGAAATTTCAAAGCCAACAAAACGGGAACTATGACTATTATGGCACGATGCAAGTGCGATGTAATGTTGAGACACAAATATTCATTCATCCAAATTAATCCTCTCGTACCAAAGTTTTTAATTAAACGTCGAACTGGAACATTAGTACACTTGAAGACTACAGATGAGAAATACGATAGGTCATATTTCTTGTTTTTTCATAGAAATCAATTTTAGAATTCAATATGCTGTCGATCATCTCTATATCAAAACTCTTCTTTCGTTTGATTTTGGGACAAAATACGAATTTAACAGGATAAAAACGTGACAAGTACATTTTTGCCGATTCTCTGATTTTAATACCACTCTATGATTAAACAGAAATGTTTTGTAAAGATTATTCTCTTTTTCAGTTATTTTATACTAAAATACCCTTTCTTAACCATCCAGAGACAGAAAAGTCAGAAAATCAACAAAACTAAATTGTCGCATTTTCCTCGCATAGTTCTCATTTGTAAATTGAGAGGAAGCTTCCATTTACGAACAAGGTAAAATTGTTTAAATATATCGTGAATGTTTTAGTAATTCCCGTAAAGAATATTCAGAGTAATATTAACGGTTCAAGACTTGGAGTAACATTGTTCCCTTAGCAATATTTCCAGCGTATAGGAGTTCATATAGGAAGGCTTGTATCAAGGGATATACGATGGGATTGTGGCATCTTTGCATGAAGTTACAAAGACATTTATGTGTTTCACAGCGCACGTCATGGGTCGACTATCAATGCGGCTTTGTGGCGAAAGCGTATTGTATCTAACGACACGGCTTCTTTGAAAAAATCTCTTTCATGTGTCAACATTGGGAAAACATTTTCCATTTCGAGCGTTCTTCCCGTTTTTGTAACGGACGGCGCATAATTATTTTTAATCAGTTTCGACGTTTAATATTTCTCCTCGCGTATAAAACTAAATTGTTCGATTTTTCTTTTTACTTTATAACATATACAGTAACATCGAACGAATGAGTAAAATAAAAGATTTGGATCGAAACGTTTGTCAAGAAGACTCTTTTACATTTTTAGGAGTGATCTGTTTACATTGCGCCGTGCACGACCATTCTTTCGTGCATTTACGATAAACAAGAGCGTTCTTTACATTGCAAAGCCGCGGAATAAAAGTGGTTTGTTGTATGTAGGAAGCTTTCGTTTGAAACGTGTAACTCTCACCCTCTGGTAAACGAACATCGAAGATCGATACGTAGCGAGTAACTTTAATATTTCGCTTTTTATTCGGCGATGCCGCAACGTTTCGTTCCAGGAGCTGCAAAATATTTGGAATTTATCCAGAAAAAAGGAATATACGTGTCTTGTTTATAATAGCATGCAGAGATAGGAGAAGATCGATATGCAGTTGGGCGAGGGAAATAGGTCACGCTTTGGTCAGACAAGGGTGTATAATCCCGGTACATGGTTAGACAAGTGGAATAACCTGCTATATGGTTAGATAAGTGGAATAACTCTGTGCACGGTCAAAATAAGTAGTATGATCCCGCTACATAGCCAAGCAAGTGGTATAAGCGTGGTACATGGTCAGAGGGAAGTAATATGATTCTGGGATACGGTTATGGGAGTAAAATAACCCTGGTGCACAGCCAACCAGAATGATACGGTCTGATATAAAATCGGATAACTAATACAACCCTTTTGCGTGGCTCGCTGTGTAATCAGATAATCGATATATCCGAATATTTCGAATGGACAACCTAAGTGGAATGGCTCGGTGTCTTATCAGACAAATGTACGATGTTCGATCAAAAAGGCCTTACTCGACATTTTTAAAGTTGTACCACGTTGAACTTGATCATGCGAGTATACAATTATGTTAATCCTTTTGTAAGTAAGCCTGGTAAGAATAAAACAGTATGCTACATAGTATGTACAGTATACGCCTTGTACATAAGTATTAACACTCTTACGTAATATAAAACGTTGTGTCTTATTTATATGAAGATACCGACGTTCCTAGATCACTTTTAGTTTTTCCGTCGTACTTCTCATTTCTGACTGATACATGACATTTCGAAACTAACAGGTAATTCATTTTACACGAATACAAAAAGTAAAGGTCTGATCGATTAATCGTTTATCTGGCAATCTGGATCAATTATCACGTATTATACGAAACTAGCAAGCTTCTTACATACCACACGTGTTACAAGTAGCTTATCTACAAGTCACCGATACGTTTCTACGAGGTCCAAAGAGAATTAAATTTTTTATCCGAGCAATTTCTTTAAAGCTTCTCTTTGCTCGCCGTGAAGAGTAGGATTCTCACTTAAAAGAATCGTCCCTACCCTCTCATCGCACGAAAGTAATCCAAGAACGAGAATCTCGGTTGGAGAAACTTCCTGGCCAAGCTCGTGAGACTTTTCGTTACAACGTTAACACCCTACTCGATCGTACTCGTCGAAAGTTTACCGCGTTCGTCGACAAAGCTCACCGTGACTCCAAATGGCGAACGTTCGTCTTGTCGCCGTTGGTCTTTTAAAAGAAGAAGCAACGTCTGAGGTTAGTTGCAAAGCGAGTCGCGTGCTCTAATTTGCGGACAACAAGGCGTCTCTTTGCGGTAGTCGCCGATAGACGCGCTGACGTTCGCATCTTTGTTCGTCCTCTCCTTCTCCCACTGTTCGCCAATACCGTGGCCTGGATTCCGTGGAATGTCTCGATAGCTTTGTAACTCTCCTTGTACAGGGCTTTGGATAAGTCGAGTAGACGAGGAGAGAAACTCATCAGGGCTTGGCTAAGTTTCCCGCGAGTTTTGATAGACTCGTTGCGCCAGAACGAAGACTCCACGGCCGTGCACGAATTATTCAGTCCTTATCGGCTGAAAAATCGGTGTCTTTTAAACGAGACCAGGCCTCAGGTTGTTTCACGAAACAGTGACTGTAATTTACCACGCGTTCCCAGACTCGGGGACAGCCTGTTTTGTTAGTCCAACGATGTCGCGCTTTTAAGAACCAGATAGGCTCGGAACTTATGGCGAGAACTCATCAGTCGTCCAAGAAAGTTTTGTGGAACTTTTGATAGAACCCGCGAAGTTTTCGCGTGGTAAATCCATTTTCCTTAACGTTTACGAGGAAAGGTAATGTCTGCGTCATGTTGTTTTACTTACCTTGCACGATGAACATTTTTATCTTTTTAATTCCTTCATTCTGTGTTTGCGATATTACGTTAAGAGGAAACTAAATGCAGCAACGATGAAAATGAGAATAAGATTCAGACGATGCAAACGATATTATTTTATTAACATAATATAACCACTTGGGAGAAGTTCAGTTCTCTACCGAGCTATTCACAAACGGACGAAAGAAAACAAGCGGCAAATGCATTATTCCAGAGTTAAGAAATTATATCAAAGGGAAAAGAAATTATATGAAACCTGATCAGTGGTACTTTATTCTTCTTGGAAACGTTGCTTTAGAACTTTAGGCGACCGTAGGGCATTCAGGATTCTCGGAATCTTATTAAGCAATCGCAAACAATGTTCCGCGGAAACAAATGAAAATCTTTCCACGACGTTTATCTAAACGAATCGATGCCAATGAGCATCGGGACCGAGTTTACAGAGATCTTCGTATCTCGAATATGCATTTCGTTTCCTCAACGAGTTTCAACCGTATTGTTCTCTTTGATCCATGAGAATTTGAGAACGGATTAGTCACAGAATATTAGCCTATTATCACGGCGAAAATATTGAACAGGGAAGGTGGAATATCAAGGATATCAATTTAAGCTGATAATAATCCGTAATTACGCTTACTGCGTTTCCTTCACAGACACGGTAACTAATTTAGCGAACGTGATCCGGGTCCTTCACTCCCCTGACGACGTTAAATCCTTATTCCGCTAATTACATCAATGGCTGGAGTTGACCGATAATGGGATACTTGCAGCTTCTCTTCTCGATATAAATCCTTCTGTTCGCTTTCGAATTAATTCGTGATGCTTTTGTTATTGAACTGGCTTCGATTTTTCACTATTTTTGTTTCACAAGATCCTCTTAGTAAGATTTTCTTAGTAAGATCCGCGAAAAATTCATTTTTCCTTTGGGATAATCGACGAAGCAACTCGTTATTTGTATTGCTAATATCATCGAGATTTATACGACACATTCGTACTTGTATCTTAATTATTCTACGTTATTGTATTTTTTAGTGACAATCTATCGCACGATATTAAATATCGAAGGATTTGCGGTTGTTGATGAAAAAGAAAATAACTTTCGACTGGAGTTTCCTCGATTGGAATCTATTTGTTGAGACGATCGTCATGTTTTCGTGATTGTTCCACAATGGTTTCAGAGAGAATCCCCGACGCTTTTTCTCGTAACCGTGGCTTGTGGCAGAAAGGTGAAGGGATTAACTCTATCGATCGAGCCAGATACGTGTCTTAGGTCAATGTTTAGAATTGAAGGTGCAATTCCTTTTACCGCTCCGTCGATTGTTGCCTTTTCACCCACGCGCTCGAAGCGGTGGCGTAGCTCGTGGCATTATTGCCTTACCACGAAATCCCAGGGCGTTCTGATGGATCCTGTAACCTGCTAAGACTTATTTGATGGTGGATTTAATCCCATTTGGGATATCGATCAGTAAAGTTAACATTCATCAAGCGCCAGGCACTTGCTTCGTAACGTTGCGATTACTTTACTCAAGCATCGGCCTGATATTTATTTTGTTGATTTTTAGTTGCTGATTTTATAATTTGTCGTCCCTTTTTACGATTATTAAATACAAACACTAGAATTAGACTAGTAACACACTAGAACATTAAAAGATATACTCCTTGCATCTATTGAAAAATTTCTATAAATTCTACTGTAAGTACAATTATGGGTGTTACGTCTGGCGACTTTCTACCTAAACCAGGCCACCCACAGCTGGTAGGATGGCAATCAGATGTCTACACATCCTCAATGCGGACCCTCAATATTCCAAAGGACCCTCTATAAATCTCAAGAATTTTCTAGCTAAGGCTCTTCAGAACAAACAAACATCTTTTTTCGCATTGTTTTCTAAGGTTTATTGTCTACTACGAGTCGACACCTGAAAGTTGGTTTTTATTTTAGGAACGATGCTTCCCACCAGCAACTTTCCTTCGAGAGCAGTTAGCACCCTTCCTCGCCCACCAACCTGGCAATAACCAATTAACAACGAAATCTATCCCCTCACTTTACCAACGAAAACTTGCCCTTAACAAATCAGCTCTTTTCGTTTCCTTAGACCCACCCATCGCAAGTTTTCCTCCACAGCATCATCTTTGCGGAAAGTCAGTCAAAAACCATTCTTCGAACAGTCGTCATCCACTCTTACATCGCATTCTCGACCTTGTCAATACTTATATATTTCTAATAACTAAGTTGTTTGAATAAACTATATTTATACGTGTTAATCCAGCTTACTATCATTTAAACCACCTCTATTATCGTAAAAGAAATAGGGGATCGATTAGTTCGTGGCATCGGTTATTTAATCGTAACGAGAATTTACGACTCTCGTTGACGTGATATCTCTTGAACGCGTCTCTCCGCGAACTATCCAAACAATGGGTTTACAATAAAATAATCCGAGAAACAAGCCTGTAAGAAGCAATCAATTTATAATACCATTGTACATTTTGTCTTTATATAGTATGTTTCCTAAAACTTGTCCCTTATCAAATTCAATAGATTACCGACCTTATCGAATTTAATAGATGGATATTATCTTCATTGTTCTTTTTGTGGATTACAAAGGATTCTGTTTCTCTGGTTTATTTTTGCCAGCTACTTTATATCTAGGAATTACTGCATGACATATTCGCTCCCTATTAACAATTGAAATATAAATCAGCCATCTTCCGATAGAGTTCAGTATCAAGTTTCACAAACACACTGACGTTTTTCCAATAATCTTCAAACGAGATATTCATAAACTTGCCAATCCTAGCATTAAGCAGCGATTATAGAGAATCTTCATACAACGAACAATAGCAAATCGGAGTACCTTTTCGAATTTCTTTAACTATATCGTAAACGACGACAACGACGACGAGGACTGTTTAATTATGTATTGTTATTAATTATGTATCGTTATTACTTTCGGCGACTCCACTCATTTTTCTCTTCTATATCCTCTATTCTTTCTTTCCATGTGAACGTCATTATTTCTCCGCTTACATGATGGAACGTTGACACGGGCCATTGTTCGCATGCTACGCGCGGAACAAAGAGTTGAATAAACGCGCGGCTGAATAAACAGCTTCTTTCCGTGCTCTTCCAGCTTTCTTTCTTTGTTTTTGTCATTTCTGTCTTCATTCTTTAGGCGGATTTCACGCGTGATAGTATGGCACGACGAAGGAGTACGTCTTATAATTGCGACTGGTAACGTTTCGCCGAGCACGCAAGAACTCGGACGGCCTGACGGTCAAAATTCCAGCCGCGGCCACGATAAGACGGTCGGAAACGTTTCAGTTATTGCATTCCGCTTCCGCGGAACAAATTGTCCCGCGCTAAAACCGACGTAATTAACTGCATCCATCTTGTACACGTTCCACATTTTGCGACGACACGATTGTTCGGCAAATAACGTCGCGCGAACAACCTCGCTGCATGCAAAAACTTGATTGCGTTCGTTCGTTCATTCGTGTCTTTGAGTTGACTCAATTGCCACCGGTACAGAACCGATGGTTAAAACGCGCACACACACACGCACGGTCGTTGATGTTTCGTTAAAATGCTGCTTTCTCTCTGAATTTCGTTCGGCTGCTGTTTACTCGAGGGAAAGGTTGCAAAGTAGGTATTCAGTTTGGCTTTCGTAATGGGATGCGTGGCGTTACGGATGGAAACAGCAGTTGTTGTCGGCAAAATGTTTCCTGACATATTGCACTGGAGGTGAGAATTAAATAATTAAAAATTCTGTACATTCGTTTCAGTAATAAGAAGAATTCCATCTGATACTTGTATTTAGTATTTATATTTTGGGATTGTTGCCATTTGCAAGATATTTATAAGGCAGTCTTTTTGTCTTTGGAAGATGAACCTTTAATAATTGAAAATTGTACCCCAAATTTATTTCAGTAGGGAAAGATTACGTTTAGTAACTGTGTTTAGTAAAATACAGAATAATATGATGAAGTGAGAAAAGAAGTAGGCGCGTACGAATAAAATTTAATGAATTGACTTTTAAAAAGTCAATTTACAAGAGAACGCTTTATCCTGGCAAGTGTTATTCGTGATGAAACTAATTTAGTAGAGGTGCTTAAGAGATTGAAAATATCTTGAGTAAGAACACGAGACGACGAAAGAGAAATATAAATAATAAGCAAAATGGTTTGGATCGCAGATCGTTAGGAAATTTTCCTTCAGATTTTTTCTAAAATTCCAATTAATTTCTTCTCCCTAAAGACGACCGCCGCGAAATAAAAATTTAGTAACATTCTTAATAAATAATAATTAGATATTGGACCTTATCGATATCAATCTTAAACCTTGGAGCGTTTTTATAAGCTAGCTTTTTACAGAAGGAAGGAATCAAGCTGTTTTTCTCGACCGTATGTTACGCTTAAATTGTCAAAAATTCTTGTAATTAAGTTTCCTTGGATCTTTGTAAAAAAAAAGAAAAAGAGAGAATCAGGTATTATTTCCAAAGAGGGCCGAGACAGACTGAAAAATAAATTAAAAAAATTTGTAGGTAAAAACTATATTAAAAAAGAATGTATGTATGCGATGAAGAAAGGTGTGTAAAAAATGGGTAAGATTTTAAAAAGGACTGGTGACCACTAAAAATAGAGCCAGAAAGGGGGTTATAAAGGAATGGGTAGAAAAGTTGGATATGTAAAAAGTACGAAAAATGTGTTTAGAAGAGAATTCTAAACAATCGAGAAATACCAGGAGAAGTTGACAGTCAGAAAAAAGAAAGAAAAAAAGACAGATAAAGCATAAAAATTAGGAAAAGTTAAAAAATAGCTGACAAGCAAAATAGGTTAAAAAGAATTGAAGTAAAATTCAGAAAAATTTAAAAAAGCTCGTCGGGCGAACGGAAAGCGTAGTACAGAACCAGAATAGAAGTGGAGAAAAGCTAGAAAAAGCTGGCAGATAAAAGAGTCGAGAGAAAAACAATAAAATAACCAAGGTAAAAATTGGGGAAAGCTAAAAAGAGAACGGACGGGCAAAGGAGGCATGAAAAAAGCTTGAAAATTGGAAAAGTTAAAAAAGTTTATTGAACAAAAGGAACGGGAAGTGGTAAGACCTAACAATATAGAATGTTGGAAGAAAATATTGTTAACTGGTAATTTCGCTATCTTTCGTACATTTACTTCGTGCAAACGAAGATTCAGTAGTCGATCGACAAAATATTCGTGTAAGATCCAGTTGCATCACTCATAAAAGACAGTCTCCGAACGTGTATTTCTTTCGGTAAAATACTATTAAAAGTTCTGCGGGGAAGCAGGAAATCCAGATCAATTACCTTTCGGGAGAACAATTCGGCTTTAAGGCCTAGAACTTCGACGGCTGGGGATGAATTTCACCGAAGAAACTTTCGAATGGAACCGAGTTGGATGTTTTATCGCGCGGATTATGATACGTATAGAGCAGCTTCTATCCAATAACTCTAGCTTCGTTAATTGCGCCAAACATCCAACGACTAATTCAATGAAATTCGATCGAACTTTAATCTGAATTAAAACCCCGTACAAAAGTGAATATACCTTTAGCTATCGTATACAAAGTATACTTTCTGTCAAAAGCTGCTTTAAATCAGGCTGACTAAAAGCATCTGCGTTTCTGATACGGCACAAAGGTGACTCGGTGTTTGAAGTCGTAACAATTTTACAAACGATATTTTAAATGGTAACTGAGTAGTAATTTTACAAAAGAAGATTTCAAGCGTATTCCCAAAAGAAATCATCTTTAAAAACTCGTCGCGCTTTTGGAAAAGGAAGATAGAGGTAACGTTTTTATGCACGTTTCGCCAAGATCGTCAAAGAGCCACGAAAGCAAGAATCGTCGGACTTTGAGGTACTTTTTCCAAGAATCTACGGCGCATTTATCAAGATACCGACAAAGCGAAGGCAAGCTGGTCGTTAAATGTGACTGAAGAAACTCTTTCAGGACGCTGTCAGATTAACAACGAAAGCTGCAGATTTACAGGGAAAAAGATAGAACCGTATTTGTTCGAGTAATTGTCGTGATCAGAAGCGGGGAAGAAGTCACTTTAAATCGTTTAATCCGCTTTATTACCGTTATTTCGCTTTCTCTTTAATGTTCTGGCTAATTTTTATTGCGATCTAAGAGAGCTCGTGTGTTCACTCTCTGTTCGAATCTCACTGGTGTTTATTAATGAGATTAGGGAAATGGGAACAGTTCGTTTGGACATCTTAAGCGTTACTGTTCTCTCGAAAAACAGACTCTCATGGGGATTCTAATCTCCTTTAATTCCGCCCGACGATTCGAGCGCGGTACACTCGAGGCTCGAATGTTCCTTTGAACGCAACCTAAGACGTTTATAACAATAGCATTTAAATGGCTAAGTCAGGATTGAATTTTTATTGCGTGACAACGAACTCTTAACTATTAGATAATTAATCGCAAGGAAATTTTCTCGATTCTTTTATGAATGGAAAAGAACGACGTAGAAATACACAGAAAAATACAATTTCCTTTACCAAAATTATGTTCTTTTATATTTTTGTATCATTTATTTCTATCATAAAAGTAACGCTAAAACTTTGTTGGTTACCTAAAGTTATTGGAAATAATAACAAAATTCGTCGTCATAAGGAATAAAAAACAGTGCTATTCCTTTATCTTAGCAATGGAAGAAAAACTATAGGAAATTATAAATGACTATTACCGTCTCTCATTTCACAGCACATGTCGAACGATACTGTAAAACTTTTTAATTTTTTGTTCTCGATAGCTTGCAAAATTCGCTTATTTTCGACTATCTTTCCCAAAGTAGGTACGTGTACCTGTTACTCTGCAACATCTTCGCTTAAGATAGATCATCAATTTACCTTCACAGGATAAGATTCACCTAGCGAAAAGAGGAAACGGGGGAAGAGTGTAGCATCTTGGCTGCTGATTGAACAACGCCAGCTGAGCACGAGTAATCAAGTTCACCGTGAAGATCGGGCACGTTCGACCGGTCTCTCTCGCTTCCGGTCAATTGCTAAGGTTTATTTAGAGCGTCCAATAGCGCAGATCTCCTCGGTGGTGACTGGTGGATCGTTTCAATGGATTTACACAGTGTTTTGTTGTTTCTAACTCGATGTTCGAGCTTCGACGAGACGAAGAACCGAGGTGACGAGAACAACGTCGCGTATATCGTACGATAGATGTTACAATGTTCGAAGTATTCCCGATAGAAATATGGTACTGGCCGGGGCTTCCGACTGACAGAATTCAACGAATTACGGTTCGGTCCGGTGCGGTTAATATCGAAGGAAATTTACATTTCCGTTGGAAATCAACAGTTCGATAGGAAATCCCGTTGGGTATTTCAAGTTGCTGGTAAAAGCGGGCTATTTTTGTTTCTCACTGGCTGGTTCGTCCGTTTTTCTACGCCTGGGGATATTTCTCGACAACGATGACGCGCAGGACCTTTCTATTCGATCGAACTACGAGGTTTGAGTGGAACCACAGAGAAAGAGGAACCTTCGTGGATTATTTCAAGATTTGAGCTCTCCTGTACGATAATTTACCAATTAATAATATCAGCGATTTGACAAGATGCGAGTTGCAAGTTTCTCATAATTTTACAACTTTATTTCGATTAGGATAATCAGATAATTTGTCGTTTGGAAAATTTACTCCCAAAATTTCATTTGTTTTATTACTGTTTTTGTTGCTACGATGCAAGAGAATTTATCGATACCAAATATTTGCGACTTGTGACTTATCAAGTTTCGCTAACAATATTATTATAACGGCGGTTTTAATAAAATACGATAAAACTGTTAAATATACCTAGGAACATTTATCTCGAAAGTTCGTGGGATAAACTTTCTCTTCCTCTTCGAATTGTTCGAGCGAACGGAAAGAAGCTTTTGTTTTTCGGCTGACCACGGCAGAGCAACGTCGATAGAACACTTTCAACTCGTCCGCCTCTTCAAACGTTCAATTGCTTTTCACACAGTGCTAATACACAGAGTTTTTCTTGTGTTTGTACGTGCGCTATTGTAAGGACACTTGTTCGGCTAATAATCTCATCGTTATCATACATAACTTAAGTTCTCGTTATTGTTTAGACTTTGTAATTGTCAATTATCAGACTAATTTATTCGGCGTAACATAAACACACCAATTCTAGAAGTCAATTTTAAACACAGAGATATAAAGATAGAGCGCGTGAGCGAGTTAAAGTGAAAGAGAAGAAATAAAAATAGAAAGTGAACGCTGCATAGAGGCATCGTGTCTTTTTGTCTAATAACTCATGCAGTTTCATACGGTAAATGTATAAATGTAAGATTGATTAACAAGCTGCGTCAATATGCATATTTGATTTGACAAGGATGAAAGAGGCCTCCATGCAACGCTCGTTTTCTATTCTCATATCGCATCCACTTACACGGCAATATATGGCCCGCTTACTCTATCTTTATATCTCTATGATTTTAAATATATCGTCGACTGTTTCCTGTTCCATAGCGAAATTACTAACGCACGCCACTGCATATATCCTGAGTGTGCCTGCTTAACAAATTCCATTATACCATTATACGTCTGAAATTCTCACATTAGATAGATTTAGGTCGCGTTCGTGATGGATCGTTCTTAACTTATCGTACGGTTGGTAATAATATTCCGGAAGATTCCGTCCAATTTCACGAGTAAATGCAGCGAGTCACCGGGTTCCGAAAAACCGAGCCAGCCAGTGTTTTCGTTTCCTCCTAACAGGGACAGATTCCATTCGAAAAGATAAATGGTGACTCTCTGTGTATAAACGCGCGTCTCTGAACAGCTCTTCTCGCTGTTTTCCTTTCGAATTTTTCCATTCTTGTTTGTGTCGCGGATAATTCGCCATTGAAAAACCACGAGCTAGCTCTGACCGTGGGAAATTCGGCGAAACTTAAACACTGTTTCCCCACATAGATTTAACAGATTGCGGATCAATGTTGCGTTAATATATCGTTCCCTTTGTATTTTCTTTATGATCAATTTTGGTTATTAAATCCTATCGAATCTCTCCACACTGCGACTATAGAAAGGAATTTCAAGAATTTGCTCGATATTTCTCCTGTTACTACTTTCCTTTCCACTTAAATTACAGTGCTACGATATACCGTTATTTTTTACGTTTCCTAATGATGTTTACGCAGCTCTGGCGCATTATTTCGCTGCTCGATCCTTAATGACTTAAGCAGCGTCGATCTAAATACGTTTCACCTTTTATCGTATTCAAAGCGAACGACCGACTTTCCCTCAAAGGGACGATACTTCTTTCTCTCCTTCGTCCCTCTTCCTCTTCCTTTGACCCCGTTCTTGTTCTACTTTCTCGGTTGATGGTATCGTTAACCGCGGTGTGTACCTATGCTCGCGTCGAAAGTCCCGACTAGCCAAAGCGATATTGAATTCTAGCGAGTTTCTAAAGGCAAAGAAACGCCCAAAAGGCTGGCCATCCGCTCGCCAAGTCAGCAACTTTGACGTAAGGCGAAACTCTTTCTCTTCGTCCTTTTTTCTATCTCACTGTATTGCAAGACAAGATGGATAACGGGCTTCTCTGTCTCGCACAGGCGAATCAATTTATTAGATTTCAGTCGTAGAATTGACGTATTATAATGAAGACAGTTTGCCAGAGATAGAGATCGATTTGTGTACCTTTTTCGTTCCGTATAATCTCGTTTGGCGATACAATCTTCTTACAATTTGTTCCACTCGTTTCTCGTCTGTTTTTCTTCGATCTTCCTTGTTGGTAATCTATTTTCCTTTCTCTTCTTGGTCAGCTTTCCGAGAAAAGCGAGTACGTCGATATAGGTCGGCTTTAGAAGATCAAGAATAGAACCTTTCTGATTGCACTAGAAGCAATGAAATTTTTCTAGAATTACAGGAAAATTCAAAATATTTCGTCCAAGTTACAGCATCGATATACCGAGCAAAGAATTTCAGGTAGGAGATATCGGGCTGGCAATAACGAGCAAAAAGCTCGGTTAAGGGATCTCCAGCTATTTTTATCTTCTCTCTTGGCGAGGGTTTCTTTCGTCGCTATCGAACGGAAGTGACAATTCGAAGCGACAAATGACGTCTTGTAGCGTAGTTCTAACTTCCACGGATAGCTTTGGTTTTATAGAATTCCCAGGCGGCACGTCGCGTCCGCCTTTTTTGTTCTCAACTGGCGTAGGAACTTGGAAGAAATAACTTTAATTCACCGCGGGAACTCGGAAATCTATTAAAGAAAGATCCGATCGTCTTTAAAGAACGTTCGTACTCGTGCAGTGGCAACGATTTTTTCCTTTTTTCTTTTCTTCTTCTTCTTCTTCTTCGTTCCTACTTCGCTGACATTTCTTCGGTTCCGACTTTTACGTTTTCTCGCGACGTCGAGCTTTATTGCGGACTCGGCGGTGGAAACAGATCGCGTCGAGTTTCCCGGCAACGGAAGCGCCGCCCTTTGTTTCACGTGTAACGCCGAATACACGACGAGTCTATCAATTTGCAGGACTGATCTTTTCTAAGAGTATGTAAAATTCTTACAAAACCGTGTACCTAAGATTGTTTATAATTTTTTAATTTATGAAGCAAATTGTGTAAAGGAAATTGTATTTTTTTAAATGCCTTCGTAATGAATATAAAATAAATAACATAAAAATAGGTTTTTGAGGTTCAAACGTAACATTCGGATGAACAATAATATATTTTCGAGCGACGTACATCGTACTTCCAGTGACGATACACTCAAAAGTAATTTTCGTTACTATTTCTTTTAGATTCGTTCGCTCTAGCCTTTTCTACTATTTTATAATAATACTAATGTATTTTATAATAAATTTCTATTGAAAACTACTTCGATACAACGAAAAGTAACTGTCAAATAGCCGTAGCTGTATTTTTCCTAATTATTAGTACTATATATGGTTTTACATCTCGATAGTCGACTTTGTACAGGTTTCCTCTGCTTCCATCGACCAGGAAAGATCACGAGTTTTCGAGCTGCGTGGTTCGATCGTGGTTACATCGACGACGAAATGACTATCAGAATAATATCCGTTGGCCCGTGGAAATTCCCACTAGAAATCACGGCGTGAACGGTCGTCG
Organism: Bombus soroeensis; assembly: GCA_014737365.1. NCBI lineage: Eukaryota > Metazoa > Arthropoda > Insecta > Hymenoptera > Apidae > Bombus > Bombus soroeensis. The sequence continues at coordinate 1,391,052 of JACXIL010000242.1, forward strand.
GTATTCGGTTCGCGTGGCCGATGAAAAATTCGTGAAACGCATTCGTATTTCCTGGACGACCTTTCTCTGCCTCTTCTGTTCGCAAGGAAATAATCCGTGCTCGATAGAAAAGGCTCAGCACAGCGTTCTCTTTGATAAAAGAATCTGGGGATCTTTTTGCCAACCCCGATGGAGCTACGCCGCTGAATACAATTTTGATACTTCATGATGAGAGCACGTGTTCAGGTTCGCTTATATTTCTCTGAGCCTGTGGGTTCTGCGAATCGTTTCTATTTTCGCGAAGCGGAATTTTAAAACGCAAGAGTAAGTGGAGTTCGTATTTGCACAAACTGTTAGTTCGTATTTGCTGACAGATTAATGAGATGAAAAGTTACAGATTGATCATAGTAGAATAAGTAGACTAGGAATATTTACGCACATTCATATGATTATGGAACGTAAGTAAAAAATGGGATTTTCATAGAAATTTGTTTTACCTACTGCGTGTTATAACGAGTACGTTTTACACTCTTCTGCATTTTCTGAGTTCTTAATATTAGAACCATTAACCTGTAATACGCAATGTTGTAAATAGAATCCAGCACCTACATAAATAATTACAATTGTAGTGATACAATGAAGACAATAGTCATATAGATACGTTTCTACTTGAATAAAAGTCAATTGTAATCAAAGCAGCAGACTTTTAACAATTCTTCGATAATCAGAGATCCGCATAGCGTTAAATTTCCTGTGAACGTATAAACGTTTATCAACGACACACGTCTGCCAACCATATATTATGAAACAGAGGGATAAAGTTCCAAAAGAAACTTGGCGAGGAAAAGCGGCATGTCTAACGTTAATTCCGCGTCATTCATTGGTGCGTTTAAACGATTTCCAGTGTCTCCTCATTCTTTTGCGTCTTGTCTATCCCATATACATAGGTAGAAACTATGAAAATTTAAAGTTTAATAAAAATTCATCCTGCGTGAAGCCGGATCTTCCCGAAGCACCTTATGTACTTCCTTTCTCTCGTTTAAAAATTGTCGACTACGTTCATAAAAAACTTCTTTGCCGCTGACGGTTCTTGGCGGTTCTTTTCTCCTCTATCTTCTTATTCTTCGTTTGATACACGGCCTGGTGTATCGGACCGGAATGCGACCCAAGTCTGCACTCTTTCTCAGTCTTCTCCCTTGTCTTCCCTTGTACACCGTGCCCAGCATCTTTGTTCTCGTCGTATAAACGATCGGACCAAAGTCAACCCAAAGGGTCGAAGGAATCGCGACGATTTAAATCTCTCGCGCGTATACACTTGACACGAACGCGAAAGCCATCGCCTTCCTGTATGTTCTTCCGACGTAGACGCTTGGTTTGCACTGTGTCTAACTACAGTTTCCAGAGACCAAGCGAGCACAGACGTGTTCGCTTTCGTCTAGCACCGTTTGAACTTGAACAAACGTCGGATCACAAAGAGACGGCGAGCTACGCGGCACTACACAGAACAGCAAGCTGCCGCACACAGAAGGAGTCTTGGAGAAGCGTGTTCGAGCAACTTGTATTCCCAAAGGTGCACAAAGGAGACCTCTTTCTCTGGGCTTAAACCCGTGACAAAGGTCAGAAACAACGATCGGAATCTTGTGAAAATTAATTTAGCATCATCGCGTAATTAATTTACAGTTACCAACGCTCCGGCCACTATGCAAGTATTCGTCTCACGGACGAAACTTTGGCAGCCATTACGTTTCAGTTACTCTGCTGTTCCATATCTAGTGCTTTGAGTGGTAATAATATTTAGTATTTCTAGTATTCTAGTTATTAGTGGAAACTTTTACATAAGATTTTAATTTGAAATTCGAAAGATTCTCTATGTTCATAGAAATGCCTTTAGTTTTTCATTTTAAGAGAATAGCAATATTCTATACTGTTCGTTGAATGTTGTCTTCGAACATTTACACAATTTTGTAATTGAGATTCAAAAGATTCTTTGGCGTGTCACACGATCGAATTATCTAGCTTTCAACTCCGAAAATGTTTCAACTTGTTTTCGTAACACGTATTGCCAGCTGCAAGGTAAATTTTATAGTTTGCGCAGACTCAATGAAAAATTCTGTGGTCCCGCGAGAAATCCAGCCCTACCTGCTTGTAGAAAAAGCGAAGCCTCGTTCGCTACGTATATCACCCAGACAACCGTATTTCTTGCTTTACCTTTTTGTATTCTTGCCAAACACGAATTTATGTACACCCGAAACCTGTCTGTCAACGCCATTCTCGGAATATTTTCAATTCTTAATCTAATTATTGTCAGTTATCCTCACAACTGGACATTCTCGCTCGAAGGAACGTTCGAAGGAAGGAAATTGCACGAACCACGCCTCGTTGACCCTTGCGCTGGGCGAAGGGCGTCTTTCCGAAAAATTCCGGAGCTCGGAACGGAAACATAGCGGTATTGCGGCGTCCGGTGTCCGGCGTACGTGCAGTGGAAACGGCGAGTTGCTCGTGACGCGGAGGTCCGTTCGGCAAATAGCGGAAGAAAGACGAGGGAGACCGATACGAGCCTTGTAATTTCCTCCGCAGCCAGAAAAGGAGGAATGTACGTTAATTGGCGTTCATCTGGAAACGGTTTACCAACACCAGCGACTAGCAACACTCTCGGTGAGTAAAAGGGTGCACCGAAGAGGTGGGTCAGGTCAGATGGGATGATCGTGCGAAATGGTTGGTAGGGGAGAAGCTAATTATCCCGCGGGAAAAATTCCACGGGACACAGGGAGAAAGGGGAAAACGGTAACGTGCAACGAATGTTCTAACATTTCTCGGCGGGGCAGCATCTCCATAACTCTTGAACGGGATTGTTAATTGGATTTTTTTTTCTCCTCACCACGCCACGGCGTTTCATTATAACACGCCCACTCCCGCGCCTCCTCTCCGTTCTGTCTCGCTCAACCTTCTCTCCGCCAACCCATCGTTCTCCTTTCTTGGCAATTGTTTTGCCCTATTTGTTCTCTGCTCTCCGACATCTTCCCCATCCTCCTGTCTTCTGGCGTCTACTCATTTTTCATTGGTCCTCCACACAGTCTTCCTTCTGATTCTTTTCTTGACCTATTTGTCCATCGCAGCTGTTTTTCTTTTTCCTCTCTCCCGTATGTTCCACTCAATAGTGGTTTCCCTCGACCATTTCCTTTTAACAGCTGTTCCTTTTCATGCCTTTTTATTCATGCTCACCTCAGCCGCGCGCTTTTATTACCAGTGTGTTCGTGAAACGCGTCGCGGCTTCTCCGGACGTTGTCATTTCCTCTTGTTCGTTCGGTAATGTCATGTCGGCGTGTAGAAACGTCAAACGGAATACAGCGGTGACGTTCAGCCGGAAACGAACCGAGCAATAGACATAGGCAACCAAGCTGAGCTTGCAACGACCGTGAAACTCTTAGGGACAACCCGTTCGTTCCCCAATTGTACGAAGAATTCTCTCGAGCTGTGCTACCATAGGCTAGTTGCAGGGGCACACGTATCCCTAGATATAAAGTAGGAAGGATGTCTCGAGACAATATGAGACGCTTGGGAATAACGTCGATTTGTTCCGGGACTGGTTTACGTCTTCTTGTAATGATTTATATCATGTCATGTATGGGGTTTATTATGCTGTAAAGGAAACTCCATTACTTCCTAGCTCTTTTCTTAATATATTGGTTACTGCACCTGTGTTTCTCTTTTTCCATGAACCAATAAACTGGCTTGATAGCTGACGAGGACAAATAACGAGTCGTTTCAATTGTTCATTTTTTGGATATAATAGCTTGTTTACTTAAGAATTGCACTCTTTTTAAATGTCGTCTCGCCTCTGTTAAAATAAATATTTACATTAATTAATTGATCTTACAAAAATTGGATATTATTCAAACGAGATACACATAAACCCGATAAAGAAGCGCTTTATTGGGAACGAAGGATATACGTAAATACTTTCTATAGCCACTGTAAATTCTGTATATAAGTAAAGTTAATATTGTTCTTGCAAACGTTTAACTTTTCAAACAGCTGTACTTTATATAACCCGATTAATCAGCGCAAGTTTCTGTACACATCTTACTCTGACTGTTCGTCGTAATGAGTAACTATCTTCGACCAAACCATCGAGTTTAACGTTCCTCCGTTTGTCGATAGCCAATTACGTAATCCCAGTCCTGTATTCGCTAAGTCTTTAACAGTAACAACATCGAAATCGGCACGGCTTCAAAGCGACTTACGCAACTAACGATTCGTAACAGTATCGTGTGCTTGAGCAGCCGTAACCAGAGAAACGTGCCAAAGGAACGTAAATTACATCGCATACAGACCGTATATCGGTCTGTTCGTGTTTCTGCACCGACTTCGATTCCCTCGTATCCGGCTGCGACTCAGGAAATGAAAGTCAAAGCAAAAATCGGAGAACGAGAGCTGTGATGGTAGTCAGACGATGAGACGCGTCTCTTGGAAACGAAGATCTCCGGAAACCATATTCGTGTCGAAGTGCATCTCTTCCCCGGTTGGAGAAAGAAAATCGAAATCAACGGAGAAGTTCCTCGTTAAAGTCAACGAGACTTCATATCCGTGCCAAAGATCACTAGTCGGCCCAGTGATCGATACTTCGAAGCTATCCGAACCAAACTACCTTCCCAATATGTTTCTACGTGTTTTAACGGAGGTTTCATGGCATGATCTATTTTCTAGATTTGTTTACACTGGCGATCCAAAGTTCGGATTCAATAGTGCAATCATCCTCTACTTTTACGACGGGGAATGTACTATTAAACCGCGAATGCATTTGTGAAGAATTTAAATTTGTAAAGAAGGTTAAGCAGAAGGGTGAGCAGAAACGCATGCTCTGATATGTAGAAGATGCGATGTACAATAGCGGACAAAGGAAATCTTGCGATCGGTATATGTGATGCATGAGTACTGGTAACTTTTGTATTAGATATCTTTTATCGTGTGGGTAATAATCATTTATTTCAGGGTATATATTTATTCGTGGCTCTTGTCAAACATAATTTCATTTTCTATTATTTTTCAAAGTTGTCTTTAAAGTAGAGTAAAACGAACTTTCTCTTGTCCATTATTACGTGTTTCGTTCAAGTAATCATTTCTCCCTCAGTGTCTGAAGAAATATGGATTTGCGTAAACATTTATTGTCGAATTATAGTTATCTGCAACTGAAAATGTTCAATTTTATTTGAGATATAATTCCACTGCGAATATCCTTATGTATCGCGTTTGCGTCGCATATTTTTTATTCAAGAAACGAATACATTTATCGCCATTTTATCGGATCAAAGAGGTTGAATAAAGGATCGAACCAATTTATAACGGTTGTGGAATCGTAGATTACATTCCACATCCTCGATATTCGTGGTCATGAGAAATAATAATTTTGAGCATAACCTAACTGCGTTGTCGAATTCGGAGGATCGCGGTTTATAAACACTCACCACGTTCGATCATTTAGAGCGGTCGCCTCTACACGAACTTCAACGCATGGATATGCAACAAGTATCGAGAATATAAATGTTTAATTTCAAAATAGATACGTGTCCGATTATTTCGTTCTATAAATATTCGTGCTAATGATCACCAATGATTAATGAAATCATGAGAATAAAGAATCATGCTTGCGCTCACGAGCGAAAAAGGCAAGTCACGCGTTTCTACTATGATATTTACGACTTTAACGATTTCATTCGCGCAATAAAACGTTACACGATATCACGTTTTATTTAAACGCGTCCCGTGGTCTTTTTTTTACCGCCGTTCGTTCGTAAAATTCTGACCGAATCGGCCTACCCGGGTAGCAGATAAATATTATCGTTCCTTTGTTCAGCGTATCGCGAGCATTAATCGGCTGATTTCAATCCTCGTGGACATCACGCGCCTCGATGGAAACGGATGGTCATTAATATACCCAAACCAGGCCACAAGTAAAATAATATCGTTTTTAGTGGAATTGTTCCGTGCAATATGCGCGAGGAAAATGGGAGATTTGAATAGCGAGAGATAATCTTTGTTCGGTTTCGCTGCATCGCCGGTAATTGGTCTGACTAGTAGAATCAGATTGCGTCTGGTCAGACATGTATATCGCGTGTACACGTTGTACATAGAACGTTGATTTGAAAGAAAAAAGGGAAGATAGTCGGTTTCGCTAAACTGTCAGTGGTAGATCTGGATAAGTAGAATAAGAGCATGTTTGGTTAGTTTAGTAGAATCGAATAGTATCAGGTCAAACATATACATTTTGTGTGTACATAGAATATTGGATATTTAAAAAAGAAAATTGATAGTAGGTTTGACTAATTGTCGGCGGTGAATCTAGATAAGTAGAATGACGTAGCGTTTGGTCCGACCAGCAAAGTGAACGCGTATCTGATCACTGGATCAAACAGGTATATTTTGTGTGTACATGAAATATTAAGGATTTAAAGAGGAAAGAAGAATATATTTTAATCGATTCGAGTAACTATTGGCAGTAGTTTTGAACAAGTGGAATAGGGCTGTGTTTGGTTAGGCTACCAGAATTATCGAGAATTCATCTGATCGATTCTAGTTTTTCTTAGTTCCGAAATTTCAACTGAAGTACCTGGAAAGCTAATTCCTTTGCAGGCGAATTTTACACACTCAGATATATTTCTCGGGAATGATTTATTTTTTTATTATCAAATTATCTAACAAATATCCTTCCAAATGTCTATCATTGCTGGATCATGTGACAACGTATAAATTGACTAAAATTCTCGTTAAGCTGATTCCTAAATCGTCAATAATTTTCATCGTGTATCACTTTGATCTCTCGATCGATTTTAACATCGAAGGACTACATTCCCACCGTCATAATAATAGCACGTGCTTCAAAAAGTCGCGTGATTCTCTACGATCCTGCCGAATTTCTGGCGCACAGATCGTTACGACAGTGAGGAACTTTAAAAGCTCGAAACGCGGCGATGCGCCGGCCAGATAAAACGCGTGCAACTCTCGGAGAATGCTACTACATGGCGCGACACGCCATTGTCCCACGACAGCTGGCATAGTTTTATCTTAATATATATCTCCCTTTTCGTGTTGTTGCGTGCGCTTAGCGGAGACGCTTGGTTAGTGGCCGAAAGCGTTCACCGTCATTCGTTTATTTCCTTCCTGACACTTAGCTGAACGATAGAGTTGTAAGCTCAGAAAACTCGCTGAAACTCGAGACTACGCGTATCTTGAGTTTCACGAACGCCAAGTGGGAAAAATGGCATCGTGGATTTATGGAAACGCAGAATAGCGATATTCTATCGAAGCCAGTATCGTCGCTACAGACGTTCTTTATCCGGTAGGGTGTCGATTGTTCGTGGATTTTCAAACGTGAAGCACGATTTCGAACGATAGCTGATAGATCTCTTTATTGTCTACCGACAGGAAATTCTGTTTGCCATTCGACAACAATATGTGCTGGCGAATATTCGATCGCGTTCCACGTGCTACAGGTATCCACGCAACATGACGTCCCCGTGAATAAACAGATGCTGCGTATCGACCGTGTTTTAGCCACCTTTGTTTCCCCTTTTCCCTCCTTTTTGCAATTTTTCTAATGGAATGAAAAGAAAATCTCTCTGCAGAAACAGTATCCGCGGTTTGACGAATTAATTTCTACTATTTACTTACGAGTATTTCTCTTTCGATCGACTCTTTTTTCATTCCATACGCACAGCGTTACCACCATTAAAAATAGATTTTGTGACCGAGTATCGAGCCCGAATGTTGAACGATAGTGTTGTCTAAATTCTCTCTATAATTTGAAGGACCATTCAGAACGAGAATGGAACGTATCGAATGAGTGAGTGCGAATGATTGGCGACTAGAGTGCTTCGTTCATTAGTGTATTTCTAGTTTCGCTGTACGAGCCTTGTGCTTGTTATCGGCGCTATAGTATTTCCACTTTTTATTCTACGTATCTCCAGCAGCTGCGTTTTCAATATAATAGAATCGCGTTTTTATGAACTTCATTTATTTTAGTTACACGAAATTTTAGTTACTGTTTGGTTAAACGAACTGTTGAATGAATCTACTCATCCGAACGTGAAGTCCTATTACATGGACGAAAAATTATAGGTAGTGGGGGAATCAATGGACTCTCATGATATCAATTACAATTATATAAATTATGTGTTCCTCAACAAGTTCATATAAACTTCGTTCTACTATACTCTGATATATTCTGTTAAACTTTGAATGATCCTATGAAATTCTGTCTGTACCACGAAATTCTAATCCTCGAAAGTAATATCTGTCTCATCAGATATAAATTTAGCCTAACAGCGAACATCGAGGATAAAAAATATAAAATGAAAAGGATGAAAGCACTTACCTATCACCGTTAAATTGACTTTGGAGTTTCGCGTCTGGCCGATCTGGAAATCGACGCGACACCTGTAGATGCCAGCGTCCTCTTCCCTTATGTGGTCCACACCGAGTTCGGCTGGTTTCTTGTCCGGCATGAAATATGCTCGATTGGAAAACACAGTATCGTCCGACCATCGTTCGGCAATACCAAAATCCCGATCCCTCGCATCGACACTAAATGAACATACGACAATTTAAAAGAAAAACGATTGAATGAGAAAACAGCAATAGTGATTTATTAATTAATATATAGAAAAAAAAGAAACGGCTGTTTCTATACGACAACTCATATTGAAGTCTCTAGCAACCAAATCGCTCTACGTTTTTAAAGACTTCATAAGCACATTTTTACCACACACTCAACTGTATTTCACGTGTATTATACATACCGGTCTACACGCATATCTTTTGAATCAATTCTCAAATTTATACATCATTTATTCGTGAAAAATTAAGATACTAGATATGATGTTACGTCTTTGTGATAATATAGTACGAACGTAATCTAACAATGGTAGTGGTCCGTCAACAATGATCCGTTTATTCGAGCGAGACACAAGACACCAGATTTCGTATGAAGAGTTAGCAAAGCACTGAAGACGAGTGTAGAAAACGGTGCCGAAGTTTTTTCATAATTATTTTAATTAACGTCACAAGACGTTATTTTAATAGACGTATGCCCGGAGTATCACGCTGAATAAATTAAACTACCATGAGGTAGCGCGAATGAATCAGACAGTTTTAAATGTAAACGTCAGACGTGCGCGTTTTAAGATTCCCATTAGTTTTGGCGTTAGTACGACGAGCTCCTTCGTACAAAAAGGTGGACGTATTTGAAAAGCAGCGCACGACTACAGACAGAGTCGCGATAAAAACGAACTTATGAATATGAACTATAACGCGAGCGCCCCTCATTCGTTTCTAAATACGTATAATGAATTTTCTAGTACTATTCAGAACATAGGATTTAACTGCAGTGACGAAGCGGCATCGTATGGATGTATTTATTATCTTTTCGATAGAGGTAGAAAATTTTAATAGAGAAAATTAGTGGTTGACAAAATAAGAACTATTGAGAAAAACTGTGGCGCATAAAGTATAGATATTTCGAGCATAATGTAAATTTTATTTATGAAATATACTACTTCTATGCAAGGGAATTGATGAATTCTAACTTGTGACTCGTTAAATATAATAATATCAGTTCAATTGTATAAGAAAGTTCAAAATGCAAACACGCTTATGTTGTTTTCATGTCCGTCATACGTTATGCTGTTAAACGAGTGGCAGTTTTAACTCAGAAACATAATCAATAAAGTCATATCGGCGAATCATTGAAGGAGAAACTCCGGTTGACCGTCGCGACTCGTTCGACATGGAATAAATTTTCTGTCGCGACCAGGCTGCTGCTTGCCTCGCTCGATATCGGCCACGCTAACCTTGCGCTTCGTCGACGACCTGGTTTACCAGGCTGTCGTAGTCAGATAGAGAAACGACCCACGGCTATTTGATAGCGCACATAAAGGACTGTGTACAGATTGATTTGCTTCTTACCTGTAAACGGATGTACCGAGATCTTCGCGGTACCACAGCACTAGGTGCACCGAATCCCCTTCGTGAGTGGTTGATATGTCGCAAGGAAGGTACGTTGGATCACCGACAAGCGCCACGATGTGCGATATCGGGACTGAAACAGAGAAAAATACGAAACTTTTACTGGCGATGCCGATTTCTCATTGATTTGGATAAATCTATCATAATTCGCCCGAAAGAAGAATAACCATTTTTTAGAAAAAGATCAGGCAATGACATTGGTATAAAATTTAATCAATATATTCAATTTAGAGTTTAAATAATGAACAATATAACAAATTCGGGTATGACGTATTAAATAGATATATTTCGAAAAATGTTGAGCATCTTGAGCGAAGAAATCTATGGCGAAGAACCAATACTAAATCTGAACTAAGTTAAGATCTTCTACTATCCTTGTGAGCTAATGGCTCGTGGTTTAATGCTCCTTAACTTTCAAGGCAACGCAAACTAACGCTTCCTCCACAGTATCATCGATGAAATGGTATATGTAACTTTCGAGTACTGGAGTAATTGTTTTGCAATGATAACAAGAGACGTTTGTGTTTGAAGTTACTAAGAGATGGAGTAAGAGATACATGATTTTTTGTACGTTAATATACGTCAATGAGATAGTATTGTAGGGGGGGGGGGGCGTTGAAAGGCTAAGAACTTTCTGATGGAAACTTATCAGTTATGTAATCCGGAATGATGATTTATATTTTGCGAGTCCCTCGGCTCGGATGAAGGAACGAACTTAAGATTTATGGGCCGCCTTCTTCAAAAGCAGCGACTCGCCGTAGCGTATCCGTAATGCACACCTGCATGTTTATGCGGCCGAGTGCCGCGGACCACATGCAAAATTCAGAAAACCGATCCAGAAGGCATCGTCCTCGGAGAACGTATTTTCTAGAAAATAATCGCGATTTATGTTTTACTTTGAGAACTGTAAATGGTGATATATTTAGTTTAAACCGGTTATTCTAATTATGGAAAAGGAGAAATATCAACTGTCGGGACTTTGACAGAATTTTACGGTTTCTGATTTATTTTATCTTTTCTTTGTTCTCAGAAAATTCAAACTTGAAAACTGATAGTGCATATATTTAAATAGCTTAAAAATAAGCATGTACATTTTTACTAGTTTCCAACATGTTTCTATTTCGTTAACATATATAAATTTCCCAGTGCTCTATTCACAGAACTTTTTCTCCATTTGTCACAATTTCTACTCGCTGCTGTAATTTAACTGCATTTTCCTTATAGGCAGTTTTTTACAGCCTTTGCAAGGCCGATGCAAAATTATATTTTAGAGGAAGAATTTCTTTCTTGGCGCTTATTACGACCACTCAAAGTTTCAAACGTTCCTTCTCCAACGCTCCATATACGAGCATTAATTTCTTGAAAATTCCATCGCGACGTTCGGCTAGGAGTTCCGAGAGTTGACTTTTTCGACGAGCCAGGAAAGTCACGCGTCCCTCGAACAGCGCAATACCGTACGAATACGCGCGTTTCCTGAAAGTTCGTTTCTCGGGTGAAATGCCGCCTCTGTGCTCCGCGGACCACATGAAAACCCTCCTACTTAGCCAGTTGTTCCGAAAATAAACGAAAAGAAATGAAGTGGAGAAACAGGAAAGAAATACATGAAATAAAACGAAACGAAGACGCTCTACTCGTCGTCGTTGCCGGGAAAACGAGTTTCCAGTTGTCCTCCAGTGACCCAGATGCGAATGTTCTACGATTAAAGATGAGCGTACGAAATGAGAAATCATCGTTTTACATTGCGCTCGCGACAGTGGAAGCATTGACCTCGCGATCGACGGATTATCTTCGAAACAAATGGATACTGTACCTTACAGCAATGATGAAACATGCGTAGAAACAAAGGGTAGCTGTTGGTTGGTTTCGGATGCGAGTTATTTATCGCGTGAATGGTTTTAATCGCGTGGATGCTGCATCAGTTTGCAGCCAATTTTCTGATTAATTGAGACAAGCCTGTTAAGAACGTTGAAACGAACTTTGTTTACGCCAGACACGCGATTTGATGGTTCTTCTGAAACTATTTGTTAGGTTTTTAGTTATCTTTTGCCTCGTGCTATTACATTTTTTGTTTCACTATATTATTTGACTGTAACTTGACTAACGAAATATGAGCAGATTTGATGAGCAAATTTAACTGCTTATTCAATGAGAGAGAGAAAGAGAGATTTTTTGGAAATTCCAAGTATCTTTCCTTTCTTGTGAGAAACACGAGTGTAATCATCTCGACAAGCCTGACCAGCTAACGTATCTACTACTGTGTGTATCTCTCAATCTCTCATTTTGTACGAAAAATATTCAATGTGGAAAAATAGCTGACTACTATAACGTCTAGTCACCAATGTACTAATATCGTCATTTGATTAATAGTTTATGGATTTAGCAAACACATTCATTACGTTCGATAATCCCCAGTGTTCACACTCAACGATATAACATTACCACGATTTCAGATTCGTAAAAGAGATCCTATCGTACCACTAGAAAGGAAAAAGGGGTATCGTTTTACTCAGAGATTCGCATTCGCTGCCTGAGAGCTCTGGCTAACTTCCTTCAGCCTCTACGTCTGTTTTCGTATCCAGCGAAGCCAGAAAAGAACGTGGTTTTCAGCAAAGCAAGCTTTGGAGAAACGTAATACGCTTATCTCGTTTGCACTGACCACTGAAGATTCGCGATGTAACGTTATCATCCTCTACTTGCAAGCTTTCTTTCCTGCAATTTTTCTTTCTCTTTCTCGAACGTGTGGCCGCCTCTTTCCGCATAATCGAGTCGCCACGGGAGCAACTGGTAATGAGCATAAAGCGCGCGCGTGGAACATGCCAGGTGAACACGCGAGTCGCGCGAATGTTTGCAGAACGACGACGGGCGTGTTCAAGCTGCTGAATGAAGTGGCGGAGAGCAACACCTAAGCAGGCTAAGATACCGGGATTAAGTGGTATAGGCCGGCACTTAGTCGGCAGATTTGATCGTGACCTCGTAACTTTCGTATCAAGTGGCGCGACTCGGTAATTAGTCGGCCGGCGCGACGTCTTAATGCGTATAATATCGAGAATTAAGCAGCGCAGGACGTGTAATTAACAGGTACGCGCAGGAGTTCGTAGTATAGATTAAGTAGTACGTGTCAATAATTAGCGGCACGATAACTACACGCCTCGCTGCCGAGATTAAGTAGAATAGATCCGTATCCGTCGAACCGCCGCGTGGATTATCATGCTTCAGTGACGAAGCTGTGTGAGTAGCGACACGGTTTGTTAAGGCTCGCGATGGTGTGGTATTAAGCACAGCTCTGTGCGTTGATTTTCTTGGCGGGACGTCTCACAGTAGAACAGGACGGGCTTCTGTCAGGCAGCGATGATTTAATTCCTGGTTGGAATTGTTAAGTTGCAATCAATGTACGGAAATTTGGATTACGTTGACTATCACGAAGTATAAACGCGTTAACGCAATAATTAATCTGTAATTTTTTAAGTCAATTTATATCATTAGATTTTCTCTACAGCGTTGTGGCTAGAATAGAGAATTCAAATTTTATGCATCACTCTGTTGTTTGTTTCTTAATCGAGCACTCCAATTTGTCTGTTCTAATTTTCTTCGTTGCTATTTGTAAATTGAATTTTATCAGGGTTATTAACTAAGAATTCAAATTTCTATCTTATACGAATACCCTATTTCAAACGTAACTCGGAAGATCCTGATCTCCAACGACTGAACAACACCGTGGAATAAATTATTTCGGGGCAGTATAATGCAATCTTCTCTGACAGAAAATTGCGAATTCTGATTCCCCGTAATCTCCGCTACTATCTCCACGAGATCCAATCAAGTAATCGAACATTCATGAATTTCGCCCTGCCAGGTATAAAGAGGATCCCCCATAGAAAATTAGGCCGCGCAATCCCATCGAATATTCTATTCTTCGACTCCGCGGTTGAAGAGGAAATTCGAAACATTCGCCGTGGAAATTGACGAGAGGCTTCGTTCTTCGATTCAACCCCGTCGATTTTCAGACGATACTAACCCTTTACTTTCTCTTCGTGCTCCCTTTTCTAAAGGTTGTTCACCGTCTAGATGCGTCACATTCGAGAATATAGGGATAGAGGTTGCGGCTCGGTCGCGTTATCCGACCGACGTCTATCATCTTCGCTATATTTGTCGGATTTCAAAGAAGCAAAATGAATAGAAATACACAGGGGTTGAGGAAGAAAGGGGACACAGGTCGCGAATACTCGATTCAAATTCGTTCTTTCTGTCAGCTGGTGAAATATGATTACACTCGAGCGTTGCTTTATTGATATTCGAGCATGTTCCATGGGATGCCAGCGTGACATTCGACACGAGCCGATCGGTCTCGCCTTCTGCCTGGTGCAAAATGGTTGGATCGATGTAACGCGTTTCGCGTTCCGCGACCTCTTTTTTCCCTCGCGCCACCACTGTCTGCTCTGCGGGCTTCATTTCAGATGCGAGGCAAATGTAGTGGCGTAACGTAGCGTCTGATGGGAACATTTGTCACGTGGAGGAAGGATATCCGATCAGGTGAACCAATATGATACCCGGCGGTAGCGAGAGGGATGGAATTTCGCGGACGAAATATAGTTTCCGTTTATTGTTATCGTTTGACTCTTTCAAGGAATTGTTCCCTTTAAAGGCACTTTAATTAGATTTTTAATTAATTTTCGCTCCTCTGGAAGGAACGTATAATTGCTTCTTTGCAATTTTCTAGGGTAGACGTCAAGTATTTCACGCTATTCTCGATGCAAATGTCTAATTAAAGGAAAGAGGCGGATGGGTGTTGGGTCGCAAATGGACCAAGAAAAGCTGGCAGATGATGTAATCTACACGTAATTACGAAAACATTTAGCATATAGCTCGAAAATCTTATGGCCTCATGGGGATGGAAAAAAGCGAGAGGCATGAAGAGATAACCGGCAGTGTTTTAAAAAATAAGCTACAAAATAATTGCATATGTAGCCTGTAAAAGACTCGGCGCAGTTACGAAATTACGTGCTTCAATTAATTTAAAGTGGACCTTCGTGCTCTGGGTTGAACGCCGTCCGCGTCCTCTGTTTCATCAACACCGTTTACGCTTCTCCTTTTTTAATTAACCGTGAGACACGAACGACCGGTTTAATTCCTTTTAGCTCCTCCCTTTTAATGAATTATAATTACCCCCGGAAGGATGCGATTTAATCGAGCGACACTGCAAATAGATCGACTCAGCTTCCAAGTCCTAACTTGTTGAAAGTGTCTCCTCGTGCAGAAACTTCAGAGAATGCTTTGTTTCCTGGTTCCTGTTCAATTTTAGAGTTTACGTTTTCAGTTATTGTTGGCTTCTGAACCTTTTCGATCTTTTCATTTACCATTGGACGGTTTAATTATTTTTGAATTATTACAAAGTAGCCTTAATTAAAACTTGGAAGATGTAACAAGGAGATGAACGTAACAAAATAAGAAACAAAATGGAATATAGAAAATATGGAAAAGTATAATAAGAGACGGAAAATAAGCAAGATATTCTATTTTGGATATTCTATTATCTGGAAGTAATTTCAATCGGAAACAGAAATTCACTCGCTTTTCGAGATATTTAGTAGCGACCTCTAATGGACGCAATTATTAATATTCCTGTGGCGCTGAACCGCAACTATGAAGTCCTCTCTGCGAAATAATCTCATCGAATCATTCAGGGAATTGAAAGGTATTTGGTAATTTGATATAATATCCAGAACGAAGCCGACTGTATTAATATAAAAATTAAATAAAATTCGTTTATTATTTTATGAATAATTTAGAAATGATCATTAGCTAATGAAATAAGCATGCTTCTGTTTTATTCTCATAACCCGTGCTGCGGCATGCATCTCGAGGATTAGGATTGCGCCTGAGGAATGCCGCAGTTAAGTGACCTCTATAACAATAAAACAGGTCAGTAGAACCTCTTACCATAAACCGTCCGCCGTTCCATTTTGCTTGAGAAATTCACGATCGCGTTTCTTCATCGAACTGCATGGTTATTATTTTTTCGAGGCTTCCATGATCCTCGTGACGCACGTGATCATTTGAACGACCAATCAGTTTCATTCATCTCAGTTCTACCAGAAACTGATCATTCAAAATCGAATTTGACCCAGAGCAGGACAATTTTACGATGAACTAAATCCTTTGTTTTGTTCAATAAATTCGTACCGCGATGGGTTTTGACACATCTGCCGTAACAATTGCCCGTGTTTAATCGAGAGCCGGTATTTTGATTTACATATATTGAAAACTTATTTACGGTGAAAGTATTTCATCCTGTCGTAGTTGCGTAAATTGACTCGATTGTCTGCAGCAAATAAATTTTAATCTTAAAGATCGGCACTTTCTGGCCATCCTGGACGAAAATAGAATTCGTGACCTGTACAAAGAAATTTTATCAAAATTGATAATGAATATTTCAATATCGGTCCATTGATATTTCAAGAAAATGACACGCATATTAAAGGAGAAAACTTCGAAACAGCAGCGCGATAAACTGCACGAACTCATTGGATGACCTAATAAATCCAGAAAAATTCAACTCAAAACTGCCCGAACAACTTTCGCGTTCAAACATCTTAAAACACAGTATCGAAGTATTTCCATTTGGTGGGAAGCTCTGCTCCATCAGCCTTGAAACAGCTGCGGTAAAAGGGCACAAAGTTCGAGAAGATTTCTTTCTATCGAACGATATACCACATAGTGTCGTTTTTTGCACGGAAGCCATGATTCTTTTTATTGGACAGTTGTCTGAACGTACAGTGGCACGCGACAGAATGCGAACACCTGCAAACATTTCTCTCTCTTTTCAATATATCTCTAATGCGTACGATACGATACGTACGGTACGATTATTCGATAAAGTAAAACTATCATCTACCTATTCATCATCTCGTTGTTCATGTTACATTTCTAAAAATATGAATTTCCATAAATATCCGCGATTTAATCACGACAGTCGTATCTCGTTACAGTCCTAATGAAACTTTGAAATATTTCATATAACACGCACGATACAGAATACAAATTCTCTATGGTAAGCTGAAATACTTTCACGAATCATTGTAATAATAATTATCTAAGTGTTTCAAGTCCTCACGTACTCGAAGCTCGTTCATCTGGCCGTGCGCATGGACGCACGAAAAGCTGGCCTGACATTTCACAGCGTATCAACGAGCCGCGTACACTATGGCCGCCACGGCGTCATGCTGTTTGTCATATCGCGGGAAACGTGTACATAAACGGCTGTCGCGATGGCAGCCAGAAGCGCACCGCCGGCTGCTCGAATCGATAACATCAGCCGAGAGAGAAACGCCTCCGCTTAGGCTCTAGCTCCGATTTTATCGTATCAGACGCTAGTTGGACCCTTGATTAACGCACCGCGTCGAAATCACCGTGTTTGACCATCACCAGGCATGATTGCGGCTGCGGATGAAGGATAGGTGTTGGATCGTGAATCGTGAAAGTGGTCGTCGTGTTGGACGAAAATTTCGGAGAAATTATGGGTTTCCTTATCTGGTTGGTTGATTCACGAGTCGATGGCTTCAAAGTTTGTTCTTGGTTTTGTCGACATGTAAAAGACTGGTAGACGTTAGAATTGATTCTTCCAATTTGTAGAAACAGCGCAATGTTATCGATTTATAGTTATAATTGCATGTATAATTCTGAGGGGAAATTGTTTGACAGGTTGTACAATTGTTGCACTCGAGTTTATGGTTATTTGAACTTTTTGATATTGAAATCGATACGTTTCATGAGACTTCGATGCTCATATTTGTCACTGAATGTATTCTCAATCTCTGCTTGAGATGGAGTCAAATACGTGAGTTTCTAGATGTATAGCGTTTCGAGGGATACAAATGAAACGTCGGAACGGTTATGAAATACGATCACGTCATTGTTCCGTCGATGAATTTTCGAAAGTGGATTTGTGTGTTTCAAGGGAAATTTCCGGCATGTTATTTTGCCTATAAACTTCGAAACCAACTAGTCGGACAAAAATCATAGAAACGCATTAGCACTCGATTATAACGGTGTGTGTATCATGGGAATATACCTATTGTATTGTATTAGTATAATTAATCGAGCAGACGAATTTCCCGACAAGTTCTGAGAATATAGAACAAATCGGAAATTTTAGTAACGATTATGTCATTTTTGTTGTAAGGTGATTTTCAAATTCGTCAAAATCAGATTATTATATTATTATTATTATTATCAGATTCTTTATAAAAAATACAAACGACGATTGTTACGAACGCGTTATAGAATTGCCACTAGCATTATACTTGTCGATTCTATTCTTTCGACGCCCTCTCGGTTCCTGGAAACGTTTAATTTGCTCGTAAAATGGAGGGCTTCCATAAATTTTTTTGATCCCCCTGTTTGTTCAACTGTATCGCGGTGCAGCCATAAAACAAATCCTTTTGGGTGTTTCGATAAATTTCATGCGCCTCTGTTATTCCATTATGATATATTCTATCAGCACTACTGATCCTTTGAAAGTGCAAAATTTGACGTGTTTAATGTAGAATCAATATTAGTAATTTCATTCCATATAAATAAGATAAAATGGTATATTTCATTTATATAATAGACCAAGAATTATTCAATTGCTCATTTAACGACAATATTAAACGTTAAAATAAAAAATCACTTAGTAAGAGAATTCATATTTATTTCAAGCTTACAACAGTCTATTGTAATTGGACAATTTTCATTAAATTAATATGATAATTATGATAAATAATTTACCTTCTAGAACGAAATGGTAAAAGGATACGAAATTAAAATTTATTTCATTCTACTACGCGTTCGCCGTTATTTTGTACAATTGCTCGCTATCTTGATGCCAGCTTTTGAAAATAATTTCAAGCGATCTTCACAACATTCCTGCGTATTTTTAACAAGCATACAAAAAATATGCAGAAGCTTATGTGCATGATATAAATGTACAAGCGTATAATCTCGAGCTTTTACATTCCCGACAACAAAAACTTGGTGAAAGGGTTAACGAACCATCGCCACCGATAGGGGAAATAAGCAAACGACAGTTCGTTTGAAGCGGACACAAGAGAGTAGGTGTACACATCGCGAAGTTCGTTCTACAAATGTAAATTGGCTCGCCAATTTGCACAGTATACTAATTCCTACACGTCGTTCCGCTGCGACTTCTTTTAGAGAAATTCTCTAGAGTACGTCTACTCGAACACTGAAACCATTTGCAGTAATTTTCACTTATTACATGCACAGAGTGCTCATATATCTCTCAAAGAAAGAAGAAAAAAGAAAGGAGAAGACTACATATTCAAAACGTTGATTTATTCAAAAGATTAATAAATTTATTAAAAAAAAACTTATGTTACAATCTAATATTTCTATGTATTAAACATTAAAAGTATTCCTATTTATTGAAACAGGACTCAGACTCGAATATAAAAATTCGAAAACTGCATCAGGATCAAACGATGCATTTCACGTTCAATTAAAAGTATCGTGTATCAAACGACATTCTCTTTCTGAAAAAGTTCATAAGAAATAACGAACAGCAAAATATATCGACTGTTTCTAACTCCATCAACTAATTTCCAACACATAAAAAATGGAAATTCACTGTAGTATGAACCGACCATCCTATGTCACGAATAGAACCGAGCATTTCTAGCGAAATTCGTGCGCTAATTCCGATCAAACGCAAAGCCGCAACATGTTAATCGAGCAAAATACTGTTATTTGTTTCGCGTGTGCTATTTATTATGGATTAACGAGAAAATTCGGCAACGATAATTTATGTGAAAGTAGTTCGCGGCCGAGATAGGATCGCTTAATTAAATCGTTTACGACTGGAAATCTGCCCTCCCCTGAAACTGATACAACGCAACATCGTGTGTATCGATATTATTAAATATTCATTACATAATAATGGCAGACATGTTGCAGCGGTATTACGCGAACGACGCACGCGATATTCCGCCAACGAAACGCGATATCGAGTTTTTCAGCGTTTTTCGGCGAGTTGTAATTTAATAATATCATCGGCGGTTTTCGAGTAAGAACTGCTGCTATATTGGCATCGCGTATTCTGGCTAACCGTGCACATTAGCGAGAATGTCGAGAATATCGGTCGGATTTACTTGGCTAATGAAACCAGGAAAATTCATAAGTTCAAATCTCGAACATTGCCGCGCACCTGCAACGCTGTTATCGAAAGCAATCTCGTTTCAACGACGATTTATTTTCCCTTTAACAATAACCAACCGGCTTCTCTGTGTGCCGATAATAAAATATTGAAATTCAACCCGGGATATAGAGAAACAATGGATGTGTCGTAAATTTTCGTTCGTCGTTTCGTTACCATTCAACGTTGAAACGTTTTATTCCTACGTATATGTGTATATAGACGTGCACGCGGACGTGTATGTGTTCGTACAATCATGGTAACTATTCAGAATAGGACAAGAAGTTTCCCGAAGCTTCCCAGGGCTTTTGCACTCCTGGCTGTTGCTAACCAGATTTTGCTTCTACTCGAGGCGTTAATGTATCTACGAAGTGAGATCCGAGCACGTTCGCGTGTACAGTGTGGCGTTTATGGCTCTTCTGCTTGTCAAGGATATACGAGATTTATTGGGAAGTCGATGTGATTCAACTTGATTTCAGTAGCAGGAAGAAAGAGATCACCCATTAAGGAAGTACAAAAGGACGAATTACTTAACTCATTAAGATAGTGAAATAAAATTGCATGAATTCAACATTATTGTGTTCTCGAGGTAAAGAAACATATATCAGCGTCATTTATATCATATCATATCAGATGCATTTACAGAAGTCCACTATAGACGTCAGAGATGCAATCGAGGTCTCTACGATTTAAAACAGCGTGCCATAAATATTTATAAATATTTTTATTATTTTATTATATTGATAAATAATTATATTTGGTTGGAAATTTTATTAACATAATCATGATATTTCTGTTCCATTGCAACGAAATTTCAGTCTTTTATATAACACCTACACGGAGTTTTTATTCGGAGTTAATTCCACCGATATCACACCTTCAACCCACAAACATGGCATATATTCACTTGCAACTTTGTCTTCGATTTCATCTACGCAACGAACTTTTCCAATTTAACAGAGAATTGCTTGTTTCTTAGTCATTATCTCTCTCCTCTTGAATTAAACCCGAGAGAATCGACCAAGAAAATTTGTCAATGCGCAAGGACGCGTTCAAAATGGTCTGAATATAGTCGTTGCGACGACAGAAAGTCGCTGGGGAAAGTCATAAAATCATCGTGGTTCATCGGAAAAAGGGAGCGTATGATCCCGGCTTATCGCGAGGGTAGGAGCGTTCGCGTGGCACGAATAAAAAGGGGAATAAGCCTGTATGTATCGGACTGTCCGGAGAACGCGAAATCTGATCCTCTTCGAATGATATTTGCTCTTCCTAGTAGTTCCTTGGTCGACATGAGCGTGGATACGAGCAATCGGATTTAAAATGATAGAAAAGCTGGCCTCGGCCCATGGAAATGCGCGGTTATTGCTCATATCCGAATAAACCGAATTTGCTGGCTCGCGTGTCATCCGAGATCCGTTACTGGTTCAACTCGTGATATTCCATTCTGGTTCTTCATGTATTTTATTTCGACAAGCGATAAACGCGTATTTATCCTATGAATAATTTTAGGAAATATTTATACGTAGAACTGTACAGAAGCTATTTTTCAGAAATCCTCCAATGGATAGTTCTGGATTGAACGTTACAAAATATACATATGTGGAATGATTTAAATAGTGAAAACTCGAATGCCGAGAAATATTAAGAGACTGAAGGCAGAAAGCAGAATAATGGATAATACGCATGAGAAGAGATTACCGAAGAATTATTCAACGAGGAAAGAAGGTCCCATAAAACATTACTTATGTGAAATTAATTGAAAACATTCTGGAAGTCAGGACAGAATTGAAATAACACCACAAATATAGTTTTCATTTTAGAAGTTAATTGAATGGCCCCAGCACTTTTGCACACCACTGCACAGGCTTCTTTTACCAAATAATTTAGAACCGATGATGAATGAATTATTGTCAGCTTTTTTGAGTTCTTGACGAGCAGTGGATTGGGAAGCAAATTAGAAATTAAATCAACTTCGCATGTGTTATATTCCCTGGATCTCTGGCAGAAAACAATAAGGCGTTGATTAATTTTCAATTCGATAAAAATAATGAAAATTATCTACGAGGTGTAAAATATTACTACTTGTTAATATTCGCAAGGAATTTCAGCGCTTCAGTTGCATCTTTTGAATACGCTGTAAGCAACCATAGGCTTCGTCGATTGCCTACGAACTGACGAAGAGTCGAAACTTCGACGTATCTTCGAACTGTTCTCGGATGGAGTCGTATCAAAGTGGAATCGCGAAGTCGAATTGATGACGGCTTTGTTACATTTGACGTGTTGTTGACCGCTTAATTAGAGCATTAATCGAACTGTCGAATATAATCACAACGCGGAACAGCCGGTTATTATTTCGGAAATTGCGCGTCCGGAAGTTTTAATTGGTTAATTACGATAACCGTGGGACGACTGATACCGTTTCGGAATCGAATCGTCCTCTGTCGTATATATCGATCGGCATTCTCCTACATGCTTTTGCGATAGTTTAACCGACCATAGCTATAGAAACTGTAGACGGTCGAGCCGTTACAGAGCAGAGAGCACGGTTCATTTTTCTTGAACGAAACTAATTTTGCGGGACGCCCGTGCTCAAACTTCCGGCTCATCCCTTCGCTAGACAATTTTTCTCACTATATACCACACGCCACTTCCGTTCTTCGTTTCTTCTTCCCATTATCTCCAACGTTCCGAAGAAATCTCGTGGAAAGGACGTTAAGTGTTAGTTATTAACCGAACGTTATCGTGTAGGTTGTTCGCAGTACCTCTTGGGGTTGTTGTAAGAGAAATTTGGCGGACTAAAGCGAAAATTTAGGTATCGCAGAAGCGGTGGGGTTATTTGCTTTTAACATTTAGGAATAAAAAAAGAAAAAAGAAACAAAAAAGGAGCTAGAAGAGCAAAGAGACAGAAAATGTAAGTACGTGAACAAGAGTAGATCGTTGGATAAAGTGCATTCACAAGTTAGTTTTTTGAAAGAATTAAGAATAAAAGCTTTTTAAGTGGGAGCATTAAATACAGTTAATTATTATTGTATTAATTATCACTTTATTATCCGGCATATCACAAATCAAAATCTGTCAGCAACGCAACGTTCTTGCAACATCATATCGTATAATGAAACGCAACATTGATATTATAACGAAGTAATACCAATTTGATTTAATCCTATGTTTCGTTTAATCCCATGGTACTGAATATCTGCGAGGGAATTTTTAAAGACAACGCTCGGATGGAATGCAATTTGTGCTCTGTTTCCACGGTATATGAAACGTCGCGATTTCTTAAATTGATATTTCATAGACAACAGGGGTATACGGTATTTATTTTTTGTCTATTGCATTCCGGATTTATCTGCTACGATACCGATGTGCATTTTTAAAGCGTCTCCTGCGTATATTACGTCTGCCGCCTGTCTGATAGCTGAACTCGTATAAAACGTCCGCAATATTTTATACGAATTCTCGGCCGCTCTTATTCGATATCGTGAAACACACGGCAGGGATATTCTGGCTTGCCAGGCAGCGGCTGGCAACAGCATTTCGGAATGTTCATTCCATCGAGTCGGCGTCGCGTTCGTTTTAATCATGTTTGTTTCCCTGGCGAAAACCGTTCGAGATCGTACTTGTTCACGATGTGACTATAATTCATTCGTAAATTCAAAATACACTCTGCTAACGATATATTTTGATGTAGTGGCGTTAACAAAATCGCTTCGAATTAAATTTCCACAGCATAATTAAAGTTCCATCGTCCGATTTTTACACCTTTCAGAGCTTTTAGATTTCAAATTGAAGAAGTTGTAACTCCATTAGATCTCTAATCATCCTCGACTCCATTTGTTCTGTTCTCACCTCGGAAGAGTTCTCTTCGATAGATTCTTTATTCTAGGCCTTGAACGTTCCTCCGTTCTTGATCTAATAGATCCTCAACCATTTGCTTAAATTGCTCAAGTAGAATTATCCCTGCACGACTATTCGGAGAAGTATAAAATACAGAGTTCCGTAAATCACGTTTTGCGTCCATTTTCCAGTAGCTTCGAGTAACCTCGAGATATCCCTAAATTTATATTGCCTTGTTAATTAACATATTTCCGCGATGGACAATATCATTTAGAACGTAGAAATTCTAAGAAGTAAAACGATACGTTTCGTCAAATAAACGAGGTGTTTCTTCTTCAAAGGAAGACTCGTCGCAAGAACAACGCGAGATGAATACGAAAGTCTCTATCCTTCGCTCTTATTAATCGATTTTGACCGGATGTTTCCGGCCATTCAGCGGGTGGAAGATAAATATTTTTCCTCCGTAAGACACCCCCAGCCGTTTGAAACGAAGGCAGATACAGAGAGAAAGAGAGGGGGCGGATCTGGTGTTCTCAGGTGCTCTCTGCAGGCTCCTTTGTGCAGAGATGTCCCTTTGTTCTCGCATTCGTACGATGCAACGAAGTTCAAAAGGGGGATTCTCTCAATTCGCTGTGCAATTCATTGTGCCCGGAATAATCCCGTTGCGAAGACGCTCCGATTCACTCGCCGCCGCTTCTCCTGGCTTCCCGTTGATACGGAATTTATATTTCATGCGCCGTTGTCCGCGGTTTCGATGTTTCATCGGCTCCCATTAATCCTCGAATTCAGCTGGCCGCGATTGTTTCGAGCGTACGGCCACGTGACATGCTTTATGATTCTGTTTTTGGACCACGAGATTCCTGGAAACTCACCTCTCCTCTGTTTGAAACGTCGAGTTTCAAAGATACAGGAGAGAGGATCTGGTTATTTACGAAGAGATTATTTTCCCTTTCTCGTCGCAGCGGTTGGTCCAAGTTACCAGCTCTACACCTTGTTTCCTCTGTTTCTTTCCAAAGTATTTTTGATGCACAACTTCGCTCTCGAAGAGAGACAGCTTACAGCAAATTTGCGTAGCACTGCAGCTCTGTTTGAGAACTTACAGGAACGCATACAGCGGTGTATTTTCGGGTAAGAATACTTGTTCCCTTTCCTGTTGTTTTTCATATTACACATATAATGCTCTTTCTGCAAGTACTTCTCCCCGCGAAGGGAAATTTTTGGAGTTATTTTAAGAAACTTGAGAAATCTCAGTTTTATACGGAGAGTTTCTCTCCGCTTGTATACTTGTATATCCGCACTGTCACGCACAGTTTTACGAAAGCAAGGCAGAAAGTAGAGGTTACGAGAGAAACGAAGGAAATTCTGTATTTACTGGAAAGAATTCTATTTTTAACTGTTGCTTTTTTAATTTCCCTTCCGTTTTCTGTTGATATCACGAATTTTTAATAACGCTACGTCGCAGCTAAGCTTCTATTACTATTCTAGTTATCAAGAATGTGAACTAAAAGGCGGTAGAAAATTCTTTGACGCGTAAAGAATCAGACTCTAGGCCACAGCTTGGTAAGGAAGAACTCAATCTGCTATACCAAAACCGTCAGATACTTTTGACCTCCATGTTCTCTTCATATCATACACGTAGCCCGAATAACTTGGGAAACGACGAATTTCTTGTATGAAACTTATAGCACAAGTAGATCCCATTAACTGTGGAAAAACAGGTGTACCCAATAAAACGGGCGTAACAAACAAGAGAGGACATTCGGTGTGCGTAAAATTCCTAAACTTCCTTTGTGGTTGTGGCAAAACTGTGTTCACGCAACACGTTCGCACGGCTGCCTTCAGCTTCGTCGAGATTATGTTTCTAACTTTCTTACGGAGATTCCGCCAAGACGGCGGTGGCTCGGAATAGAGTTAGAGTAGCAATTTTCTCTTCTGTTTTTTCCCCTCCCGGAACTGAGCACAAGTTATTATCCTCGGATGTGGAACCGGTGGTCTGTTACGCGTGGAATTCCAGCTATATTACAGAATTTCCAGCATTGCAATTAGCCGAGAGCTTTCGTTTTCTCACCAGTTCCCGGAACATGACACGGAGGCTTGACCATATTCAATACGTGCATGAGAGGTAGATCTCGCTTTTATCTGTGACAAAGCATACGCGAGGTATGAAAATGCAGCCGGAGAAAAGCCGATTCTAAGCCAATACCAGTGGCGTGTCCATGGAAACGGCTGCTTCCTGTTTTGCTCCACGTTTCCTCCGCTCGTTTCGCGTTAAGCCCCATTCGCACCGTTGGGTGCGGTGGCCCGTGATTCACCGGCTGTGGCGCTCCTGTCGCATTAACAAGCTCGCTCCTTAAATATGCAACCAGCCTCGCGCCATTGCGAGATGTCGCGCTGCCCGATTTGCTATTGTAATATAGTAAACTATTATGATTTATTTACGATGAATGAATTGTACAGATGTTGATTAAACAGGATACGATGGTTGTTTAACGTGAACCAAATACACTAACGTACTATAATTTACACAACTCAATAGTTAATTTGCAACTCTCGTCACCACGGATCCAACGCTCTCTCTCACGCGGACCATACTCTATCGACAACGCTAGCAACACTGTCTCGACAACGCAACTCGGACTCTCTGACTTCTCAACTAACACAGACTCTTAATTCGTCTTTCTCCCTTTACATCCCTTTGTTTTTTCTTAGGCCCACCACACACGTGTTTCGCATCTACTCGTGGCCAGGGTCACGTAGGCCTTTTATACGAAACTATTCGATTGAATGACCAACGACACATTGATGGGCCTGACGCCGCCTCGATTTATGGTTCACCCGATATCTCTTAGGCCTTTTGTCCACGATACTACACTATGAAACGCTGCCGCTCTTGTCCCGGCCCAGAATCGTCATGAATTCTCCTGTGATCGACAGGAAAACCACCGCGAAATTGTAAGTACCTATGATATTCAGGAGTCGGCGCTCCGAATGTCGAAAATTGAGAAAATTAGCTCTGTCGGTCTTTTCACTAATTTGCGTTCGTATCTTTCCGAACTTGTAATATCTTTCCTCGAATTTTGTAATATCTTGTTTATGAAAAATGGGGGATATACACGAAATAGATAGAAAACGTATAATTTGAAGAATAAGATTCAAACCATATTTCTCTACATAAATTTTCTTCGTCGTTTTAATACTTAGATTCGACTTTATAAATGTCGCTCCATAAATTTTGGGATCCCGCGTGTAACATCTATGATCGTTAGCGCGTTGGTTCGTTTACACATTAAAAACTAAGAGAATTAAGGAAATTAAGAGCTAGAAGAGAAAAAAAACGGGAGGTGAGGCAAGTCAGGGGAAATTACCATTTAATCCGCCAAGAACCAGTTACGCTTTGAATACTTCGGGCAAAACACGAGCATTCAACTGGTTCGAATACGGGCTAGCGAGAGAAAAAACGGCAGAGATCCGCGAGTGTGCGCGCTTTAATTATAAAAATTACTCGGACGAATAAAGCGGTGCAAAAAAGTGGCGTTCGTATCTCCGCGTTTCACGGCTGGTATCGGTACCGCTGGAGCTTTCTGTGTAGCTGTTCTACCGGTTTTATCAACTGGAACACGTTTAATCGCACGCTTAATTGTTTACACGTGCTACGTTTTATAGCTATTGAGATAGTACGCTGGCAATTTTATTAGAACGGTGAATTTTTACTTTGCAATTTATTTTACAGTTCGATCGTTAAAGAGATTTTGCTTTAATGATTTTCGTTAAGGATTATCATAGCGCCAGATGATGATATAGCCTGCTATGAATTTTCGAAATTAATTGTCAAATTTCTGTTAATCCGTTGGTTAGTGGCTGGTGAATGTTTAACCGCGAGCAGCTCGGTTTCAAATGGCTTCAGCCTGGTGAAATTGCATCGCGTCTTCGCAACGTGATCGCGGTATAATTAGCGTACGTTCAGTTGACATGATTATACGCCTGATTCCTGGCAAATAATTAATTTCATGCAGCGGCGGTATTTGCTTGCTCGCGCTTATACCTGTTTCATAAAAAACAAGGAAAACTATTTATAAATGGTACACGAAAAGACGAAGCTTTGTAGGAATAGCAGGACGAATAAGAAGGTTTCAGTGACGAGCTAGTGCGATTAATTATTTCAGTATTACTATCTCTACCGAGAAACAATCGCGTAATGTGGATGCAGTTGCACTGATAGTACTTTTATCTGTTTATACTATAAAGTATTCAGTTGAATATATAAGAGAGTGTAAAATAATCTGGCTTACAAAAGTTAATTTACAGGCAAGTAATTGTTATCCTTCGCCTTACACAAACCAAATAGATGTTTCAACAAAAATTCTCTATAATAAGATTGTTGATTGTATCATTTATAAACATAATCATGTGTCGTAAACGGCGATATTAACATGATTCGCTCTTTTTGCTTTTCCCTTAAAATCTCCAAAAATGTGAATATTGTGTTGGAAGACTACTATATATATATATTTACTTATAATATAATTATTTATGATATACGTAAATTGCTTCAAAGCATGAAACCTATAATACGCCATAATAGGGGGAAATTCTATAAATTTACTGAAAAATATACTCGCTCATTATTCAATATGAATGCGAATTGTCACAGTTTAATAACTACGATTTGTAACCGACATTCGATGATGTCTGATTATCTATCGCATGTAATAAGTGTTTTATATTTTTTGACATATTTACGAGCCATAAAAGTAGTCGCGGGATGTCACGGCGAAACACCGAGATCTGTAAATTTCTCCGGGGTAGTCCGGAATCGTTCTTCGTGAGCAGAAAGAACAGTTTGTCGTTTTCGCGTTGCAATAACGCGAAATGAAAGAAGCCAGACGGTGGAGACACGGATGAACCAGCATGCACGTACGAAGTGTTTCTTTTGCGCTGGTTCTTCTTGCTTGTCTCTCAAATTTTCTTTTCCTCTTTTCGCGAGATCACAGTACATGGTTGATATTGTGGTGCAATAGGTCCGA
Organism: Bombus soroeensis; assembly: GCA_014737365.1. NCBI lineage: Eukaryota > Metazoa > Arthropoda > Insecta > Hymenoptera > Apidae > Bombus > Bombus soroeensis. The sequence goes on from JACXIL010000242.1 coordinate 1,420,101, forward strand.
GTACGACCCAGTATCACAACAAAATAAAATATTTAATCAGAATAGTGTAGAGTTGAAATTATTATCCAACATTTCGATTAATTAATCCTTCCAGTAGAAGAACAAATAGAAAGTTAAAGAACTTATCATTTCGAGATTCAATACGCACAGTAGCATAATTAGCGTTCATTATATATTTCAATTTACTTTTTGAGAAAGAAATATCATTACGCATTCAGAATTTAATGCATTCAGTAATATAACGCTTCATTATATCGACGATTCAAATCAAACACAGTCTGCTGCAAACCAGTGGCGCGGTGGATAACAATTCGTCTAATTAAATCGCCAATTTGTAACAGTATCACGCCATCCATCAAGTGCGATCGGAGCAGTCCAGCCGATTAACTCGTTCTCGTGTCGCTGGCACCGTTTATAAAGGATTAATGAATTTGATCAACAACCAGCCCCATTAATATGAATTTTAAACATATCAGCGAATCTTCAGCGATGTTTCTTCATTAGCATTCCAAAGACCTCTTACTCAGGATTATTTATAGCGCTCATTGATGCTGGTGTTTGTGACTTGCTCGGTATTCGTCATTCGTTATCGTCGCCGTTCGATGTGATCCATGAAAAAATATCTTGGAAAATTATTCTTCGACTGATTAGATATCGATATTCACAATTTAATTAATTTTTTTCGTGCAAAGAATGGACATTCGTTTCCAGACCTAACCTTTACGTCAATATCTTTTCGCTATTAGAATTAGCTCAATTTTTCGTGAAATACGGTGTGAGATGCTACATGGACTACGATAATTTATTTTAGTCTTTCGAAATCGAAGGAACTAATTTTGCTATTATTGAAGGATGCGATAGTGTTGGTAGTCTTTTAATTTAATTAATCCGATACACTTTTAGCCACTTATAGCTACCACAAATTTCTATTTCTCTCTAAAACCGTAAATCTAGCGACCATTAGAAATTCATATCATTCGAGTAATCTACGATTTAATGTCCAGAATAGATAAAAAATTCTCCTTTTCCCTTTATTCTTCGCTCATCGTAGCCATTCGCATCATTTGCCATTTCAACACTTCAATTTCTTTTGACTGTATAAACGAAGAGTAAAGGAAAGGCACAAGGAAGGCATTGATCGGCGCGATCAGGCTCAGGATTCGTAGAATTTGCCAATTCGGTCTTAGCCAGATTCGCAGCTATTCGAGCGAAGAAGAGCCAGACTGGAAATGGGATAAAGGATGAGAAGACCGTCTCGATGCTCATGGCGACATTCTCTCTCTTTCTCTTTCTATCATACCGGAGACCAAACTTTGATCTCCACTCAGATGCATTCCGCTACAATAGCCAGCCATCTTCCCATTCTCGCCCACGGGCGTCAGTCCACTCGATTACATTACAACGCGGCAGGGTTTCTTCTCGCTTTACGGTAATACCAACGTCATACGCGGTTGTTTGCAGCCTTTTCGCCTCTTATGTGGATGTTACTTGGTACGTCGCGTGGTTCATTGGTTGTTTAGCGTCGGTTTACCATCTACTCGATTTTCTTGCAATATTGTGAAAATCTTGAACCCGTGGTTCGTTAAACGAGCAAAATTTAAAGGTTTTCTTTTTCGATCTACTCTTCTTTTTCGATAAAAAAGTTATTTGGATACTTACAACAATATTATCCGGAGCAATTTATTAGGGAATTATCCGAGTTTGAAGATATTCGAGTAACCTGCCTTGTAATTCGCCAGATTCGCTTATGAACAATTTTTAAACGATCTAGCAGGAAACAACGGTGAAATATTATTTTCATAATTTTCAATTTTTAGTCCTTGAACGATTTTCATGTTCCTCTAACACGTGTGCTCGAATTATTCGAGTCGTAACAGTTTTGAAATGCCGTGTGTCTTATCGTAGATGTTCATTGGAACACTCGACGGATTTTCTTAACGCAAGATCGCTCTTCCTTCGTGAATAGGAAAAGGGCACTTTCGAAGGACTCCTTTCAAACGTTCGATCGTGTCACCGTGATTGGATGTCTCGTGATTGATGTAGCTTTTTCAGACGTAACTTTTAGTATACGTGAGAATGAGGTCTCCAGTGCTAAGGGCTAAGAGTATCCTACAGAATTTCTTGGAGGAATTTCTCATTTCCATTTTTCGTTCCTTTCGTTGCCTTAGAGCTAGCTTCCCATCGGGGAACTTTTTTACTGATTAAAGTTTACTAGTAATTCAATGAAATCGGACTCAAATTTTTTTTCTTTCCTCATTATATCAACTGCAGAAGATGTCAGAAAGTTTCAAGAGTTTCGAGATCGTTTGAAAAATATCGAAGCACTTTATTCCTTAGTAATATCTTTCCGCAACTGAAGTAACCTTAATGTTTCGACGGGAAATTCTTCAAAATAGAATCGAGCAGAAAAGAAAATTCGACGATGAAAAACCTAATTGCCAGCTAAGAGGGATTACAACTTTGTTCGTTTGATTTGCGCTCAAGCACTCTGATCGCTCCACATCGAACTTCTTGTTAGACTACTTCTTCTCCGGGTACATCTATTTCCTGAACCTCCTAGTTATCTCATAGAACAAGCTTTCAACTTTCGAATAGACTATATTCTCGCCGCTAACCACATCCTGGTTCATTTTTAAACATCTTTTTGATCTTCTTCAATACGAGAAAAGAACAAAACAAGACTAAACGATCGTAAATAATTTTTTGGAACGATCAGTCACTTAAAAAATATCGTACAGAGTCTTATCGTAGATTAAAATTTGAGAAATTACTGCGGAAGGTTCGACGATTTTATTCGACACACTCTGAATGCGAATTATAAAGCGAATTTGAAACACAGCTTCGCACTTTTTCTCGCCGGTTGGCAGCAGTTTTAATGCTTCGCGATCAGTGACTCGAAGTAGATTTGCGAACGCCATAAATTCTCCGCGGGACCACCGTGAACTAAGAACAGAAAGCGATCGTTGTAACGAGCTGGAAAAACTTGGGAAGAGCTTGAGCGTAAGTTCGGATTATCTGGATGGCTCCAATTTCAATACAATGCTCTCGCTTTTCTTAATGCCCCTTCACCGGCGAACTTTCTCTGGTCTTTCGAGTAGAAGCAGAATGGAAACGCGGAGATTACGGTTGGCATCTTTTTCCGCTCGAAAATACGCGAACGAAAGCGATTACACGGTAATCCATGCCCTCGTTTAGCCTCGGGCTCTTCAATAAAGATCCCGCTATATATATATGTATATATGTATATATTCCAAGAATCTTCAAATTTTCCCAAAATACTTGTTATCTTCTTTTCAACCGAGCTTTCGGATAGTTTTCGTGCGACTTGAAGTTGATATTGCAGGAATGTAATAAATCTATCTTTGTCGGTTTTGCTATTTCTGTCAGGCTCGTAGAGGATTGTAGATTTTAGAATTACGTATATAGCAAAGCTACGTAGCTTTCCGAGAAATTAAGGGGGTCTTTTAATCTAGAAATTTGAAAAAATCGATTTTTTTTCATATTTTCAAAGTTTAAACCTTTAAGAATATGTCCTTAAAAGGATTTTTCAAAATTTAAATTATTTTTGGAGATATAGTTGTTTTAGCGACGCGTCATCCAAACCGGCTCGGCTGGTGTAAATGGCAAAGAGCTGCACATGAAGATACATTACACGAATTCGATCACGAAAATCCTCCTCTGTGTGATAAAGCCGATTTACGAGAGTTTATCATCAGAGGTGTTACTGACTCGATGTTTAGGTTCAGAAACCCAAAATAATAATGAATCTCTGAATTCATTGATTTGGACTCCTGCACCAAAACATATACATGCCGGTACACACATTATTGAAATTGCAACTTTTATAGCAGTTTGCGTTTCTAATGAAGGCATCATTCCCATCTTAAAAATGATGACTCTTATGGGAGTAACAATTGGTTCAGAAGCTTATGCATTCGTCGTTGAACGTGACAATACCCGGATTGGGCGCTCAGAAATACGAGTATCTAACGCTTCAAAGGAGGCCAGAACTGCTCGTTTGAAAGAAAAAAGTGCAGAAAACGCTTTTTTTGAAGTAGAGAAAGGCCCAATGTATGGAGCAGGAATCACAGATTGAAAAAATATAAGTATAAAGTACCATTGTATGGGTTATACTGCGCGTAACTTAACCCGAAACTTTAAACGCGTTTTTCTCGAAACTACTTTTTTCAAAATTCTTGTCATGATTTCTCAAGTTCTACTGAACTGATTTACTTGCAATATGGTATGAGTCTTCTCTATACACTTCTCTATCGTACTAACTAAAATCATAACGAATTTTCAATTCTTACTATTTTTAAAAATTTCGGAAAGGTAAAAAGAAATGGATAAAAAGTATTCCTTTAGATTAATAATTCTTTCTTTTTTTTTGTTTCGGATTACTAGTAGGGTTGCACTTGTGACAAACTTCGCGCGCCATTTTTTCGGCACCACCCACTTCATCAGCCTGTAACTTTTCGAATTTTTAATTTTTTCACTTCCTTTTTTTCATGTATTCTCTAAACATTAGTAAATATCTTGTAAAAAAATCGATAGTAAAAATATTGTTTGTTTTTTTTTATTGCACCTAGAAAAATACCTAAAATTCATGCCTCTAGACTAGAAGACCCCCTTAAGCGTGTAATTAATATTGTTACAATCACCATTTTTTATGAGACTTGGTGGAATAAGGACCATAGAAGCTAGTGACGAAGCTACGTACTTTTCTGAGAAATTAGGAACATAATTAACGTTATCACAACAAACATATATGTAATATGAAAATAGGAGAAAGGTAAGAAGTACTGCCAGTAAAATCGATTATAGCTTTCACATTCGCGAAAATATGATATTACTTATTTTCAACAAAAATAGGACAAAGAATAGAGAATTGCTACATAAAGAAATTACTATGCTCAAAAAATTGATGACCTAAGTTATAAATTAACTAAGGACGATCTGTTCAGTTAACAAACAAGGAACAAAGATCCTCTCGTCAAGCAAACTTTATCTTCTTATTTTTACTCTTTTATTCTTCGCGTCGATCGTTTCATCATCTACTTTCTAACGTGGAAAATCATCACAACATAATTTTTGCGAGCATCGCAGCGTTCTCTATGACAGGAGAGCGCTTCAATCAAGCTTCGGTGACCCGACAAAGCTCAAGATTACCGAGTAACGGACGGGGTGTGCGGCACGTACATGCATCGACGTCGAAATTCGCCGGCTAGATTCACCATCGGCGTGGGCGAGACCGGAAGCAAGGGAATAAATTAAATGCGGTGGCCGGCTGGTCCACCGGCGAAACGAAAACGTAGCCAAGCCCAATCGACGTATCCGGGGCTTTCGTTCGACACGATCGATCACCAACGACGACATGCAGATGCCCTCTATACCGAATCGTATTGCTCCGTGTGCGAGCGACGTGTGCGTACGCGTGTAATATGTTCGCGTCTGTCGCGATCATGCGTGTGCAAGCGTGCACCCTCTCACCGTGGTTTTGCTCGTTTGTTATCAGGGTTTCGGGCAGTCTGCCGGTATAGTTCCACGTAATTTCTACTAGCAGAACGCGTAGCTTCGTGGACGATCACAAGAGATGGTGAGATGATGATCGAAGATAGTAAAAGGAGGTAGAAAAGTAGAATGAATGGCATAAAGAATAATGGATGAAGATCGAGATTGCTAAGACCTGTCAGATCTCGCTGCTGTGCTGTGATATAAATAACTGAACAGCTTCCGAGGATGTTATAACGAAAGCCTGGGTTCAAACGGATTACAAAATACGAGATGATGAAATCATCAGATCCAAGCAAATCAAATAGGCACTCTGCTCTTTCCAGCAAAGAGCTGAAATTAGTTTGTCTTTGGTAAGCTTCAATTCAGCGATTATGCGAATTCGCCGATTCAAAGACAATCCGAATAAAAAGTTAATGGTGGAACTATTCAGACCAAGGTATGAAATTTGTACCAAAGGTATCAGAATTAAAGGTATACGAATAAGCGAGGAGAAAATGCATATATTTCACTAAAATTCATTCAAGAGAAAATTTCTATGAACACTTTAGCCACTTTGATAATTGATATTCATGGACACATGTTCCATTAGTAGCCAAACATGTTAGAAGAAACCCAATAATCTTCAAAGTTTAATAACCACAATGTCGATCCTCCAAACTCCTATTCTTTCGTATACTTCGTATAATTCAATGCACCTCCGGAGCATTTATAATGAAACGAATATTTAATTCTCTCTCTCGCTCAATGCTCTTTTTTAGCTATTCGCACGGTGCAAAATCCATCCGAAGCGAATTCTTAAATTCACCGAACCGCGAAACACGGCGGTTCTCGAATATCGATATCGGCAATCCCCCAGCGGCGATCGAGTAGGTCACTTTTTTGGTCGGCTCTGTTCGCGATTGCTTCGTTATCTGCGCGTAACAACCCGGCCCGGCCGATTAGACAAACGAGCGTAATATAAGCGGAAGCATCGACAAATCGCAGCTTTTTCGACTGGCGCCGATTCGTTACTCGTTTCTACGGTCGTTTCCGCGCTCTATTGCGGCGTTCGACAGCGATGCCTCTGCCCAACGATGCCCTTACAGATCCCCACGGCCGTATCTTGTCGATGTTTTCACCCAGGACTTTGTAGATCTCGAATAAATCTAGAAAGCATGGGCTTTTTTTTTCTCGTATCGACGCGCCCGGATCTTCGACTAATTGCCTTTTTGTTTCTTTCGTCAACAGGCGTGTAGAAGTGGCTGTACGATCGATAAATATTGCAACGAAGAATAAATTTGTATGCACTGCGATATCTTTTTTCTAATTTCAATCTTGCTATTTATCGCGAAAATATGATTATTTTCGTAGAAAACTTTCGTTGAGAATACGCGAACTTTTGCTTCCAATCTATTGAGATGGTAGGATACTTGTGCTGGTGATAGCTGCTATTGGTGTAGATGTACTGCTGGGGTATACTGCTGCTTTCTTCTCATTTAGATGTCGTGGAAGAAAAATCGGACTACGATCGCCGGGATTTGAACCCGGGTCCCGAAACGTTCGTAACCTAAGGCGCTAACCGAGGTCCGACACTAGTTGCTGTCGAGTGCCGCTACACTCTTCTGCTGTGTTATCGAAACTAACTGGAGTAGTTTAGGAGAAAGAAGCTTACGCCGCGAGCGATCTACGTTAATCCAGGGGAAAGTTTGACGTTCGATTGTGATACATTTTCGTTAAATCCTCTAATAAGCGTGGGATGACGAGGATTCGTTTCATCCAACAAGCGGTAGCTTTATTTGAATAAAATTTTTAGTCACTTGTTGATTTGAAAGATCGACGTACTTACAAATAGAAAAGATATTATTCATTTGTATGTACGTGGAATTAAATGCCATCAGTTTTGTCAGAAATTTAGAGGAAAGTACGAAACCAGGAATAAGAATCGTAGGTTATTTGTATTTCAACTAAATTTCTCATCGACTTTTAATTACGTTTATAGATTAAATTAAACGTGAAACGATCAGGTTCTGTTCTAAATTCGCGAGAAAGTACGGAATTATGAACGCTCCGAATCAGCAGCCAATATTAGAACGGAGAACGTTCACGACACGTTCGTGATGCTATTAGTACAACAGGACCTAATTGTCTCCGTGTGCCTATTAGGAGTAACCTAATTAAGAAACGCCCCTATAAATGTCTGATACACCATGAACATCTGATAACGAGCTGACGTTCGTACCTAATAAGAACCTGAATGTTTGTAGAATAGCCACGCGTTAACTCTTTTTCATTTATGGATTCGTATCTCATAATAATAACCTAACGTCGTTCATGCCTACGCTCGAACATGAACATTTCAATTCATGGAATTCCATTTCTATTTCATGACTAAATATTATCGTCGTCATTTTATTTTATATTTAATGAATAAAATTCTGTTAAAGTCGACGTTGTTACGAAGCAAGCATCGATTCTACATATTCCAGATTTTCACGTTTGTTCGCGCGGTATTGGATCGGATTCGAAGGTTTTGTACGATAGTTTGATATGACAGCATCGGCTGACCCCCTCGATAAATCTGTGCGTCTTGTCGTGTTTATTCGGAAGGAAACACGAGTGGATCTGGCCCGCTGCTGTTCGAGGCGGAGCGCATCGTAGCGTTCAGCTGACAGCGAAGCTTCATGGTTTTGGAATTGGGTCGTTGAATGCACGAAGGTGTATGATATTCTGATAACAGTAACACGGATCCACGATTTCCTTTCGTATATTCTTTTGTATCGTAGTATCACGTATCGCGATATTTTGAAGAATGAATAGTTAGGATCGCTCGAATCAATCAACGCGGTGCTGTATTGGTTATCTATTGCTTTGAGATTTAACTAGGTTCAAGGATTGTATCGTATTTATTTTTTCGGGTCTTTTCTCCTTTGACGATGGGTTCAGAATCGAAAACGCTTGTGTGTAACAGACCGCGAGATTTTTGTAGGATTGGTATTCAAGGTAGGACAACGAGTAGAAAACGCAGCGAGTTTAGATGTACAAAGTTTCACGTCGTTAAATGAAAAAGCTTACAAATTTCTCTGATAACAATGACCGATTCCAGGGCTTTGTCGGCGCAGTCGGTGGTCGGATAAATGGATTTAACGATATTGGGAACAGGTTTCGAACAAAGCTGCTTTGAAGCTTTGTCGTGTAGGTATCGTGTGATTCTTTCACTTTACCGAAGTTTCAACCCTCTGACACATATCATGACACAGGAGCACCAACTTCAACGGTGCTTAAAGATCTTCGCATATAATTTTGTGGTAAACGATATCCTTTTGGTTGTCTTTAAATCTTAAAAATCTTTCGTTCAAATACTCTAGATTTATTTCAGAATTATTCACGTTCGCCATTCCTCACTTCTAAATGTTTCGGTATTCCAGGAATTTTTATTGTAGGATCTCTGAAAGGGCGAAAAGATACAAGTATGGAATAGTTTCAATACCATATATGCTTAGTTATATTGAAATCTAACCCCTTTCAAATATAACTTAACTAAATTGCCGAAAACGAAGCATAGTGACTAGCGATAAATAATTGACGCAAAATTCTCATTCTAATATTACTAATTTCTTTCTAACATAACTCAATTATACTCGTGAAAACTAACCAGAGTAACTATAATAGGTAATAAACAATCACGGAAAATTTCCATTCCAGCTATACCAACCCCTTTCAAACATAACTAATTGCACGAGCGAAAGATCAGCTAGAACAAAGTCTGTAACCAACATCGACCATTAAATAAAACATGTATATCTACGCATTGTCGATGGAAGAATAGCGGTTGGAAATAATGGATCGCCATTACTCGGTATCAAACGCCTCCTGACTTACAATACAGATATGTCGAACGCGCACTTGAGCCATTCAGCGTTGACACGGCGTCACCGTTACCGCGTGACATAATGTTGAACGTATATTGGCCATGTAACCGTAATACTATAAGCCAGGTGTAATTCAACGGGACGTTAAGCTAGAAAGGAAACGTTAGAACAACAGCAACAAATATCTATGCAAAACCATTGGAATGATTCTAGTTGGTGGATAGAGTAAACGCGCGTTAAAGCTAAGGATATTCGTAATATTGGAATCGCGACAGTGGCTGTGTTCTACCGGTGATCTCGTTATTGCAGGATTACTGCCAATATTACGAACGTCCAACATTAGCCCGGAACGCCACGTTCGAGTGGCGGTCCTGCTAATTGTTACGTGTTACGCGATATTATGCATACATCGCGTGCATCGCGAGCATACACTTCCACTTTTGAGAGATTACAATAAATCCCGAACAATTTCGTCCTCTTCCCGCTAATCACACGCTTTGATTTCTTTCGTCCATTTATTATTATACGTACGCGTACTCTATTCACAATCGTGCGTGAGCTGTTTCGATTATTTTCTAGGCTAGACGCTGCTTGCTTACTTTTTTTGATAACAGGAATTTCTCTGCGTAAGACATATCTTTTGTGCATAAGAAACACTTTTCTTTTGCCTCTGTTGATTCTTCGTTTTATTCAATTTAAATTGGTTTTAGCGTGTTCCATATTCTATTATGTCTGTTCCTATAAAGTATGTTCCTACAGGGGATGAAGTAAGTCTTGAACGTTTCTCTTGAGACCCTGAATGTTAATTTGATGAAGGGTAAATGTTGTAATAACTAGGCTAGATTTGTGCCGGATATCGATCACCTGTACACAGTGTGATTATTAATCGCACATGTATGTCAGTCACGTAGTGGGATTGGACAAAGAACCTTAACACTCACGAATTTCATGCTTCAATAACCGAAGTTCCTCGTTTGAACACTTTGTGAATTGTACATATTATTATTTTTATTATCTGGATAATTTACAAATTTTTTACTAATCATGTCATTTATAGAACCTGATACTGATCGAAAGAGTCGATGGAAAATAGCGCAAGTGCATTCCTGTTGCACCAAATAGTATAATAGTAATATGAAACGCAAAATCTATTCAGGGGAAGAATCGGACAGATTTTTGTTGAAGTTTAATTTTACCTACAAACTATACATTTTTCCAAATTAAATATTTGCTTCTGAACCTTTCAATTAATAATATTGTTCCATAGAATGAAAGAAAAATTCGAAAGATTTCGACGCATTGGAATTTCAACAAACCAGAAAACTTCGCCTGTCGCCCGACAATGAACCTGTCACGTTTCGCAACCGATTTCTTCGTACTGGAATACAATCCCATAATCTCGGGATTAGACAAACGAACCTGGAGCGCCAGAATGGCGAGCCGATTGCAGCTTTCCGGGTCACCTTTTCTGGAAACTTTGGCCCTACATACACTGTGTGACCGTAGATCGGTCTACGGGTGAATTTCTCCTGTCCCGCTCGTTCACGAGAAAATTCAATCGTTTCATTGCAAGCTGCCCGAGAGGAAACTCGTTTCGGTTCATTCACGGGTCGGCTACTACGAATCTGGTAACGTCGCACCTCAGAACGTCACGTCAACCGACTACCTGTGGATACGTAGTTCTTCAACGACATATTCGCCTCGTTTCTTGTTGAGTTGGCGGAAATTCGTTATCGTAGAATTTTGGGCAGTTTCAAAATGATCCAAAAATAATTTTTCCTTTTCGATTCTCCATGTTTGCATATGTGTGTGTTAAGGCTATGAAAATCTACGAAGGTTTGCGAAGGTCTCTAAAGATCTACGAAGGTCTACGAATATCTACAAAGGTCTAGAATAATCCATGTATACGTCGAAAAAATTCTGAAACGAAGAATTAACTTGTCATCCAGTTAGCCAATAGTTTGATTTTAATTAATTACTTATCATGTAATCCGCTATTCCTGACACGTCACTATACTTTTAATACACATATATTACATTGTACGTATTGATATCTACAAGGGTTAGAATCGACCGGAATAGTTAACGTGATTTTAATTTGTTATCCTTTAATTATTGTTTTTCTGACATTTGCAAAGTATCTTGTAGATGATTGAAGTTGCAGGATGTATTTTCCCTTAAGAATGAGCATTAGGTAGAGACGTAGAACTAGTAGACCTAGAATTTCCCAGTACAATAAGCTGAACGTACTTGCTTTGAATAATACCGCTATTTGCAACACTAATCACGCCTTATTCCATTATTCAAAATATCTGCTGACGTTCGATTCTCCCTAGCGTATCTGTACACGTGTTCTACAGATGTTTCGCCCATCGAGAATCCCGAATGACAAACGCATACGTATTGATGCATTGCTCTATACCGTTTACACGACACGTGGAAAGCCAGTTTCAATTCTGTCTATCATACAAGCGCATTGTATCTTTTTCCGAAGTTTGTTAACTTTAATTTTTAAAATTAATTTCATTTGTTAACTTTAATGAATTTGAAATTTCAGGAACTAAAATTTGGATGAAATTTATATTCACAGATACGATCGTTAAAAATTTCATTTAAAATTCAGGTATGGTAGACGATGTAGATGCTAAACCATTGATCTTTTACGTTCCTTAAACCTTTCATTTGCCACAGTTAATTTTATATTATATAAAATATAGAAAATGCCACAAAGCATTTAACATGAAATTTGTATTCTTCTTTACTTAATTATTGTTAATTCGAAAAATTATTTATCGTTCAAATTCCATTTCGATATCTTTTCCAAGGAAACCAAATAGCATCGAAGATATCGTTCGATTAAAATTGCCGTTTTGACGGAAGCTAGAACAGAGAGCATGAGGTCAAGCACTGTGACGCAATGGCAGGCGTCGCGACGCGGCGCGGCTACGACCAACAGGTGCCACAACGACGACGAAATTTTTCCTTCTCAAGAATTTTATCGTGAATTTTCTCCACCTAACTCCGCCTTCCCCTTTCTTCGACACACGCTGCACGATTGTTTTAAGCCGGAGTTATTTCGACCGATGTTGATCGACTCGATCGACATTTTATTGACGCTTAAAAAAATAGGACGTTGCTAATGATCGAACGCTGCTGGTTGGAAAATCTCGGATCAGAAAACTCGGTTCATTCACTTTCCCGAACCAATTTCTTTTTTCTTTTCCTCCCTTTATTTTTTGATCTCGTAATTGGATCCAGCGGTGTCACTGCGGGATGCCACGTCGAAGGTTACTAGAGATAGAATAGGTATTTTTTTGTGGTGGGTGTTTTTTATTGGATGATTTAATTGTGTGTTTTGGATCAATTAGTGTTTCGTGTAATTCACTTCGTGAGGCAGATTTTTTGTTAGTTTTTTTTTTTTTTTTTAGAACGCGAAGTTAGAAATTCGGTGGTCAACATAGTGGAAAGGTTGCTTTGTGTATTTTTTATCAGATATCCTGTGTTGGATAAAAATCTCGTGGAAAAACGAGGATATTTTATCTTCGAAATAAATCTACATTGATATATTAAGCTGATCAAGTCTATCAAAATAAACCGTACAGTTTCTGATAAGCTAAACAGCGATATTACGATCCGGTACTAATATTGAGAAATTTATGCAAACTGAAATTGATCAATTTCACTTCCGAATTATTCATTGGTAATGAAGCACAAAGTAAACTATCAAAACTTCTTCAGAAATTTAAAAATACTTGTTCATATTATTGAAGTACCTTCGTAACTATACAAAAGAAATTATATCCTTAACCACCATCATATACGCCATAGCAATATATGCGACCCTTTCAATCCGTAATAATAACGCTCCAGTACAAACAATTACAAATTGATGAGCAATTCATAATAGCATGGCTCGTAACAAAGCGCTTTACAACAATTCTAACATTACCCGTTAATGCTAACGTAAAGTAAATTACTAACGAAGACCACGCTTTTAATACGACTGTGACAGTAGCAACGAATTCAATACTAGAATAATTCACCTTAAACGAAGAAAAATACGACTCGAACCGTCAATGGTTAATATATATTCTCGTTTCCGTGGTTGAAGGAACGTCGCGAGACAATGTGGAACCGAAGCCACTTAAATTCCCTGCGAATCCATTTATATCGGAGGTTCGAGTCACGGTTTTGTAACCAGATTACCGAATAGTTCCAGCATCGCTAAGGAGTCGGTAACGTCCCGTGAACTTCCGCCGCCGCGCCACCTTCACCCCCGGCCAGTCCACCTCGCCATCGCTAGTTTCTGTGTACCCGACAGTTTCGTGGTACGTAATCCCGGTGAATGTGAGGCAGTTTTCCCAGCGAATGGGAAAACTGAACAAAAGCGACCCTGGAGGCCAATGAGAGTGCTGCCGTACGCGTATAAAGGTGACACGGAGAAGAAAGTTCGAAGGGGATTTTTGAGAGCAACTTTTGGAACGTGTGATATTCGAGGAGAAGGGCGATTCTCGTGAGAAAATTGACCGTGGACTTAAAGTGATTGCATTGTTCGTTGAAAGGTTCGCGTATATTGTTACGGTGTAATGGTTAAGGGTGCAATTTCATTTGATAGAGTCGATTGGAAAATTCCCAGAATATGAGGAAATACTTTTGATTTTTCGGGCTGACGCTTTTCATAGCTTAAAAAGCGATTATACGGATTTAGGAAATTTCGCGCTTTTTATTTACGGTTATTAACGCCTGTGGAAATGATCGTGGGAAATCCAGTGAATATTCAGTTATATATGAATCGGCGGAGAATTCATTATACGAATTCCATATTCAAAGTGGCGAATTTCAGGGAACATTAACGGCCGTGTCCACAACCTGCCCGGGCAGACTGTTTTTCCGTATTCTCGATACGCCAGCACAGAATTTTCATCTGGTTTCGTCCGCTAGATTGAAAATCGATTTCGCCCATTGTTATGCAATTTGGTTCGGTAGCGCACAGAAAGTGTGCATAATTGTCGTTTCCGGTGGCTATACGCGAGCCTCTTTCGCGGCATTATATTTCGATTAATGACCTTTTCTTCCCTGTATCTCTTTTTCCTCCCCCTCCCTCCTGTTAATCGATCCCTTTTCGTTAGTGTCATGCGCAATATACGTATTAACATACGTGTATTAACATTAACGTGCTAACATCCTGAATTTTCTTTCTGACCGATGTTCTCGCTTTGATTTTAGCAGATAAAAAGCTATTCACCTTTCGTAGTTAATCTTTGTTTTTTCTTTTCTGTTTTTTTGTGCAGAAGAACGAGAATGGCGATTCTCCCATTTACAGGGAGAAATCGGAAAGTAAGATGGATATCTTGGAACGACATCGTTGCAACGTTATTATAGACAAGAATACAGCTTTTATCCGTCACGACAGGGACCACCATCACTCTTCGTGACGTTTCTCGTATTACTCGCACACTGTACAAATTGTACAGCATTTTACGCGACGCTCATGTACTTTCTTTTTTTAGTTAGGAAATAGCTGTTTCCTAAAGCTAAGGTATTTGTTTTGTACTATCGCGGTATTGCTTCATATAATTGTCATGCGATCTTTGTATACTTGAAGAAACACAGGTATCTATCAACCCTTACAATAAGATCCACTTCTCTTCCATCGACCATACTTCCCCTCTTCAAACACGAATTATTTGAGTACAAATAATGGTTTTTTATGTCATTAGCTAAATTTTGGCGAAGTTAACATTTACATAAAATTTTCATCATTAATAAATGAGTACACACAATGCAAAATCAATATCTTCTTACGTATATTTTATTAATATTTTTATTCACATCTATAAACAAGTTATTTTATGTTACCATTGCATCGTTACTCGACATAATTTTCATTTCGATATTATTATCATTGTCGCACATTGAACGGAACACACAAATTTCAATCCTTACAATTTCCATCAAATGTAACTATATTTGTGAATCAAGAAATCACTCGAACGCATGTAATAGTTCCGTGTATTATCTAAATTTCGATGGAGCTGAATTACAATCTTGATACGAATTGGTAAGTGAATACAACGCAACGTCAAATATCCCGAAACTCGTCAATCAGCTCGGGATCGACGACTCGTGTCCCCAATTTCGCGCAGAATTTCGTTGGTTCGGAGGCGCGGAACGAGGGAAAACAACGCTGCTTCGATCGTGCGTACGGCATAAGCGCAATTTTCTGCTCGCTAACGGAATCCCTCGAATTGTCTCGTCCTGCAACAGCATGCCAGCAATGCTTAGCACGAATACCATGGCTGGACGCCGGTGGATTTGAAACGTGATCGTAAGAGTACCGAGCGTAACCTCGAAACGTCGCCCTTGATGATCGATACCCTCTTGTACAGTCTATACCAGAAATATATTCAGGAAACCGATTTCCCAATTGCGAGCTACGTTCTTCCGTTTTACTCGAAAGTCGAAATTTTGTGTAAGATTAACCAATTAGGATTTTTGTTGTAGTAATTGAGGAGTTCGGCGGAGAATTGAAACGTGCGGTAAAGTGTTTAATCGGAGAAAAACGTTCATTATTATTTGGCTAACATTCGTTATTATGCGTATTTATAAATCTATAACAAATGAAAAATTCATAATGCAATATCCTAGATCTTATGTATTATTTGCCGCAATTATCTGATTTTCGGGAAGATAAACATTTGTATCCATTTTCTGCCAAAACGTTCGATCGTTCATGGGAGAAATTAAATGCCAAAAACGCCTGGATAAGAGATGTATTTTTGGACAGCAGTTAATCCGAGAATGTATGTTATCCGGAATTAGATCAGTCGGAAACCGCGGTTAAGTTTGCAATGTCTAGACCGCTACGTATTGCTATACAATGGAATCTTCGTTGAGATAAGATCTTCCCTTAACGACGACCTTCTCGAGCGCTTAATTTTTGGAAGATCGAGCTGATCTAATGAATCGATCAACCGGAAGAAGAAGACCGTGATTCGTTCACAAGCCTCTGATGACCCATTGATCTCTTTCAGGCTAAAGTGTTCTCTTGGAGGACGTTCTTTCTAACTTCTTCTGTAGACGCAAGCAGAACGTGCAATAAATTTATCGAATTTTCCCTGCGTTTCCACCATTCGGAGAACTGCTCTGGCATTCATCGGATTCTAGTTGAGACTATTTCATTCGAAAGCGAATTATCTCTTCGAGCATACTTGGAATAACGTTCGAACGTGTTCTTAAATAAAACTCACCTTTTGTTATTTTATCCGGGAGGCTTAAGTGTTCCACAAAAGGTATGCATCCACTTTCTCGATGATGTTTTGCGTATAGTAAAAAAAGCTGCTCGGTCGATTCGACTACGAGTGTGTCGGTATGTATGTGCGTGGTATCATGAGCTCAAGAGGAAACCGCGAAGAGGGATGCGCCGAGTAATGTTGCTGACTAGGAAATGCATAGTCTCCTGTGGATCTTGGGGTCAAGATGGTATCCTCGACACAATCCGGTGGTTTCGTCCGTGAAGAGATCCCGCAACCTCTAACTGATTTCTATTGAGCGTGTAATACCTGCCGCGCTTCCGGTAACCAGTCAAAGTCGGATCTTTTCATTTCCTACTTACTGTGGAATATTTTTTAGAAAAATCCACGCGCATACGGAAGTTTTTAATTATGCAATGGCATTTCAATGTAATACCGTGGAATGGTAGAATTTTGATATGAAACGTAGGGCTTGACGATGAATGTCGTTTAACGTTTTGATGAAAAATTAAAAACTTTACATTGTGTCAGTAGAAACGTTACGTATAGGCATTATGAATTTATATTAAATGTTAATACTAACTCTTAATGATTTTACGTCAAACCGTATTCGCCGTTATATTTCGTTCACGTCGGAGCTTTCACCGGGATATTTTTTAGTAGACACTGTCTAACCGACAGCGCAGATGTCTTTGACGTTTTGGGAAGACATATGAAACTTTTGGAAATTTTATTCCCGCCAGAGACGGTTATACCTTCGCCGAAGATGGCTGTGCTACTTTGATACTATTTCTTCTATGCACACACGTATCCTTTATTTTCCTCTCTCTTTTGCAAATTCAATTTCTTTTACGTCAGCCATGTTATTCTATATTGCCGTTTAAATAATGGCTTCTGTGCTTTCGAACGTATAACGAGTAGCAAACAAATATTCAAGTTCAGCCACGAACATGAAAGAAGTCGACGTTTTTGCAACTGACGTGCGTAACGTTTACGTAAATTTCAATTTTCTAAAAGTATTAGCGAGTATATCAACCATACGTGCATTTATGGAAATACTAGAAGGTGTCGTAAACTACAGATCTGTCAGCATCCTTTTAATCCAGCTAATAGTTCGATCATTTTACGGTAAATTCATTTCGGCAACACCAATCGATTTTATCTTCTTTAATTTTATTTCACATCCGTCACGTGCTTTCTCGCCCGTTTACATAGCACGATTTTAAACGAAATTCGGTCCGAGCACATTCGAAAATCTCTTTGGAAAATTATTCCGCACGAAACACGTTCAATCGACCGCGTTTTCCACGCGGTGCATCGCAAATCACGTCGTCGGTGTCGCAGTTAATACAGCCGAAGGATGTCTGAACGTGTATCCACGATAAAATCCTTGTTTGCGTTCCAAAGCGGATTAAATATTCCTGTAGGGATGCCGCGAGAGCGCTCGCGCGTTATACACCGCTACTACACAGAAATATGCCTCGTGTTACGACACACTTCGCGAGCGATGTATCACGACGCCGCTCGTACCACGGATTAGTCGTATCCCCCTTTCTACACGCGCTCGTACTACTCGAGCGACCGATCGCTGTCGCACAATTTCCTCGAAATAATCCATTAATAACGTCTCTCTGTCTCCGAGGGCTACGACGAAACGTGGCTTCCCTTCCAAGAACAGAATAGGCGCCAAGATTTACTTTACGGCGAACCCTGGATAAATTGAGACCCATTTCATTCGCGAGTCGACCAAGTTAAAATTTAAAGGAAGTTTCTATGTTTCTGCTCTTCTTCTATTTCATAAATCGTAGAGGAGGTTTAATTTACGCGTATAGAAGTGCGTAGGCATACTGGTTTAAACAGGTACACGGAGATACGTATTTATTAACTTTTGCACTCATCGTTCCGTTATTTTTGTTGCTACACGCGAATATTCGTGTTTCAGAATTGGGTGCGGAAAAAGTTATAATTATACGTAAATACACGAATTTTTATATGAATTTTTTATATGAACACACGCGTAGTTCGGATGTTCTTTTATCGCGTAGTTCAAATTTAGACAGCTACAGCGCTGAAAAATTTTCAAATTTTTTACTTTTATTTGGAAATTCTTTTAGTATTTAACTTGTCATTCCCCATTTTTTCAAATCTTTGCCAGGTACAATGTCAATTTAGTTTCCTTAATTTGGTCAGAATGAATTTGACGAATTCAGGTGTTTTCCTACAATTCGTTAAAGGTAACTCAGCAATTTCTGCTTCACATAATATAAAGACTGGGCAATTTATCGCAAGAAATCAGATCATCAGTCTCAATAATTGTTTACAAAAAATTGTTTCTACAGTTATAAGTAAGAAGTACAATTTCTCTACGATTAGAACTCGCGCGCAATCCAGAGATTCTAAAAGTTTCTGCTCCACTTCCTCTACCTAATTCCTCGACAAATAACCACACGTATCGAACGACGTATCGCGCGATCGGAACGTCAGGAAGAAGCTTTAACGAACCTTTTCTTCCTTAAGGAAGAAGTTCAACGTCTCCTTTGGAAAAACAATTCGATAGACTTTAGGTCCCCGAAGCCACTTAAATTTTATTAAGAGGTCGCCCCCGTGACTCGTGCAACTTTCATGTGGACTCCGTGTCTCGGAGAAAAAGTGGGTGGACGGGACGAGAAGTCGAAGGGAAGTTTCGGAGGCGTTCGCGAAAACTTTCCGGGGCAATCGCTCGCGGCGACGAGAACCAGCCAGCAAGAAGCTCCCGATAACGTTTTTCTTCACAGACACTCTGATAATCCTCTCACGGCTTCCGACGTTTCACGACCAAATAGTCTCGACCACCACGCGGTTTCATCCCCTCGATGGAATATTTTTCAAACGTCCACCGGCGAACTTCCTGTCCCGGTCGAGACGTTTCGACGGATCCACCCATTTTTACTTCTCCATCGAACTTCCCCGTTTATACGAGTTAGAGTTTTCCGCTATTTACTGCCTTGTCGTCGGTTGACCGATGGGCAGATTTAGAGACTGTTGGATAGATTCCAAGGATTCTTCCTTCGAGATTTGATTGTTTTTCTTTGTCGACAGACAAGGTGTATTTATACTTGCGGTATTTATATTTGTGGAAGGTGCTACAGAAGGAGCTAAGTTCTCTTAATCGTTTCGAGGTACCGGACGAAAGTAGTAAGAACTTGGTTGTCTCTTTATATGGATATTAGAAAAGTTTCTATATATTAATATATTTGCTGTTTTTAGACAAAGCACAGTGAATGTAACAAGTTGTAACGACTTATATTATTTTTTACAAATTGACTGTTCAAAAAAAAGCAGAAAAGAAAGAAACACCGCCTTTCTCTACAGTTCAAAAGTATAATAGCAAATGAGGGATTTGATACACATGGATAATTTACAGATAGCTACTTAGGTAATATACATATATGTATGCACTTATAGACAAACTTACAGGTTGCTGTTTAATATTTACATATAGAATTTTACGTATGGTAATACGCGTATATAATGTGGCAAATAATTCGACACGCGCGTGATTTTGAAATGAACGATCAAATTAAACTCCATGAAAATATCTCATCGAAATAGGACATACTGGAGGAAATTGGAAACTATGATCAACTTCAAAATTGCTACACGATCATGTCTGTACAGCAGTTGCCATCGGAACCATTTTACATTGCATTCTGCTCGTTTCATCCGGATCTGTGAGAAAGATCGACGATCTCCAGCATGGTAGCAGATAGAGGAACAGTGGATTACACCGTTGGAACGTGTTGCCCGGGGCTCGATCGCGACGGTTGGCGACAAAAATAATAGGGAAACTTTCCCCATTGACCTCGGGATTTATATGGAACCGTAAATCCCGAAATATTTCCGGACCAATATGGCCGAGGGTCTGAGTGCCGTGCTGGCGACGAATTCGCGGGACTTAATTCCGTGTTCGACATTCCCAATTCTCTCTGCAGAGAATTCTAGCTGATTTGTGTTAGAAACCGATATGATTTCATTACGATCATTTTGATATTTAATCTCTCTATTTAGGCTTTAATATCTTTCACCATACAAAGTGAAACATAAGAAATTATAATAGAAAATAACAAACAGTTCTATCATCAATAGTCAGTTATATTGTAGAAGAAGAAATTGAAGAGGCTGTTGCGATAAGGAGGCAGCTCTGATATTCAAATTGTATTTACTGGAAGAAGGAGGAAAATTCAAATTTCCGGGAAATGACGCTTTACGTGCGTCAACTTAATACGTTCTAACATTTCGACAAGAGAGGCTAAAGTTACAACGCAAAATTTTATAGAAAATTCATGGGCAAACGCGTTCCCTGATTTTCCAATAATTTTTTCACGAAGTGAATTAGAAGGACATCGACGTCGAACAATTTCACGTATTTCATAAACTTTGCGAAGCTCTCGACGAAAAGCCCGTCAAGAAAGTGAAGCGTGTCCTCTTACCAATCTCCTTCGCCCGTGCTTCCTATCGAGAGTCGCGTTCAAAACTTAATATCATAAACGTTTCCGGGACGTTTTTTTCGCTACGTTGAATTTCCAGTGAGAATGAGTCGAAAACGATTCGCCGTGTATCGCAGTCGTTGAATTCCATAAAATCCCTCGACAGCTGCTCAAAAATGTTCGCTTTTATACGACGCATATCATATATTACATTTCCACATGCATGTACAATAATGTACATATATGTATACGGTTATAATATATTCGGTTAAAAGAGTTTTCAATGCAATCCATTCAATCGTAGCTCGTTAATTGACAACTTACATAAATACCGTTCCTTCCATGTTTCCAATCGAAAATATTTGCAACTCGGTCTCCTTGACCAGTGTCTCAGCAAAATGGAGACGCTTTCATTTTCCTGTCTTTTCTTTCGCCATGCAAAAACTGTAACTAGAGCCAGGGCACGTTGGACTAATAAATTTTTTCTGCGTCACCGTGCGTAGGGATGAAACGTAAAAACATGCTTTTGTATATTTAATATTACGAGCCGCACATACACTCGTAATTCTTTCTTGCAAGTCACATTCGTCGATCGTTAGGTTGATTTCAGTGGCGTTGGAAAATCGATCGGCGAGGTTTGTTGTACGAATTCACAACTTTTTCTTTTTTTCCTATGCTGCAACCTTCGTGCGTATTATTAAGAATTTCGTTTTGATTCAATGACTGATTTATATCTAGAAAATCTTCTACCGTTGATACGTATTTAGACAATTTGTATTCCCAGAAGTTAGATGCGGCACTAAAGAAATCATATCGCAGAAGATAATTTCATTCATTTATTTATATATTTATCAGTCTCGAAGATAAATGCATTCATCTAATTACACAATAGTTGAACTATTCACGTTTTCTATAATATATGCAAATGTTTCTTACCTGCGGTGTAAATTTCCAATAAAATGAAACGTTTGTAATTTTACATAAGGGAGGAGGTTTTATGAATTCGCGTCGATTTAAGAATAGCTTCGACAGCATGCTGTATTCGAGTTGGAACGTTCCACGCCGCAATTATACGGTGCATAAAGTTACGCAATTGAAAATGCACGCTTAAGACTATTCGAGGCGCGTCTCGAATGCTCAAATCCAACCTAAATTTCCATTGGGCGATCTCGCTTCTCTTCCTTACGGTTGATTAAAGGCACTAAGAACTTTCCATCTGGTGGCTTTCAGTGTCGTCCGTTAATTAATTTGTGTACAAGAGGCGACACAAATATTACGCAGCTGGCTGGTTAAATCAGACGTCGAATCATCCTTTTAAAAGGCATCGGAGGAACGAGGCACACAACGATAATTAGAAAAAGTAACAAAGTAGACAAACGTAGGGAAACATAATATAAAAATTAGTGGAGTATTACTTTTGTAAATATTCCATTGTTTCCCGATGATTTACTGGATAAACGAATTTCACTCTGTCCTGGAAGCTTCTCGTTGGAAAACTTAAAAAAAATGATCGAGTTGGAAATTCCGAGAGCGACGATTTTAAGTAAAAAATTGGAACGTTGAATGTTTCATCAATGGAAATAGACTAAAAATCTTTTCCCAAAGAGCCGAATGTAAATCTTTGAAAACTCCATTTTCCATATGTACCAACTTCTATCGTATTTACTCAGTGCTAAGTTATTTTTAGTTCTCGTAATTCAAGCTTTTTGAATTATAGAAATTTCACGACGAATTCCATGAGCTGCGTTCGAGTCCACATTGACTTTCACCGAAATCAACGGATCGGAAAGTCCACTTGCTGCCTTGATTTTGCTATTGGCTCGAAGAAAACAGCACCGAGCTAGTGCAAGCCCTCGTGGTTAGTCAATAAGAATTGCTTTAACACGGAGTTAACTTTATTCGATCCTCTAGAGTCGAGAGGCTTATCGCAATGAGAGCATACCCTCATCGGTTATTTAATCGTCCCTTCCCATTTTATCAACTTATCGTTGGAGGGTTCGCAGAATATCGAGAACAGTTCTGTAGACTACTCAGAAGTTCCCAGCATCGCCATTGTTTTCAATAAGATCGCTGCCACTCCCGTGATCATCGATTGAATCACGGTGAACTTTTATTATTTTTCATAAATTTATGAGAACCATTTCGTTTCAATTCTATATTCCGCAGTTCATTAATCCCGTTATTAAATCGCGATGAATTCTGTTCGATAGCCTACGATAAATTTTTTGTAAAATCCTCGATAAATCTATCGGATGGAATACATATAATGTGCGTAGTATAGTCGCTTAAAATTGTTCGAACTTTTGATTATTTTCGACGAAATATAACTTGATTCGAGAGTTACAGATTGAGATAAACATCGGCTTTATAGATAAACATGATTTTATTCTCTATTGTTATCTTTATACGTGTATCATGAATCGATCTTTAAAGACTGATATTTAAGTAGAAATATTTATGCATACGAAATTATACGTGGATTAAATATTATAAACATAAGTAAATCTTAAAACGCTGTGGAATTATTTCGTTTAGAAAATTCTTTATTCCTAGATTCTTTAATTTCTGCTACGCGGACGACACTCTGGTCTTGGTCGGAGGTCGCGGGTTGCACAAGACGTTGCGCACGGGCGAAATCGCAACGGCCTGTGCAACTCGTGCTGTTCGCGGACTGGGCCTGAGGGTCTCCCCTGCGAAGTCGGAGGCCATCTGGTTCTATGACAAGAAAAGGCGAGGGATTCCTCCGCCCGGTCTGAGCATAAACATGGCAGGGGAAACCGTCGGGGTGGGATTGCGGATAAAATACCTGGGTCTCGTCATCGATAGCCAGTGGACGTTCGAGCCACACTTCGATTCCCTGATTCCGAAGATGTCGGCGACTGCCAATTCCTTGTGCGGCCTGATGCCGAACATCGGCGGGGGCGAGAGTCGCGGTGCGTCGACTATACGAGGGCGTCATTCGGTCCCGAGTGATGTACACAGCACAGGGTAACCACCATCAGAATCGTTAGGGGGTACCGAACGGTGTCCCACGCGTCAGCGACCGCTCTAGCCGCGTTCCCCCGTGAGAGCTTCGGGCTCTGGCGCTCAAAAGAAGATACGCCCGTTGGAGAGTATGGGACCCGGGAGAGGACTCAAACGACCTAGGAACCGCCGAGGAGGACGCGTGGGATCAGTGGCAATCCCAGCTGATCAACGAGGGAGGCGAACATCGAGGCGCGGAGGCGGTCCTCCCAAACTGGGAGGCATGGAGAAGCCGCCGCGGCATCCCGCTCACCTTCAGGATGACTCAGGTGCTCATTGGACACGGCGTGTTCGGCGAGTACCTGAGGAAAATCGGGCGGGAGACGACGGACATCTGTCATCACTGCTGGGAGGGTATGCTGAGAGGGTCACAGGAATACGAGGCCGTTCGCCTCTTCTCCTAGCGAGTTATGCTCGCAAAGGAGCGAGGAGAAAGGGAGAGAAAGAAAAATTCTCACCCTTGTAGGATAAGACGAGGAGGAAGATGGCAGTCAGGCGGCCTAGAGCCGCTTCATCGCCGTCCCAACGAACCACGACTAGAAGGAGGCAATGCCCCCTCCCCCTAAAGCCAAATTAAACAGACGAAGAATTCGTAGGACGGGCTCGAACAAGAGGACGCGGGAAGGAGGTGTAACGGAAGATAATTCACAAGAGGTTCCTGGAGCACTTCTGTCATATGCGTAGGATGGTCATCGTAGAGTTTTAGTCGGTAGGAGTCCGACACTACTCTGCTGTTATTGATCGTTAACAACAGCGGAGTGTCCATGAGGATTTATCCACGTACAAAAAAAGAAAGGTTGTTTAATTTCTAATATACACATCAGGTAAAAAGAATTCTTCCAAATTATTGGAAACTCTACTTCAATTATTTCAGTTAGTAATACGTATTTCCGTTGGATGGTACATTGAGAGATTAACATTAAAAAAATGGAAATTTTTAATTATCTCCACATCATGTCTAACAATGACCATCCATATGATAATAACTATGATAAAAAAAAAAAATATTCGAAAAAAAAATATTTTATCACCACTAGTGCATAAATCAGGTAAAATTGTACGTTTTCTAACGTCCAACCTGTCTGTGGTAAATATTCTCTGGGAACAAGGTAACAGTTTTTGAGTTCTTATCCTGGTACGCCCAGGTTTTGCATACGTGTAGCTTCTGCATAAACAAACGCTTATTTTCCGCGCAGGTCCCGTCGCTTCGCTCGCAACCCTTTCATTAATTTCGTGTAACAAAGATATCTGAGGTAATTATCCCTACTTAATGTGTCCCATTAAAATCCCGCGCTGCTCTTGTCGAATATAAATGCGCCTTTGAATGGTGGCGCGCTATTTATTCCTTGAAACCACTCCACATAACTATCGGCCATTTTTGTGCGAAATTCGTGTCGCGCATCGAATGACAAAGAAGGAGTGGAGGAGGCAGATGAAGCAACGGCGAATAAACTTTATAGATCTCTTTCTTATCTTTGCTTTCTCGTTGTTTTTGAAACACCAGAGTATTCTCGCTGTCGTCACTTGGAATTAGTATGCAAACTTCAAAGAGGAAAGAACATCTACGGGACGCTTCAGAAATGTGGGTACAAAGGTAACTGGGTTAGCAGGACTTGTAAAAAAGAACGAAGAAAGCTTTAATAAACACCGAAAGACCTCTTTCTTCCGAAATATTTCCTTAGCCAGAAGTAGCGTTTAGTAAAATTATGTCTTATTTGAGAGACATATTCAAACTTAACGCTTGCGTTGGCTTAGTTTACCAGAAAAAGAGATGGTTGTATAAGTAAACCTCTGCCCATTAGGTTTAGATAAATTGTTCCATTATTCTGTTTCTAATTTATTTCGAAAATAATCGAAGCATCGTAAATGAAGGTGTTACTTTTGATAGTATTTACGACAGTCTTCGAAGAAAATTATCTGTTTGTTCAGAAATCTAGGACGACATTCAATATAGATATTTACGTCAGAATGGTCAGAAAAATAATCTGATCGTGAAATGAATATCGAGGATCTAACGACTGGAACTAGAATGGAAGTGGAATGTCGAGATCGATTTTCTCGAGCAACCGGACGAATTTTCAGCTCTCAAGTCCACGATGACCAGACGAAAACCACGGGAACGAACGAACGAAGGTTCGCCAAGTAGCAAAGATCATTTCCACCTGGCTCGATGAATCATATGATTCGTGAAACGAAAAAAAACTCGTTTTGAGGAAGTTGAGTGGTTTCGACCAGGTTCCCGATCTTTTCTCCCCTGAGATTACTCGAACGCGCTTGGAATTTCTCTGAAGAAAGCAACGACAAGGTATATTCTCGCGGTGTTATCCTTACGAAAATTAGCTTGATGAGCAGATATTTCGAGGATTTATCGTGCCTCTCTTGGTTTATGAGCCTCTTAACGATTCGCTTTGTTTGTTCTTGCTTTTCTACTCTTCGAAAAGCCACGGCGTGTAAAGAAATTAATGGGGAAAAGAAAATTCTATTCTCTGACTATAACGACTGTTTTGTGTTCTTTGACTGTGAATGAAATTAATGGGCAAAAAAAATTTTGCTCTCTGACAGTAACGACTGTCTCATGCAGTTTGACAGAGGATGATATTAATTCGACGACGATAAAATTTGCAATACAATTATACATTTGAATAAGTAAATCGATTAAACAAATATATTGGTTAAACAGTGAAGCTTCATAAATATTTAATACATTTTTCCGCATAAAGATATAAAATGTGTGCGTAGACACGATAAGATAAGTAATGGAAATTAAATATATTACATTTGTATCTTTAAACTTCCATTAAATTTAATGAAGAGAGGGAAAGAGGAAGAGGGTATATTACGCGAAATAAACATAATACTCGTTTTATGCTACTATCAAAGTTATGTGTAGACTCTGCTGTGAAAGGGAATCCAACGATTTTCTTGCTTTAGTGTAAAATTTAATATCGTCTCGTATGAACAATTTTGCTTGAATTACTTTCTTCTTTTAATTCTAAGTCGAGCGAGGGAGAGATTTATCATTTCTAAGCAAACTATTTAACATTACCAGTCCAGCAGGGAGTATCGCGAGACAACGCTTCCCACTTCTAATTAACGTTAAAAGCTGAAAAAAAACGTCTTTAATGGATTCTGCAGGCAAACAAGTTATTTATGCGTCGTCGTAGTTACACAGTCGCGGTATATTCGTGTTAATTTATCTTTTTGTTCCGCTGCTCCCTGGGAAGCTTTTTTTCTTATTTAAGCTTCCAAATCCTATACAGATTTACTTGCTATACATTATGAATATAGGTATACAAGTACATTTTATACTTTAATATTACAGTCTTTGAGAAAAGACAGGAAACAATTGCACCCGGGTACATTCGATTTGACGAGTAAGACAGTCAAACTCGGGGGCAGTTGCAGGTACTTGAGTTTCAGACGTTGTGGAATTAATTTTGTTTTTGAGTATGAAACAAAGGGCATTGCTATATAATATGATCTACATGATATAGTCTTGATTTCTATCAGCGCATGAGTAGTTCTGGTCGTTAATCATGCGTACTAGAGCGACAGACGCAGCAACATTGTAGCGATTAGCCCTGCAGCGATTGATCATAACGATTAATTCACGAGAGAGTTCTCTGTTGGAAAACCAACCTTTTGCTATTTTTGCTATTTTAACCGAACTTCTCACTGTGCACTTTCCTCGACTAAACACATAACTCACTTATTTATTTATTTCTTTTCTATTCGTTAGTTAATTCACTAACCATTCGATCATTGAAACGTATCTTCAGAACCGGCAATTACGACGATTTAATTGATTCCTCGTAGAACATTCTAGGCGGATCGAAGTACCATGGAAAGTCTGTTCAACTTTCTCAGCTTAGAAAATCACGGAAGTAACGAATCGTTTTGAGCGGCGGAACAAGGGAGGATCTGCTTGGCTAGTCGCTTAGAGATTCTTCCAGCCAGGAGGGAAAGGAGGAGGAGGATCCTTTAACCGGGCGAAAAAAAAAAAAAAACGGGCAAAGTTTGCCAACGGAAAACCGGCATCGGGGTAAAAAATCAATTAGCGGCGGTTGCAAACGAAAGAAGGCCTGAGGGATCGCTTTTTCTGCCCGGATACACCCGATGAAACTTAATATAATTACGCTCGAATATTTCATTTCGAGTTTCTAGGGCACGGAATTCCCCTGTAATTTTCGTGTAAGCCTCGGGTCTCCTGATTTTATAATCGGTCAAAAGATATGGGAAGGCTTTTAATTGCTTTCCTAATCGCTCGATGCAGTTTTAAATTCCGACGTGGATCACATCAGCTTCACAGAAGAGAATATTAGGAATATTGTTGTGTTTCTTTGGAGGTCTTGTTCTTATATTTGTTATATAAATAGAAAAAAGGGAAGAATTTATAGTACACAATTTTGTAGTGGTGTGGTATATTTTATGCAAAGTTATAGGAGCAAAAGAGGGAGAAGTTTATTTTTGATAAATATTTATTACTCTATTCCATATTAAAGGATGTACGGTGCAGGTTCAAGAATTAATTGCCAATATAAAATATTCAAACGACTGGATACATTGGAGCAAGATAACGTATAAAGTAAACGGTAAACATTTCATTTTATGAAGTATATGATTCTCTCAAGACTCGACTTTTTGTAGTAGAATCTCGCGGCAGACTGACTTCTTGATTAATGAATACACTTGACGTGTAGAGGCAGATAATCTTCTAAGTTATTCTTTTTCAGTGGAAGTAAATCTCATATAAAATCTACTCCATTGTAAAACAGTATTACATTTTCTTATCTCTCGGCCAATACGAACTAAGCCGATTCTAAATAACTCTGGGAAAACATGGAATTTTCCCTACTCAGTATAATTAATAATACTAAACAATACCGAAGGTAATATTCGGAAACATAATATTCAAGATATTGTTTTAGCGTTCTGTAACAAAATATTCTTCGTCAATTATTCTTCCTCACTCCAACGTTTACTACTTGCTATTCAATCCCAAGATTCATTTCCAAAACACCTGCTGCTATCAATGGCTAATCGCCTAATCAAGGCCTCATCACGCCGATATACACCATTAATTTCCTCAAGCAGGATAACACGTAGGAAACACGGAACTGGAGGAACGGGGCAGGCAAAAATCAAACAGTGGGACGACCATCAATTAAGGGCCATTCGATCCCATCCTTTCGTGGCCACTCCACTAATCAAATCGATCCCGGTTAACAAGAATACAGCAATTTCGATCGCTGCTCGCGTGCCTGACCCATTTCCACCTACCTGACGTCTCTTCGTCTATTCGGAGAGCAACAAGAAACCCTACGAGTAGGAGCTGCATTGGTCGCGTAATTAAAATCGTGTGCACCGCAATACGAGTGCGACGCAACCAGTAAAAGTAAAGTAGGCTACGCGACGAGGATGCATTCGTGAGGGGGCAAGGGATTGCAGTGGATTGCAGGAGAAGGGTCACAGAAGGGTCGCAGAGGTGGAGGGTTGCCCTTTCACGGCAGTTTGACGAAGACAACACGGCGACGGGACGGTGGGAACAACGGCCAGTACAGAGGCAAAAGTTTTCGGGGCCATGGAAGAGCCACGGCTGTGGCTCTCTGCGGCCATGCGCCCCACCTATCGATCCGTCACCCCCTCAACAGCCACGGTCACCTACAGCATCGACAACCGGCAATAGCCCCGTGAACAACAGCGTTCATCGAGATATTTTGTTTCGCGAAACGCGATCAGCGCGATCTTAAAACATGGTTAGAAAATTGAAAGAAAGGATGAACATTAGAAGGGTGGAGAATATTGGGGGGGAGAGAAAGGGTGGAAGGAGCTGGTATGAAGTATCGAAGACTGAATGTCACGCAGTGCAGGTCCTGTGTGGCGAGTAGTTTCAGGGTTGGAACCTCGAATACCGTTTCAGTAGCGAAAATGAGGAGGAAAAATCCTGGAAGACTGAATGACTTATGAGCAGTTAAGGGAAATCGAATGGCGGACCGAGGATTCATAGTGGTCCATTGTTTTAGTTTCCACGAAATTTTAGAGAGAAAAATATTCGGGCGTACGATTGTTGGACCGAAATTCGAACCCGGATCTTTGGCTTGTCGAGCGAGTGCTTTTTCAATTAAAGTTAGTTAGTTTATTAAAAATTAAATAAAATTAAAGTAAAATTAAAGTTAGTTTATTAGTTAGCTAGACGGACGTCATTAATAATGCATTAATAATATGAAATACATAGAATATCTAAAGTACATCAGTCTCTGCGTAGATTCCATTTATTTCATTGTACTCGTAAGAACTGAAATTTCCATTGACACCCATAACCCAGTTATAATTTTTCTCTCTTATTAATTGTCAAAGGAAAGTGACGACATAGTGAATAGAGAAAAGACGTGGATCAGTCTTTATTCTCTGCGGAATCGAAGGATCACGCGAATTCAAATCTATTCAATTCTAAGTTCAATGGTCTTGGCGCGGCCGTTTCCGATTGCCGACAAATTCCGGATCTTTATCTGGCCGTGTTTCTCCGCACCTTTGTACACGAACGTCTATCCTCTTCGCCACACGCTCGTTAATGGAGCGTCGAATCACCGTGAGGGAATCGATGGAAAACACGAACACCAAGTGGCGCAGCCTCTCTAACGCGGCTTTTCGACAGCAATTACTTTCTCTCCGAGCAGATTGCCGTGCGGCAACATCTCGCAATTTCCGGAAACCGCGCTTTTTTCCCCGCCCTCTCCCTCTATCGTCAACGACGATTCATTCGGTTCGCGGCTTACCGACGGCTTGTTTATTCGTGGTTCGTTTCCACCACGAACATCGCGAATTCATTTTTCTCGATCCTTCTCCAGATCGATTTCTGTTATTTTGTTACGTTTGCATTGCACCCCCGGCAAACGATCAACGTGCATGGAAATTTAAATTGGTTCGCAGATCTCGTTTTATTTTCTGAATTTGGTGTTGATGGTAGTAACTATGTTCTCTATTGTTTTGCGCATTGGGGAACTCGTTAAGCGTCGTAAGATTCCCCAGAATATGAGACGCAATCACTGGAAATGTAAGTCTTGACAGTTGATTGATATAGTATAGAGGTAACTGTACTTTTAAATTGTTAAAAAAGTGCGATTCGAACAAGTTGAATTGCGAAATAGTACACGTTCAAAGATACATTGTAGTTTATTTCTTTTCAAGTAGCAATTGGTTGACTAGACAAAGAAATTTGCTTCGAATCGCTTTATGAAGTTATTTAGTTGCGAAAATAAAGTTTGATGACAGTTGGTTGACTATTGAGACTTTGGTATTCCTATGTAGCAATTATTTCGATCAATATCAATAAAATACGTAGGTTCCGGGCCTACGTAAGAAGGTAATGTAATTTTTAAGAATCGTAATTTTACGACATTTCGAATTATCGTATATTTAACAGTGCATAATTTTAGTTGACCTGATTCACAGAATCTGCAGTTTCGAATTAACATATCTATTCACTGCGGGCTCGTTTCATTATCCACATTCCTGCGCATCAATAATTTTCATATAATAACTGGTCGTTATCACATTACAATATTTCTTAATTATTATGAAATTTTTCTCAGAATTTCATGATACTATTCCATGTTATTTATAATCAAATTGGTGCCATATATGTAACTTAAAAGTATGTGCCTGATGAACATTTTACGTGAAATATCGTACTCCTCCACAGCAAAAATAAATTAAAAATTACCATTCTCGAAAGAGAAGCTTCGAAAGTTCAAGTATCAAGTACCAACGTATCGTTCCTCACAAATTCTTCCCTGTTATCTAGATAGTGAATAAAGGGCTATAAAATATACAGATTCATCTTATTATTGCGAGGGATCGTTCCACAGACTGCTGTCTCGTTTCCGCAGCTCAATTTCTCAGAACGCGAAATCTACATAAATTATATATTCGTTACGGCGCTTAAGCGCAGCTGGAGACCATGAATGGAGGCTGATTATACGTCGTGGATTTAAGCGGTTCAGTAATTTCGAGCGCAGCCTCGACCATGATGTCTTAGAAGCTAGCCGAGTTCCAGGCTTGGAAAGTTTAGACAGAAAGCCATTCGCCTATTTTCCGAACGTATGAACGGGCCAACGAACTCGATCGCCTATGACATCGAGAAGAGGCTATTAAAACCATTATCGTCACGAACGAACAACTTTCTCTTCCAAGCAAGTGGTACGAGTCAATGATTGCTGCGTCGAATCGTCCAGAAGATTCGCCGGAACTTATGAGCAAAGTTTTATTTCTGAAGTTTCTTCGGTGAATAATACAGGAATTTTTCTTTGTATCGTTACTAATTAAAAATGGAGCCGTCCAGATGGAAGAGATGAGATTTTAATCGAAGTTTCACAGCCGAAGGAATAATTGGCAAGATTTTCTTACGAGGAAGTTGGATATTATTTTGTAGAATTTGATAGCAGTTGTACGATGTAAGGATTAAACAAATTTTTCTGAACATTAATTATTTCTTATTCGCGTAGATAATTGTTGCGATGAAAATTTTGCAGAGGGAATAATTCACTGCACAAAGTGGCAAGTATAATATTCAACATCTTTAAAATATTTCACTTTCAGCCGTTTCTGAAAACGCGATCCATCTCTCTCGGAATTATCCTATATATCAGCTGGATGTAAAGCGTTTGAAGTTTGAAGAGACACTCTGGCGGCAGCGTTAAAGCGCGGAGTATCAGCGAGAAATATTATTCGGTCGCTGTCGGGAAATATCGTCGCGTTGCTCATTGTGTAGCGTGCCGAGACCGCGTCGAAACAAAGCGACAAGGTTATTTCACAGAAATAACGCACACGCCACTCGTAATTACTATAATTTTTCAGCGATAATTTTGTTGCGCTTGTACCCACCAAAATTTCCTATCTCTCTTGCTCTCCCTCCCGTTTGATTCTTTTTCTCTCCTACGATCGTTCTCGATCCAGATCAAGGAGCAAGTATATCAAGCTCACTCGACCGTATTACACGACCTTTTTCAGAAATTCAAATTAAAAAACCGCTTGGCTCGTGTCGGAAGCCAGCCATTGCGCGCGGGCGCCCTGTTATAGGAGCTAGGAAATATTTCCTGGACCGATGCTTGGATCATTGGACCACGAACATTACAACCGTGAAATATTTTCGGCAGGTACATCGAAGAATCCAAGCGGCCATAAATCACCAGCTTTTTTGGTTATTGGAACGTCCCCCCGAAATGCATCGTGGCTCCTCCAACCTACCAGTGGAATGTCAGGTCGACTTGCTTCGAGGCAGTACCATGATTTCCCTCTGACCCGCGATTGAACGCCGCCGTCTTAAGGATCTTATTAAGCGATAAATTAGAATTTCATTTCGTCAACAGATGCGTTTCAAATTATTAGGGAACTTCTGAATAGGGCAAGCTTTCCCAGGCATTTTTCAGACTTCTTCGGGAATTTCATTTTATTGTCGTGTTGCGTGGTTTATGCTCCTACAGAGGATGTTCGCTTTCAGCGATGACGTAAAAGCTTAGTCGATGTGACGGTGGCGTAACGAGGTTATAAATAAAAACATTAAATAAAACACTCGGAGTCGTACATGTTTTATGGAAGTATTTTGAATTTTCAGATTGCCGAAATCATTTACCAAGCAATATTTTTAGATTGTGTGTACGTTAAGCACAGAATAAATTTCTTCGTTTCTTCATGTGATTGTCGAAAAATATATTGGGAAAAGTAAGTACTTTAGCGTGTGCACTGTGTGGAAAATAACAAATTACATACTTATGGAACCTGTTTCCCAGATAGCATGTCACACGACGTACTTTAAAAATATGCTACACAGAATGAAACATTTCCCCTACACATATTACATTGCTGTTTCAACTTCTAAAATTCATGAACATTAAAGTTCGCTCGATGTTACAACCTCGCTATGTATTGCAACTTTTAATTCCCAATTTTTAATAGTACACTAAAAGCAAACATTATCCCAAAAAACAATAAAGAATTTAGTACGGAAGAAAAAAAAAGTAGACTGTTGGACACGGTGGAAGCACGATAAAACGTTGTGATTTTTTGCGCCATAAAGCAACGCCAAGACCACAGCGAAATAAAATCACGAGGAGCACGCTAAACAGTCGTTCCCTTCCCTCTTGGTTTCAATGAAATATCAGGCTGTGATCGCGAGAAATCCGTGACAGCTTTGCGGCGGAAAAAGCTGCGCGAAGCTCGTCAGCTCGCGAGGAATCGAAGCTGACGCGCTCGCTCGGAAGGTTGCTCCCGAATTTTCGACAAACTCGCCGCTTTTCCATCAAAGCTGTTCTGTTCCGCCTTTTTAATTTGGACCTTTGTCCGGTCGAATTGAACGATTTATCCCGAATTTCTCTCACATTTTCCATTATTCCTTTCATTTAACTTGTCATTACGCGTTTTTGTTAAAAATTATACTTTGGATCAGTTTCGTGATTCTTTATTCCTATGACATCGCGTAAATTATTTTAACACGTTCACTGTTCCAGCGTTTTACACGGACTTCGTATAATCGAACCGTTTATTTTCGTATTTTTCATATCGTGTATCGTTATTTGTTCATTAAAAGGAAAATAATCCAAGAAACGACAACGAAGATTCCAACAAACATGCCGGGAGTTCGATACACATGTTCAAAAATTGTACGAGTTTATCAGATTTCACTTCTCGTTCGTGGTTTATACGATACGCCGAATGTGTTAAACACTATTGATATGACACGCGTGAGTACTCATCTGAGAATGATCGAGTTTATGGTCTGGAAGTCGATTATTCGGAAACGCGAGTACTTTGAATCCAATTTGATCGATGGTATGAATAATTCTGTATCAATACGACCACGGTAGCTAACTGCTTCGATATTATCAAAAACATAAAGGTTTTGAATGAATTTGACTCAGAATATGAATGAAACCGATGTAGTCGAGAATATAAATATTCCGAACCGATATGAATATGAATACACGCTTCGAACCGATGTAACCGCGGCTATAAATATTTCATACCGATATCATCGAATATATACGATGCCCACAAATCAGTGTAATCGAAAATAGAAAATATATGGAAATATTTCGAGCAAGTCGGTTATTTAAATCGTAATTGACGATATAAATAGTCGAAAGGCGACTTTAATAATCGGATGTCGTTGGGATGTTCCAAATGCTACTATAGTTGTATCGAATTTTCTTTAAGATGAATTTCATTGATCGATGGTACACAAATTGGACACGAGTGAGTTCTGACTCGATTACTTGACTTTTCTCGAATTTCTAGTGCCTTCGCGGAGATCTATGTTTGAAAAAGAATCATATACATTATCGTGCACACTAGAAAAATTTAAATTCATATAGATGTATCAAAATATGTAGGAAAAATCCAATTAAGGATTTAAGAGCCGCGAGAGCACAACACAGAGGATGTAAACGTCCTAAACCAATGTAATCGCAAATGCAGGGTGCCACGAACATGGGTACAATGAAACGATAGAATCGCAGACTATAGAAAATCCGACGCGAAACGTTCCATTATCATGTGATGTATTTTTTTATCGATTACGTTCCGTTCTTCGACAAGAACGTTCCATTACTTTCCCTCGTAATACAAGATTCTTTGTGACAACATCCCATCAAAGATATTCATCTTCCTTAACCTGTACATCTAGCGGCGTTTCCATTTCCCTTGGCCTTTGTTTGCATACAAATAAGCTAGCTCCCGAACGTCACTTTTTACCTAAAAATCGGCTTCCTTCGGGATGGCAAAGCAGCGTATGTGCTTTCTTCTTCTCAACCTTTCATTTTGTTTTCTTTCTCTTTCCACCAACCCTCGCTCTACTCTCTTCCCACCTTTCACGAAGGCAGGGCAACGATTGATTGGGCTTCTCTGTTTTGTTATTTTCCGCCAGTTCACGTTCCCTTCTTTGTCGATTCTTTGACGTTTTGCTCGAATACCCTCGAGTGCCGACTGGATTCGATTCGAACATTCGAATCGAACTACGTAACGTCTGATTTCTTTTATGTCGGACGGCTGGCTGTGATTTTCTCCTCTGTGATTCGTGGTCGATCGTTTCCGCTAGATAAACCGTTAGTTAAATTATTTTGCAATTGTTGATTGGAGAGAATCTGATAAATTTGGTTGATTTCTTAATTTTCTTCGTATATAGATTATCGAGCTAAATTAATGATTCTACGTCTCTTAATAATTGTCTAACCTCTTCCAGTTTTGTTATAGCATTGTTTTAAAATTATCATTCATTACATTCTTCAATGAGATACAGGCTTAAGGAACAATTTGCGAAGAGTTGGAGATACAATGGACATATCACGAAGAGAACAAAAAATCGCAGTATTTTATAAATTTGTTTCTTTGACAAAGAAGAAAATGAAAAATTGTTTTCCATGTCTTTTTTAACGAGATGCAATGTTCAGAAATAATTCCAGTAGTTCGAAATACAAATTGACATATAATACCATCGTATCGATGTATCACGAAAAGTAAAGAGTACCGATTTGCGGTATTTTTCTTGCAAAATAAAGTGAAAGAGTATACTTAACACGGTTCTTTAACCTTATTATCAATTGTAATATATATTATTCTAATATATATTCTTATTAATTCGAAGATATAAAATTAAAAAATATAGATCTATGCATCACGAAGGGAAAAAGAGTCAGACGATGTTTCGTAGTATTTTTATCTTCGCTGGCGAGGTTTTTAGGGAGATATGGAATTCAGAGATAATCCTCGAAAAGCCGAAAACCGAAATCTCTGGAAACTATCCTCGTAACCACCGTACTATTAGTCACCGGTAATCTCACAGACACGAGCCGAATGAGTCGTAAACTCTAGCGGAGCTTTTAAAATGTAATGCCATGAGGACACGGAATGCTCATCAACGGTTGGCCGACATGATAAATCCGTGATTCAAGAAGTGGTACAGCAGCGAGATATTCGGCCGTAAAACTA
Source organism: Bombus soroeensis (assembly GCA_014737365.1). Taxonomy (NCBI): domain Eukaryota; kingdom Metazoa; phylum Arthropoda; class Insecta; order Hymenoptera; family Apidae; genus Bombus; species Bombus soroeensis. The sequence continues at coordinate 1,457,187 of JACXIL010000242.1, forward strand.
TGTAAAAACTCTTCGTCGAGTGGCTCATACTACCGTAGCATAGTTATCATTATTATCCTTTTTTGGAGTAACACGCGAAGAAGAATTTCGGCGAACGCGAACTTTTGCATTTAGTGACCTACCGTTGTCCGTCGAAAAATGAATTTACGCGAATACTTTGTTTCGCTAGGTTAATTATTTTATATTCTTCAGTTTGCTTTTCTTTGTTCTGTTAGCCACCATTGACGATATTAACGTTCTTAATGATATTCTATAATCAATAGCGTGCTACGTGCATATAAGTCAGCACGTACGTATTTTTAAGTCATGTGCATAGTAGCAACTTGAATAGTATATATGAATAAAATGCAGTGAATTGCGAAAAGAAATTTAATAATGATTTATATCAAATACGCATGAGAAGTTTTATAATATAGGCACAGATGTATTACTATATTATTCTAAAGAAATTATTTATTAGCATAGAGGATCGTAGTTAATATTACAGGTAGACTACGTTATTAGCTGCAGAGTAGAAGAGTCACAGCGTTTTCACTTAGATATTTCGTATCAATTTTAGATGCTTCATTACTGTATATTTTTATGCTTTTATAAGAAATTCAAAGATACCAGAATATACGAGGATATATTATGAAACATTGAAATTATAATTCTTGTCGTAATAATAAATGGATGAGAGAAATTTCTGCTAAAATTGTATTTCTGTAGTTGTGATCGTAAAACCATTCGTATAAATATGCAAAGTCTAGTAATCAGAATCATATTCGCAACGAATATGATAAATTTTTCTCTGGTAATTTCTTTAAGCCGATTTCGCTTGTGATAATAATAACATTTTACATTAGAATTTTAAACGTATAACCATGCAACTGTGACCATGGAAACGAGAACCTTAGTAATTCTGATTCTGTCAATATTTTTCCACGTACATATTCGTACACTCCATTTTGTACAGAATGGAACCGGAAAACTACGATTCCAAGTGATCTTTCCTCCATTTTATGTTTTCTTTCTGCCACCCTTACTTTGTTTCAGCTGGAATACAGTTTCAGCGTTGTTTGCTGCGCGATTTATAAAAGCGCGCGTAATTTTTACACGCCCCGAAGTACGTATTTGTTTCGACAGGAAAATACGTGAAATATCGCCGGTTATCAAACAACGAGAAGCTTATGCTGTATTTTTATCCGCGTCATTTCCCCTACGAATTAATGCCGGCTATTCTTTTGCCCGACAACCGCGGAAATGAAACTGCATGAATTATTATTAATATTATTAGATCGACTGATATAAAACCGCGATGGGATTCAGCTAAATGTATTGCAACGAAACATGAATCACGATTAAACAATTTCCATCCGAGAATGGCAGGTTTTTCATTATTTTCCATTTATTTATTTCTTTTTTTTTATCAATTGAACACGGTGAAAACAAGTATTATGTTCAAATCAAACGATTAAGCAGCCGATCTATGACTTATGTCACCCATCTAGAAACAAAAAATTCTTCTTTTTTTCTTTTTTGGCAAGTTATACTTCTCCATATTGCTGATATATTTTTCACCTTGCTTGTGGATGAAATTATAATTCTGCTTTGAAACAGAAAATTTCTTATTATGTTCACAAGTCATGATTTCCCATATGTTCCATATTTTCCACATAATATTTTCGATCAATTAAGTGCAAGAAACTAGTTCCGAGTTGAAATAAAACGTTCAAATTATCAATTTGATACAGTTATAATTCTCCGTAGAGACAAAGAAATATTCTCATTATCGACGTAAGCAACGAGTTAGACTTCTCATTATTGTAGTAACTAAGGCCAAATGTTTCTCATTATCGTAGGCAACGTTTGAATTATCCTGCAACCGTCGTTACAAATAGCGTCCCAAACTTTCTGAGAACTCCTGAACTTCATAAAATTCTGCATATCGTTCGAAAAGAGCCCTGAGTTTCGTTTTATCAGAAACGAATGCGGTTGCGATAACTTTTGACTTGTAGCTGTGTGTCCGCGCGCGTGCATGTCGAACGCGGCTCCGAGCTCGCGTTAATTAAATGCCCTGTGTCGAAATGGTTTCGTTTCCTCCCTTCTCGATTACGTCGGATTTCGTTTTTAACCGTTCAAAATACAGACGATTGATCGTCGAACATTTCCTGCTTTTATAGCGCTTTTGATTTAAGTAACGAGAGGTTGCCTTCGCGCCTTTCTCGACGTTCTTTGGATCCTGGCCAAAACGAACGAACCACAGTCACGTTTTTCTCGGTTGTGTAAGACGTTGTCATACGATATATCGCACGAAAGACAGTGAGAAATCATGTGGAGGAGAAGCTCGTGTCTACTTTAGGAGACACTTTACGAGTGATGCATTTATTCTTTCAAGGAAAATCTGTGTACGGGTCGTGGAATCGAAAAGGATGCTTTATATTCGTCAAAGTGAATCATCGAATGAGTCAACTGCACTTTTGTCCTTTACCGGTTATCATTAGGAATTAACTTTGATGAACGAATTTGTAGATTCGTGTTATTTAAGAATATGGAGTGCCATATATAAATTCTTCTTTTGTAATCTCTACAATCGTTGCAGTTTTTAATCGAGAAACGATTCCCAGAAGCAAAGCTCATCAACTTTATAATTCTTTGTGCACAACTAAATCCACCTAAATCCGCGAGGGAAATTTCGAAATTGATTTAATCACATTTTCATCTTTATTTTACCACACCTTTTCCCATTTTACTTAGCTGTCAAATAAAATAAATAAATAGAAAAGGATATAAAATAAAATCGAACGGACGTGAAACGATAACCAAGCCTCTTACGTTTGCTTCGAAATGAAAATTTCGTGATTCCATAAGACGCGGAATGTCCGCCGCGTTCCTTCCGTTTTCGGGACGCAGGGACGAGTCGTTTCTTCAAGTCGAAGAAGAGACTGATATATGTGACCGCCCATTCTTCTTCCTGCCATCTGACGCTTCAATTTCAGGGCAATTCTAGGTGACGGAGTAGCAATTCGCAGGCAGCGCATCGACCGCCATGGCGAAACGAGATTTCTATCTGTCGGAACGAGCTAATGCACCGGCCGAGTTTGCCCCGCTGATTCTATGTCCTCGTTCCAACTGCTTTCTGCTGGAAAGAACTCGCGCTTCCGTCTGACCCCGAGTCTCTCTTTCTCGTTTTTTGCTTTATCGCCCTCCCTGTCTATCGATTTAAATTCCGTCACTTTCCTAGATATGCACCGGGGACACACGGATCCTATTTGTGCCGCGTAGATTAATGATTTTTCGCATGAATGAGAGAGCGTCGAAACTAGGGATGAGAATATGATTATTGCGAGAGGAAGTCTTGTTGATTGATGAAGTTATAAATAAAGATCACGATCTTCATTTGTAACTTTCGGGATTAAATACTTTTGTGCTGAAAGATTGTTTTCCTCTATGAATTATCAACAACAGAGGGACATTTTTTCTAATATTTTTGTGGAGGATGAAAGAAAGGAAAAGATTTTAAAATCAATACGTGTACTAATGAACTTTGTTTTAATGCAAGAATGAGAATTATTAGCAATGTTAAGTTATTTTAGCTCGAAGTTGTTTGATACGCGTATTTAGTGATAATAGAAGCACTACCAGTATTTCAATAATGCTGTTTGACTACCTTTTTCTGAATGGAAAATTAAGATGAAAGAAAGTAAAGATTACATTTTTGGAGCAGTGTAGATATTGAAAATTTATTGCTCGAAGCGAAGGAATATTCAACGCGAGAAGTTTGTTTCAACAGTAGATTCGAATGTGTCGATATTTACCTGTTACCGTTTCATCATTTACACAGACGAAGTTAGTGAAACGGTCGACAAACTTCGTTCCTATTTGCGTTCACAGTTTGTTTAATTAAAATCAGAAGTCGCGGAGCAAACCAGCTCAAGTGGCCGTCTGTGAGTCTCGGAAGTTGAAGAAACGCGTGTCACATTGCGATTTCCCTTCCTTCTTCTTCGCTGTACCTTTTTACGTTTAGATACGTAAATAACAAAGAATTCTCATCCATAAATCTCATCTCTATCGAAAATTTAATTTAAACTCGCTCTATTTAAATAATATCGACCATCAATTATTCAGCATTAAAAATCTGATCCGAAACACGATATCACTGATAAAACTTGTTAACCAAATCCAAAAACCGAAACAAATTACGCATCGATAAATCTCCTTTAATAGCATTTCTAGGCGGGAGGAGAGAAGTTGTCGAGTTAAACGGTACCGAATCCAATCGTAGAAATTTTTCCAGGGGATATAACCGACAACAAAAAGAGAGCTAGATAGATAGATAGATAGATAGATAGATAGATAGATAGAGAAAGAGAGAGAGAGAGAAATAGGGAAAGAAAAAAAAAGAATTAACTTAGCCAAACACGATCTATCAGAGCGCGTTTTATTTGCACGCGCCAACTCGCGGTCGAAACAGAGAACCCCCCGAACCCCTGTGAATCGTTCCCTGTCTGCTACCCCTTCCAACCTCTTTCCAACCCTCTTGCTATCCTCTTTTTTCTTTCCTCGAAACGAAATTTCGTGCTCGATCGCGATTCATGGCCCGCACAGTTTCGACGCAATTCTCGTTTATCGAGTGGCTCGGACGGGCAACGGGCTTCGCGTGTCCGGATGTTCGCCAGCTTAAACAGCCCGACGTCCATGACATCGCGCAATCCGTCATCCGCACCGGCTGATTAATTGCAGCCCGGTTCTCCGGCTCGAGTGCGATCCAGACGAGATTTAAACAGTTTTTCGCGTCGAATCGATGGTGAGATCGCTCGTAACGTTAAGATTCGATCGCGTTACGGCGATGGAACGGTGGATGGGAATGGCTCTCAAATGGATCCGGTTGTTGCGTCTAATTGGAGTTTTAGCTCGGATCGTGTAAGAATTTTTCAGGGTAGAATTTCTAGTTTGTGAGAATTCCTTTTTGTTTTTGTTTGGCTTTTTTCTCTTTTTTATAGAACCAGTTTTTCGCTATGAATCGGTTGTTCGATTGCGAGATCGCACGGAACGTTAACATTCGAAAGCTTTACGTTGATGTTGCGTTCGGTTACAATTCCAACTGAGATTGTTGGGCGGGAATTTTTTAGACTAGAATTTTTAGTTCATGAGAATTTATGTTCCTATAAAACGATTTGAGGAACGTGGAAATATTGGGATACATTAGGTTACTGGTTTTCGGTGAATGGTATGAACGGTACGTATTGATGGCATGTGAATTATGATGAATTATTTGTAGAATATGTTGATCGTGAATTCTTGTTTGCATACGAGGCATATTTTTGCTAGTGGTATTGAAATTTTCGGGTTTTGCTTCTGGGTTTGAGTATTGGCATTCGTGGAAATAGTCAGAATCTTTATGTTAGATTATGTTAGATTTGCAATGAAAGTTGATTAATCATTTTAAGAACTTAAACACATGACATGATTTAATTATCGAAACGTTGACTTACACCGCTGTGATTTTCCGCCTGTAGATTGTTTTCTTTCGCTACCGAAAGGAACATCTACCGAAAAAAGATCGTACTATTTAAAACCTAACGGATCTAACGAAACGTAGGAAATGCATTCTCGACAGCAAGAGCCGAGACTCGTATTTAGAGCTTGTATTTTGTATTAACGAGGCTATGCAAGGGTTGCGTGCGTGTCACGCGATCGTTCAAGAAAGCTGGAAACTTTTGTGCTACAAGAACGATCATCAGGGTGGAAAGTTGCTCGAGTTCCTAGTATTTCGTGAAGTGGGCCGAAGTTTTCCACCCTCGTTCGTCCAGTCTCATGCACTTCGACCATTTTCGTTTCTCCTTTCTACTCTAGACCTTAACTCTGCCGATGTAACTTCAACCTCTGTAATTTTATCGTGTCTCCGTTACTTTCGTCTGTAATTCTCGTCGTTGCGAGAAACAGTCTTCTTTCCTACCATTGTTTCGTCACCAAGTGGAAACTCTACATTCTCCTTCTAACCTTTCCATTTGTCAGTGCGTTCGAAAACTTCTTCCTCTTTTCCCGAAGAAGAAATACCGAACAATCTAACTGGGAACTCCACGAGATATCACGTATGCTTCCCACTGAATCTCGCGGAAACTTATTCTCCATTAAAACTTTCTCGCTCCCGTTTCAGTCGCCTCGTATAATCTTCCAATATTTGTTCCGATTCTTTCTAGGGACAGACACGATTTAAACGAGAGAAAAACATTCGCGAATCCCATCCAGAGGGTGGAAAGCGTGTTCGAGTAAACAAACTGGTTCGGGTTTTCCAACGATACACGGTGTGTTTAAATGATCGTGAAAACGTCAATGGATCGTGTGCAGACTAGCGTTGTCTCGTGTTTGACTATTCGGGTTACTGCATTTATTTTTTCAAGCACTTGATATATATATGTTGATATGGGACAACACGTATAGTTGCTAGATAGGCCGCAAATATGGCGTAATATAGCGATTGAAATACTTGAAAGATAGACGACGTTAATGTGTGCAGTGCTCGTAATGTTCAAGAACTTCAAACTTAGATTACCGAAAGAGTTGTAAAAAGTAGCGCTTGATTTCTATAAGAACCAAAGAACTGGACCCCTAACTATAGGATCCGTATCGATCTGTTATCACTAACTAAACAATTTTTAGTTAAAGAATATAATAAAACGATATTTTTAAATAAATAATATTCCAATTAAGATCATTGAGGCTTGAGAAATCTAAAAAGGTTATAAAAAATGATTAAAATTATGATTTTTTTCCGGTCATCCGTTTCAACAGATTGTGTGGTGGCGTTTAATCCACACTTGCAACGGAAAATAACTCGTTCCAGAAGACACTGTTACGCCCTTGTCTCTGCTCTAGCTTTTCCTTCCTGCCGGCCAGCCTTCCTCCGTTCTTCCGTAATTGCGAGAATTTCGTGTCCGAAAGAGGACCAGCCACGGTGACAAAGCTGTCACGGCAATTATCTCGAAACGCGTGCACTTGCTTGGATCCAGAAGAACGAAGATGGAAAGGGGCAGAATGGAAGAGAATCAGAGGGGACAGAGATTCCAGTTTGCTCTCCTTTTGCGATACGAGCCGCGAGATCGGTTAATCACCGGAGAAAACCAATGCCTCGAAAATTGTCCCCTATGCGAGTTGGTAAATAACGGCTGCCATCGTTTCCCTAGCTTTCCCCGCCACCACCAAGTTTGTTTGCCAACGATAGAATCGAGCGTATGGCGTATACGGTGAATGGAACGAATATTCGATGACGGAAATTCGAATGAAATATACGACTTTTAATTTCGTAGGAAATTTTTATTTATCTAGGTAATGGCGAATGAGTTTGAAAAAAAATGAGGTAGTCTTGGAGTAATTTGTTCTGCGGTGCAAACTTGACGAACATTCGAGAATATGTGCTTTGCGATCATATGGAGATAGCGTCGTTCCTCGGTGGTGCATTTTTGTCGCGATAGGAGACTAGGACGTGTCTCTCACGTCCGAGGAAATGATAGTGTCAGATCAGCAGAATAGAGACTGATTACTTTGGTGATTCTATCGAAAGCTTCGCGTAGAAGCAAACGATGCTTCGATTTACAATATTCATAATTCTTGCGATTTCAAAGCGCGAGTCACGATAAAACCTGTTATTAATTTGTCACAGCTCATTCCTCAAGATTTTGTATGTTTAGTGGCACCATATTGCCATCGATCAACGCTTGAGTATCTTTGAATTATCAAAGGACGCTATCAAAGAATATTAAAATTCATTATATTCGCAACTCCTCCGATCTTGAAGTTTGAATCACTATTAAATTTCTTACTAATTTCTCCACTGTTTGTTCCTCAAAACTTTATAATTACCGGTAGATCAGTTTTCATTTCCATCTCGATGCTACGAGGAGAAACAAGATTCTACTGTCTCATCACTCGATCTCCCTTGTGCTGTCGTTAAACTTCTAACGATCCATCGTACAGACTTTATCAGCAACGTTAAAGCGTCACGTTACGAGGGTTCGCAAGATCCAAAGGGAGGAGTTTTTGAGCGTTTTCTCCGGGGATTTTTGAATATCTGGCTGGCATGTTATCGCGTGGTCCAAAGCGTTATCATCGTGGAGAAACTTTTCGTGGCTGTTCTTTCGTCGTTGCTCGCGCGAATCGTCTCTCTCTCTTCCTTTCCTTTCATTCTTTGTGGAAGACACACGTCTCTGATTCTCACGATATAAACGTCAAATTCACGGAAGAAGCGCGAGAGAATTTCGAGGAGTTTTCCCTCGGGATTCGGAGAGATCTCCCCTTTTTTTCCTTCCCTCTACACTTTTCGTTTCGCCATCATATCCGGGGATCTACTATCTATCCTAAATGTAAAGAGATTTCCCAACGCTGTTCTTTTACACTTGGCGATGCGTATCCCCTTTTCCTTTTCTTCGTAGATCCATTTTGATCGAAGAGAAAAATTCCCAGTACCCCCCACGTGAATTAAATATTTTCTAATCTCTACGGGACCTGAGCATGTAAAATATTATATCGTAAAGATTCTGAAAGTTTGATTTCTTAAATTTTTCTGATGATTTTTCCCTACGATTTCTACGGAATGGATACTTTGCGGAATAACAACCAGAAATAAAGATGAAAAAGTATCTTTTCTCCGTTTTCCTCTTTGAAAATCGAATATAAACATCTTCTCTGTTTGGAAAAACCACTTTCTGTTGCTTTTCATTCATTTTTATTCTTTGTAAATCTTCTTTCTACGTCGAACACGAGCATTCTTTGCTAGAAGCTTCGTACGTCGATGGTTCTGTATGAGTTTCAGGTATCTTTTTAATTAATCTAAATAACGCTCGTTGCTAGTAAACATCGTATTAAATATTAATGACATAAACTTATACGCGCATTATAATATACATATTATAATATAGACTAACCATAAAACGAATATCAATTACACGATAAATTATACATTAGCATCCATAAAAGTACAAAATAGTATACATATAATATAATAATAAACACATATAGACATAATCTGCCTACAACGTTTGCAAAAAGACACGAACAACGAGATTCTTTATCGCCTAACTGGTTTCTCGTTTTCGTCACGATCTTTCGCGACCAGATCTTTCAGGATACGACACAAATTAGTTTCGAGTCGGCTGCACCGACCCTAGTCTAGCTAGTGATTGCACTTCGCCGGTGCACCGCGTTGACGATCTTTTTTCCACCAGGCAACAACGAGGTAGAACGCGTTTCATCCGGTCGCTTTTTTCGCCAGGATTTCTTTCAGCGCGTTCGCTCATTTTTCATTTGTTCGTTTCTTTCGCCTGAGGAACAGAGGCAACTGGAGAAATTCCTGGCTGACGGAAAACCACGCGGCCAGATGAGATTTCGCCCTGGGGAAAGGAGAAGAGCGACCGATGCAAAGCGTTTTATTGCCGGCGCTCCGCTTTCGAACTTTCGCGCTGCCCCTCGCGAAATTACGGTGCAGGAACGCCCGGAACTCGAATGCGGAAACCTCTCGCAGGATTTGCACTTCCAAGATTGTCCAACGATCCAAAGAGTAGAGTTGGAGCCACTCCATGGTCTTCCTGTTTTAGGATCTTGGAGCTCCATGGCACATGTTTGAAAGAAGCGCAAGTTATCTCGACGAAAGCAGCTTGGTTTTCGTCTCTTATACGTCTTGCAATCTTTACTCTGTCTTTTGTTCACATGGTATGTATGGTAATGGCAACAAATCGCGTATAGAAGTATGTTAAAATAGTGGAAGATTTGCAAGTGTCGTGGAAATATTAAAAAATGTTGCAGTTGAACTATTAGAAAAGGAAATATTTTGAATCATTGGATAATTTAGGCATATTCCTTAATATTATAGAGATATATTGGAATATGAGAAAATTTGTATTGTTAGGATTCTTTCAAGATAAATTCATGCAAAGTCTTTAAAGTAAGAGATCATGATTGCAGATGACGAGGTTAGATTTTTAAGTCCTAAATCTATGGCGTTGCTATTAATCGTATTTTCGCAATAATTTGTTTACAATTCGGCAACATACGCCTTTTTCGATTAAAAATCTACAGAGTAATATAAGAGGACAAAATTCTTCAGTTAGTTCCCTATAGTTTTATGGTCCATAAATTGGCAATTCAAAAATGTTCCACTCTGCTTGAAAAAATTATGCATATAAATATTAAATCTTCCCCGAATAAACTACGAAACAACCTAAGGAGTTTCTGTATGCTTTTGCGATACGTAAATTGACAATTCGGAAATGCTTTGCTTTGTATAGAAACAACCAGATATTTAAGGGATGAATGATTTTATTTAAACTAACTTCAATTGAACTGAAACTTAATTTGAGTGAATATATTTCGCTAAATCGTGGGATGAGGTTGGGATGCATCGTTCGCGGAAGAGATAGCCGGAGAAAATTTAAGGGCAATTTTATTGAGAATCGAGCGAAGGGATGCAGTTAATGCGGCGTAGCAAAGATGATTCCACGAGAATTCACGATTTTTCGTAGATGAAGGAAATTTTCGAGTAAATCCGCCGTAAATCTAGTCCAGCCAGAGCAAGTAGAACGTAGCACTGTGAACTTAATACGTCGCGGCTCCTTTAATCTCGATATTTCAAGAATTCGCCAAGTCGGCAGATACTCGTGAAATACTTGGCCAACTATGAGGACCGATAGCCTCCAACTACGAGTCAGCGTTAACTTTTAAAGGTACGCGTATGCAATGACGTATAATGAGCATGATGTATAATAGGAGGTTCCAGCAAAAATCAAACACTTAAATATCTACTTTGTTCTTAATAGTTTGCGAAATTTTTAAAAGACAATTCCGAAGGGGAAAAGAAAAATATGTACTTTGTAAATCGTCGTCTCTCTACGACATTTTTTCACCATCATTTTAGGATTTTTATCAAATTCTGAGAATTTCTAATATAAACGTATCATAAATACCATTAACTATATAACCATGTTAAGCGTAGAAATATTTGAAAAATAAAACGTGATTTACATCGCTCTCGAATTGCAATTATTAAAGTTTAGGAATTTTAAATTATTCCTCGAGTCTCCTAATATTTCACCCATAAAAATCGGAATTTCATCTTCAGAAATATATGAATCTCTACCATATATCATGTCTTTGGTATTTTATGGGTAACAATCAATTCGAGATTAAAGGGGAGAGCCCGATATTCTGAAAATTTTACATCAAATGTTCAATTTCGGTAAGGGTCTGATCCGGTTAATTATTTCGCGATAAACGTACAAAGGGAGGCCATAACGCCTTTGGTTGGAGACTGGAGAGGTGCCGATCTCGATAGGAAAGACTGTTTCCAGGAACTGGCAGTAATCTGGCGTGTTAAGTGGTCGATAGGGACTGCTAGTTAATTTTCTCAGCCTGCTATTCTATCCTGAATCGGACGTTTGCATAATCACAGTATGAGATTTCTATTAGTGGAGGTACGGATGAATAATTAACACTTAACTTAGCACCTATCTATAATATGTGCAATATTTAAACATAATATACGTAGATGATTGTAATTAATCTGTGGTAATTGAGTTGTGAGTCGTCTTAAATTCGATTACGTTTCAATTTATTATTCAGAAATTCCTTGAATATATTTTTAACGAGGACATGGAAGAATCGCGAATAGCTTCAATTTTACGTTAAAATCCTTCCTAAACCTCTCTTTACAATTAAGTTAAGCTAATTTAAGAATTAAAAATCCCTATTCACTTCCTGCTTTATTTACTTTCATTCGACATAAGAATTTGAATATTACAATAAGTTTAAAATCGTCTGGCGAAAAAACATAATTCGCATTCTCATCTCGATAAAAGACAACATTAATTTTACCAAAAACATTCGCATGATTTTAATCATTGCAAAAACAAACAATTGTAAAGACCTTCGTTTTTCCAAATTCGGCAATTCCAATACATCACACAAATGTTACCGTCTCGCATTTCACCATCCCTTTGTCGCGCGAACACGAATTATCTCTCATTTACTTACAGTTTCTACTTCTTCCTGTACGTAACCATGAAATAAACACTCGATAATTTCACCCTTAATATTCACCATCACTTCGAGTAACCCTTGCTAAAAGCGCGATAAATTACCCTTAAAAATTTCCTGTGTCCACGCGTCCCCTCCCTTCGTATCAATCCTCCACAAAAGGATTTCTCGATTGACCGAAAAAACCATGTTCCTCCTGTTCGAGCCGCTTCTTTTTCTTTTTTGTTACGTCTTCCTTCTTATCTCGTGGACATATTACGAAGCACAGGGATCACCTGATTCAACTTGGTGAAAATCGCGTGAAAATCTTCGAGCTTGGTCGTTTTTTACAACAGTGGGGCTCGATGCAGGCCTGTCGAAGCGCCCCGTGAAAATCAGTGGCCGTGAGAGATTCAACAGCCGGACATCGAGCGGAAAGAAGGTCGTTAAGAGGTTCCAGCGAAGGGCGTCCGGGGATTCTCTCCTTATTAAGTTCTTGCGGATTAGCGCACGATGTGGCCCTTAGTCGCATATTTCCGGTCCACTCTGGTTTTTCTATTTTTTCTCCTCTTCTTCTGTCCTCTCTTTTTTATTTTCTAAGAGAGTTAATTGAATTGGCTTTGATTTTTTACCCGTTTAGACCCTCGTCAATGATGTCAATTTGTATTATTAGAGTTAACGAGCCGCAAGATGTAAAACTTCGCGGGTAACTTCGTTAACGAGCTTCTCTCATGTTAAGATTTCAACACGTGGATTTCGTGGATTCAGCAAATAAGTCGAGTATTTAGCAAACGAATGAATATTATTGCAGAAAGGTAAATACATGGGTTTGTGAAAGTATTCGGACACCTTTACATATCTTTCACGAATATATCTATGTGGATTACACGTTGGAAACACGTTGGAATTTCATTAGCATTGTTAGGAGATTCAACTATCGTGATTGTGTAGGTAAAGTTTGAAACATATTCGAAAATATATGTAGAAATGACAAAGTAGTTAGTATAAATATATAACGGCAATTTAGTTTTCGACGTTTGTTTTGGCTGTAAATTGCACATGTCCAGAATAAGTTAAATATTCAAGCCCTGAAAAATAGCAAATATTTCCCGTCCGTATCACAAATTTTTTAAATATTTTATTCTATACATTTGGTAAGAGAATAAAATCGAGAGAACACAGAACAGAATATGAAATATTCTCTCGTGACATATTAAAATCAATGAATTCTTTGTAGTTGACGTGATGTCATAGTATATTCTTTTAAATTGTAACTGGTTATAGGTATAATAGGAAATATTATCTCTAGAGGATCAGTCAACATTAAATTTATAGTACAGGATAAACGATATATAATATATATATAATATATATATTATACCTGGACTTTTTTTTGGTCTTACTTCTTTTTCCATTAATTTCAGTCCAGCGTTTACAAAAGAATTCTCCGTATTTACAGACGAATTACACACAGCGAAGTTCTGATGAAAATTTCGTAATTGGACACGTTTGTGTTTCAATTCTCTGTCTTTTCTTTTCCACTTTTTTTACCCTTTTCTCCGTGATGCGAATAGAACCACGATCGTATAGGATTTTAATATAGATACCAACCAGCGAGTCGATAAATTCGGTTTTCATTCGTCGGTATCGTATCTTTTTTTCATCATTCCGCGTTAGTTTTCACGAGAGAACCGCAAATATCCTTTAACAAACCTGGACAGATATTCGCAATGCGTGTATTATCGAATTGGTCCGATAATAGCCGTTGCATCTGGAAATTGAAACTCGTTCAAAGGTGAGCGTAGAAAAATATAGTCGGTTTTCATCGGATTCCGTCTTGTATTTGATCAATGCGTACAAAGTGCCATTTTCTTAAATAAAATTTTGCAGAATGTCGTTTTATAATCAGCGTAATTTCTACGCGATTCGATGCGTCTACTTCTCCAACGATTAACTGGTTTCATTATTCCAGATCTGGAAGAATTACAGATTTCAGAAATGAAAATTTCTTGAGCTGATGCACAGAAGTTACAGTTCCTTCATTTATAGTTTTTTAAAAATAACCAACTAAAAATTGTCCATATGGAATAAAGGATACTTTTAATCTTCCACAAGCTGGTAAATATATGTTTCTAGCAATTTTCATGTATCTTTTCCCAAGCTTCATCCCACATAAAAACGTTATGATCATCTCACATGAGATATCAATAATGAGATTTTTATATCCTTATTATAAATCTTTATAATGTTTGGCTTATAGTAAGTTCATTCGTCTTTAACGTGACTGGCAATCGACAATAAAAGACAAAGTTTACTGGTATCGATTCGTTCATCAAATTCAAACTTAACAAAAAAAAAAAAAAAAAAAAAAATGTTTCAAATATTCTATAGCCGATTATTATTATTAAGCCTTAATAGTTGAATATTATAATATTAATATCAGGCTTATTGAAGCAACTATCGAGACACGATGTTATCTTAATTCGTACTGGATATAGAGTTGTAAAGCATTATTCAAGATGGAATAGACGAGAAAAAGTCACAGTTATGTATCGACGGTAATTAAGTAAGTTTTCAGAGGAAACAGAAGACGATTGATGTGAGGAGAAACAAGTTTCAAATTTCGTGCACGATATTGGAAAGTCGTATCTCGTAGCTAATATTCCGTAACGGATCATGCAATTAGTTAGGAGCTATAATTAGAAGGCGAGGTCGAATTCGAAGCGAACTTTAGCTTCTAATTTCGATACGCGCGCGTTACATCCAGGGAATTAATTTATTAGCGGTTAGTTTGCTCGAACGTTGTCGCTTAGAAATGTGCGTCTTTAAAAACTGAACCATAATCACTTCCACATGTAATTGTACTGTTTCTTGTTTATCGATGCATGCTGATATACGTTCCTATACTCGTTTCTATTATTTAAGAGTATTAAGATTTTATTTACTTCGACTTTACATTAAAATATTTGAACATTTCTATTGAGGCTGTCAGTCAATTTCGTGAAATTGAAATCCGTCTTTTTAATAATATCCATTTAAATTAAACACACTTTTATGATCTCTATATAATTTACTTTTAATAGTATTATATGTATTGTAACGTAATATTTCAATTTAATACTTGATTACTTCTAAATTTTGTTGTTGCATATTGCACTCCTTCATGTTGTGTTAGTTTTATAAAACAAATATTGGTTATCACGCACGGTACCTGTAATCAATAATACAATAAAGGCAGAACACAGTAGTAACTGTAGCTGACAGTACAATACTGTTTTTACCACACAAATTCTAATGTCGAAAGATTTTTATTTTCTTTCCCTTGACTCTTCAATTTCTCTACCTAAATCAGACGCATCCATGCCTTAAAAATCCTCTACAAATCACGCGAATCACGAAATCCGGCCCACGAAATCCCATATACTATCCCATATTCCAGATGAGCTTCCATTATCGTTACGTTCGCCCTACTAATATAGTGGAGGCATTATCGCAAGCAACCACGCAGCGTGTTAAGCAGTCATGTCTGAGCCTCTGTTTTCGCTGGCCAGGGGTTCAATCAGCCGGATGAATAACGCGAAAAAATTACAACTATACGTCATGGGGGGAGTACCATAAATCGAGCCACGTCCTTGCTTCGGATCGCACCCCCATGGAGATCCGGTCGCCGCCATGACAGCCAGGAACGTGAGGCTAACACGCAGATATTATGAAAGGTCGAATATAAATTTTCGTTCTGACATGACGAGGATAAACTGCGATCGTGATCATTAAACTGCCGATGTTTATGCAAATTTATATTTTTACAAATAGTAAGTATAGAACGGCAAACAGAGATTTATTTTATCTAAAAGCGTTACCTATCGAACTGGTAAATAAATTGGGTAGAAAATAATGGAAAAATAGTAATTCGGATACTTGAATATCTTCAATATTTTCGCGTATTATAAGTATTTTATATATTTCCTTACATTTAAATTCCCCAGAAATGCATAAGCACCGACGATCATTATCCGTGCAATAATTGGAGTTAGGATGCCTCGTAATACGTCGTAAGTGGTGGCGTTTATCACGGGTACTGATTACAGGCTGAGTTTTAGTGGCTTGTACTCATCAAAGAGGCAACTTAGCTGTACCATTTAGCGCTTTGTTATTCCTCGTTCGAAGTTTCTTCGTTCCATTTCTATTATTGCGACTTGACCCTCGAGAGAATATTGATAAAGGGAAGTTTTCGAAAACTGAACAAAGAATTAAATATTGAAGAACACTAAACGACGGATAAAGAAAAATAGAGACAATAACTACAGTACTCTGTGAAAACCTAAAAACGTAAAAAATCATATTCTGCCACGGAGCTGGTTTCCTTTGGATCGTTTTTAATCTACAGTACAATTTCTTCAGTTCGAGAAAAATATGAAAAACTCGTTGTTAACCCTTATCATTTCAATCATGCCATTTATAATATAAGTCTGGCTTGCGTTTGGCGCAGCTGTCAGTTACAGTGATAAGGGTTAATAATATCCTTGATTCCTCGTTTCCATTTTATGCTAAAGTCTTTCTTTAGTCATTAAGCTTCTTTTTGTTCCCTAGAATGAAAGAGTGATTGGAACTCATAAAACTTCATGAATCGTTGCAGGAACTAAAATGTAAGATAAAATTAATGATCTTCATTAATCAGAAAAGTAAACAATTTATACGATTCGAGCCACAAACGAAATGGTATCGTATTTAACGACGAAAACTTTAGATTTCAACTTTCACTATTTCGAAATAAAGATTGATAGGACAGATAGAAAATTTTAATTGGCCGAGTCGATTCGTTCGAGCTTGACACGGCGATGAACCATAACTTTAGTCCGCGAAGTTTGATGATAAATGTTGAGCCACTGATAAATCTTGGACCGTTCGGAGCTCTAGAAACGAGCCAAGACAAAAGTTTGGAGAAGTAGCGTAGAAAAGTTTTACAGCGAAGACTAAGTTGAATTGTTTTCGAAGCGGCCTGGACGGGTGAAGGCGACGAGACTTGATTTTATAATGAGCCTGCGGACCCTTGATCTCTTCTCAGATTTATAACACGAAAGTTCATCGTTTAAATGTTCTTAGTTAGGTGTCGATGCTTTCTCAATTTTGACCGCGATTTGAAAAGTTTAACACATTGCACAATGAAATCTGATAACTCTAGTAGTCCTCGTGATTCCTTTTTTCTTTTTTCTACTGAAAATCTATAAATTTTTTAATGTTTCTGATTCTGGAACGATATGCGATCTTTATCCTTCATTCAGATTTGAACAGAGAGAATATACATATACGTTAAAAGATTACATTACTTATGAAATGACACGATATTTCCATTCTTATCGCGAAATCCAAGAGATACAGGCAAGAAATTATAAATTAGAAGCCTATAAAGCTATTCGAGTTAGTTACCGAAAAAGTAGGTAAATTTTTCAAGAAGAGGACCATGAAGTTATTAACAACAGAGAGCTTAAATTCTAAACAAATATTTCTTCACCCTCACTATGAATTCTCCGAACATCCAAACAATATAATACTTCCATTTCTTTCTAAACCTTATAGAAGCCATAAAAAGTTGATTCACTCTTACATAGAACAATGAATTGTTTTTACATCTCCATGTAACAGCTTAAAACATAAATTTTTTAATTCTAAGCTCAGCAAAGGTATTTGACGTTCCTTGGTGAAGCTAACGAGATCAGGATACGCACTGTCGCGTGTTCGTGTTGGGTTGGCGGGAGTTTCGAGCGAAGTGAAAAATTGTAGGCTGTTAACGATGATTAGGGGGATGCTCGTTATTGGAGCGAAAGCGAAAAGTGCTCCCCTAGCCATTTCCAAAGGTATTATACTCACCGATGACGATGATTCAACGTATTTACGACGAATGGGAATTTCGAGATCGTGCCGCGAGATTAGATTACGTTCGTGGAACGTGGACACGAGGGAAAACGAGTAATGGCGGCGATAAAGAATAGGTGCATCGACAAACAACGGATATGTTTCGCGAAGATGACAAATTGTTACCGGAAATTCGTCGCGATATTTTAAGCCTTGCATCGAGGCTCTATTGCGCATTGCTGTCGTTCCATAAATTTCCATTTATTAGGGGCGAATTAATGGGCGATTATGTCCACACGTTCTAATTGATTATTATCGAGATTAGATCAGAGTAAATTTTTTCTCCTCGCGGAACGTTAATTCACGTCGACGCTTCACACGTGCGCGTATAATTTGCGAATGGAAGAGGAAGACTTGAGCGAGCGAGCATGGTTAAATTCTTCGTTGATTGGTCGTAATTGAGGAGTTTGCTGAAAAAAAACGTCCTGTAGATGTATATAGTTATGTAAATATACAAGGTATCCCAGAGTTCAAGTTAATAGGTAAAATTTAATACGTTCGATATTGAGCTGTAAAATTCAATTACATACAGCGAAGTTGGTATTCAATTAGTTTTAAATGTGTTTAAAATTCTAGCGTGTTAAATAATTTGATATAACGGTTCCTATTAAAGATTATAACGCAATTTCGTATGCCCTTATCTGATGTGTTATATAATTATGAAATTTTTATAATCATAATTATCAATTCGAATGTTGCTAATATTTAAAAAAAAAGCCAGAATTAAAGTTTCGCATGCGGATTAACCAATTCTCCATTACGTCTTATAAACTCCTTACCAAGAAGCTGCTTTTCAGTTACTTACGAAGAAATATTACATGATATTTATGGTATTAATGGTATTTAAACAATACGAGGAATTACACGAGAATGAATAATGAAACATTCCGAGTTAGCCACAATTATGGAACTCGGTTTAGTAAATTAATTATCGGAAGTAATTATTCGTAGCAAATTGAAGAATAAGCGGAGCAAAAAGTTCTTCGTGGTTTTATTCTCAGGCACCGTATGCGAAATGCATGGTAAATACATGGAGGAACATGTATTATGCGGGTACTTTACTGTAAGTTCGCTCCATCGTTTCTCAAGCACATAACGGTGTTCAGACTATCTTTTCTTCGTGCATCGAATTTCCTTTCCCTTTAACAGCCATTAAGAGCAATTCAAAAAGAGTACTTTACGTGGAACGTAAAAGATTTCTTTCTCGTTTCGTTCCTCCGTTATGTACCAATCTATCTTATAATAAAAATTCCTAGTTATTATATCGCCCAAGTAGCATGAATCAATAATAACGTTGTAGACTAAAATATAAATAAATTTGCATGATATATTCAATTCGTACTATAATCACGGCGAGATCACTGATTAATTAACGCAACCAGAACGATCAGATTTTCATATTCAAGTCTCTTTATTTCATTCAAGTAATAAAGGCCAATGACGTTATATTAAATTGAATAATATATTAAAATATTTCAGTGGAACGTCATGATGTTTGAAAGATCATCAGTCAGCTATGTCCAGTGATATTATCGGATTTTTCTATTTTACTCGTCGTGTTTCAAGTAGCGCGAATCAATAACAATATTGCGTACCAAAATATAGACAAATCTACATAATATATCAAAACTATATCACGATAATGAGGGAACCATTGATCAAACACTCCAAACATAATAATCAGATTCTTCTGTTGTATATCGTCCAGGTAATAAGGTTCGATAATATTGTAGCAAACTTAATGATGTTATATCGAAGTATACCAGAGCTATAACAATTGCAATTATAAGCGTGCGATCATCGGTCAAACAATACAAACAATGCCACTAAATTTCTCTATACTGTACGCTACATTTCATTCAAGTAGTAGGAGTCAACGATAAAGTTTCAAATCAAAATATAATGTTTCAAATTAAAATGCCATGTTTCAGGTTGGTGTTAAGTTATGAACGAATTCCTATAAAATATAAAAGGACACCAAATCGATCAAATAACTAAAACATGACCATTTGACATCTTGACATTATATGCATAAAGTGTCTTAATGTAAGTAGTATAGCTCAACGATATTACACGAAACTCAATAATATCATATTAAAGTGTCCGAACCGCAATCATACTAGTCAAATAAGACAAACAAGACCATCATTCCCGTATTCCATGCGCCACATTTCACCCAAGTTGGTACGAGTCAATAATAACACCTTAATCACGAAATTACATGGAAACTATATGTGTAACGTTTCAAATCCGGGGATTATCCACGCAAACAGATCTATCGAAACGACTAAATAATAGGCCATCGAGCGAAACGCTGGCGATCTTGCGGAAATTTCTCGAATCCTCCGATCGGCTAATTAGTAGAATGGGATGGCGTTATCGCGATATTACTCGTACGATGGAAATAGTGGACCTAAACAGTCGCACAGAGTGGGAAAGAGAGGGAGAGAGAAGAGGGAGAGGAAGAGAGATAAAGAGGGAGAATGAGAGAAGCGTATCCACGGCGAAAACAGCGTGTAAAGCCGGTACTGGGACAATGGTACGTTTGATTCGGTTAATGAATACTTGTCGAGCGCGGATTATCGTGTGCTTATCAGCGTGAAATATGATCGCGTCGGTGGACACGACACGATTCGCAAACAAACGGACCGGGCTTGCAAATACCGCGTACGGTTAACCTTTCAGGAACGGGACAATCGTTGGAAATGAACAATGAGAGGTGGCAGCCGAGAGGGCTGAGGGAACGATTCCAGGTTTGAAAATCGTTCGTGATTTTAAATATCGCCTCGTCATCGTCCGCCAGGACAATCCTTCATCCCTGCCACTGACAAAATTTTCAGGAATATCCCCGATTTTGACGGCACACCGGAATTGCTTACGATTGTGTCGTGTTTTCGGTACGGTGGATGATCGATGAAATGCTTTTTCAATGATCGGATTATAGTTTGAGTGGAACTGACAGATAGTCAAGGTCGCGCCTCTGATCGTCAAAGGAAGATAAATTGAAATTCGATCGTAGTTTTAAGAATGGGAAGGGTTGACACAAAGTATTAAAAATATGAAAGATCGATTATTTCTAGCATGTTTAACAGGTTGTCTGGATTTGGTGTAAAAGTTTGAGGGCTCTATCGTATCCTTAAATGATCCTGCAACATCGATATATATCGACGAATTCTTTCTACCAAGGTGCATTAATCTTTCGTTATTCCAATAAAAATTTCCATACGCAAATAGAACGTACAGTCATGCTTCCTATCTCTACGAGGAAATATTCACAAACCTTGCGATCTTTCCAAACCTATTACATCCACCGAATTTCCCAAGTTACTATGAGATCCTTCCACGGCTCAAAAATTGAACCCGAAACAGAAGACACATTACCTTCCTTCTTATCTGCCCAAGAAAATATTCACAGCTCTGCCAATTTTTCCAAATTTATTCTACAATAAATTCCAA
This sequence comes from Bombus soroeensis, assembly GCA_014737365.1. Taxonomy (NCBI): domain Eukaryota; kingdom Metazoa; phylum Arthropoda; class Insecta; order Hymenoptera; family Apidae; genus Bombus; species Bombus soroeensis. The sequence goes on from JACXIL010000242.1 coordinate 1,478,541, forward strand.
AATCCCGTCCCCTTGTTAATGATCGCTGCGAACTCCATCATAATCCAAAAATTAAGTCCCAGAGAAGACACGATATCTTACTTCTGGATCTATATAAGAAAATATTCACGCAATCCTCTGGATCTTGCCAGATACAGGAAGGATAGCCGTTTGCAACATTGCATCCAAATGCGCGTCATGTCCAACTCACCGTCTTCTCCACCGGTTGCTCAGCGATTCAAAAATTCAATCGAAATCAATTTTATCGATCCCTTCTACGAATCTATCTCAGCATCAGCGATTCGACCCTGTCTGACCCAGAATCTCGAGCTCTCCCAATAGGATTCCTGGCATTGCATCTTCAAGGAGGAAGAGAAATAGGGACGTGCGCGCGCGCTCGTGCTATCTAGGGACAGGAAGTTAAGCGAAAAGAGGACCGACCGCGAGGGTGCATCGAACGAGATCGATTTTCTTTTAATACCGTTGGCCCAACATACATATGCGCACGTGCCCGCACCCACACATACGCACACGTAAGCATACGCGTGATCGAGACCCTCGGAGTTGCCTATGAATAAAAAAGTTCGCAGCGATGTCCACGGTGTTCAACGTCGATTCAACGGTTGAACCGTGTCGCCCCGTTTCGCCTTCCGCTTAACGGCGTCAGATTACATGGACTTCCTGTTCCCTGGACTTCCTCCCGCGACACGTACACCACGGCTCACCGAGGCGTGTTTCGATCTTGGTGACCTGGTTCGTGCTAGTGATTGTTTCAACGGGTGGTTAATCTTTGTTTTTTCTCCTTCTCCTGTATATCAGGATGATATATAGAGGAGTTCTGATTTATCGGTCAGCGATATTGGGAGAATTTTTTTAATAATTGGAAAATGCATTCTGGTATAGCACTTTGATAAGGATCGGGTTATTTATTAATTTCGGTTATTTGTTATCAGCTGAGTTATTTATTCATTTACGTTATTTATTAATTCAATAATTTTAATTGTATAACGATATACGAGGATTGAACGAGGAAAACACAATAGGTTTATCTTTGTTGATTTTTTAATTTATATGTTATTTTACACGTTACGTCGAATAAAGTATTTTTAGCGTAATATAACAGGAGCTAAATAAAGGGAATGTTGTAATATGATTTTTTTTAGGTACGAAAATATATGTACCTCTTTAGAAGACAGCTAATGAATTTACTTATAAAATAATCAAGCGCTGAAATTGTTAATCCTAAAACGAAATAGAAAGACAGTCTACGTAATATAGAATTAGTTAATAGAATTTATAATGCTTCTGCTATAGACTTACATGAATGTGGCTGTAGGTTACTAATTATAAATGTTCATTATATTAATGGAATTAATCATAAATCATCATTTTCATACGGAATTGGTTACGATCAATATTTGTAACATCAGATTTTTCTACAACATCCTAAGATGTGAAATAGACTATACTAACTCTGATTCTGATGAAAGTACAGCGGGAAAAGATTTCATCGGATCTCACACGATTTCACACTAATCGAAATCAGTCGTGCAGATGAATAAGATGCTCGTCAGAGATTACGAGTAAGACGAACGTCAGCCCTCCGGATATGTGCGATAACTTCCACTCTCACGAGGTCCAAAGTAAACGTCGATGTCTCGATAATGCATTCCAATCTGTTCGCTGAAGTTATTCTTCGATCATGTACGAGCTTACACTAGACACGCTCCAACTTTGAATTTCGTTTTCCAACAATGTTGCACATTCAATTGACTTTCCAAGGAAATTTGTTCCAAGAGAACGAGAAGTTTAAGGAATGAACTTTTTCGAATTTTGTTTCTTTAATTAAATCAATAATTCAATGAATAAATTTTAGAATAAGTAAATGAGATATAAAATTGACAATTCTACGAACACACAAAGAACGTCTGACATATATACGCTCGTTCTACTGGAATATTTAGTAATGGCTTACTTATATATACCTCTAGTGTTTTATTTTTTAATTATCATTGAATTATTATTATTTCATTTCTCTGAAACCGTCAGGTGAAAAACAGCTTAGATAACTGATTCTTTATATAGAAAATTATTAAATTAGATTTATTTCACAATTTATGATTTTTCTATCTTACAACGCGAGTTTACATTCAAGTCGATCAAAAGTTTAATCAGACAGCAACTAAAGTTTGGCTAAGTAGAATCCTACTGTACTTGGTCATATAAGAAGAACAAAAAGCAATTTTCTCGCTTCCTTTTTCAGGAAAATTCCTATCTTCCTTTTCTAGAATAACAATAAGCAAGACGCATCGTTGCGCGATTTCGTCAGATTATCAGAGCCGGCTCCCACATAATAGAGGAGGGCGAAATGAATTGCGATCATCTTTCAGCGCTTGTGCATCCAGAGAAAGCACGACTGACGAAAACATTCTCCCACGCTCGAAAAGCTTCAGCCCTACAGAAAATTTCATGGAGTACGAATGCTTAACGGCGAGTTCCTGCGACGTTTCCGGTAGATCGATTTACGTAATAAAAGATATTCCTACGATTTATTGTCTCCTTTCCATGTATCCGTGCGCTCACGACGCTTCCACGCAACTGCTATTAGTCTTCCTAGCTTGATAGCTGTGTACCAATATCGTTTTGTCCGTTTTCATCCTTCGTTACTATCCTATTAGATCAATAACGCTTATGGACTATAATTTAACTCCATCAATACCATATCTCTATTTCTGGTGTTCATAAAATAGAAAAATAAAATTTACGTGCCTGTACTTTTTTGATATTGTATATAGGGTGCCGTAAAATGCTGGGGAAAACTCTAGAAGCATGTAGTACTCATCAAGACAAACAAACGGGTCTGAATAAATATGGATCGAAAAACCATTAGTTTCAGAGTTACGGGACGTTTACTGTATAAAAGTACAGTGTATTGTAAAACAGTTGCTTCGTTAAACGAATTGATACAACGAATCGAAAACTGCTGACAAGAGATAAGAGAAACGTCGGCGATTTTTCAACGCGTGCGTGCTTCTATGAGAAAACGTGTCGTAGTGTATGTTGAAACGAACGGGGGACATATCGAACATATGCTACGGAGGTAATGTCTCACGAACGAAAACATATGGTAACTGCGAAACTAATAGTTTTTAGACCCATGTTTATTAAAATTTTTTTGCTTGTTCCGATAACTACGTACTACATGCTACAGTTCGTTCCCAACATTTTAGAACATTCCGTATAGTTGTATTATTTGCTGTAAAATTAATATACAAATAGGCGTTATGAAATTGTCCTTGTCTTTTCATCAAGCTTTACGAATTCATCAACAAGGCTTATTTCATCTAATTGGCACAATTTTTATTACTTTAATATCTATATAGGGTTACAAACGAGGGACGATGCAAACGATAACAATATATTCAAAAAGGTACTAAGTAATATTACTTTCAACAAGAATTGAATCATAAAAAAAACCGCACAGTCTCTTTCACCAGGGAAATTAAAACGCGTCACCAAAACATTCATTCAGTTTCTCAAGCGGAAACAGTCTTGTGGATCGACATATACGTATAATGCATCGTAGCAAAAGTTCATTCTCGTGGTGGCTTCGGTGGGTTGTCGGAATGAACGGAATTTCCCTACTGAAACTTTCCTTTGTCTCTCGTCAATATATGGACAGGAATTTCCACGAAGGAAGATCGAACGTTCGTTGATTGCAACGTCGTCGAATTTCGCCCTTTCGAATCTCGTACGATTTCGAGCAATCTGGTCTTGCAGCGGCAGGACAATCGTTGAGTTTGTCTTTTCGATAGTACTCTGCGTTAGAGCGACTGTTTGATCGAGAAAAGTCACAGTTTCGATTAACCCCGTTATGTTTGTGTCAATAAATAATTTTCTTCAAGACAAAAATAGATACAGTGACTCGACTAGTTCAGCATCAGGCGATGTTTGTCTGCGTTGTCCGAGTCCAACGACTTCTTCGTGATCGGACAGTTATTTTTACACTTTACGGATGGCCCCGAATCGTCGAACTGCTTCACTGGAGAAGGTCGGTTCGAGTCGCGGTTACGGATTTCAGGGAATCTGGGACACGTTTTAAATATTTACCAGGGCTGGCACGCGAACCGGGTTCGTCGCTTGAAACAATGATGATTTATGTACGCACGAGGGGATCACGAACGCAGGATGGGATTACCTGGTACTTTACCGGAGGAAAAACGTGTTATCGCGAGCTGCTCGCATTTCAGTCACTAATATTATTTATTGCGATGTACTGCGCCTGCTCTCCAATGATAATACGATAAAGAATGCGATTTTGAAACGACGATACGATAATAGATAGCATAAGTTAGTTGTGACGTGTCAAATGTTATGTAAAGATGAACTAAACATGTTTTATGGCGAAGCAGAGAGAATGTCGATGAGATACAATATAATGAGAGAATTATGTCAGTATTTTTCCTTAGTACCTTCTTAATATCTTAATATCCTCTTTGAAGTGATATTATAATGATTGGAATATGGAATGAAACGAATGGACATCCTCATTTTATTGTAATCTTTCGAAGTTTTGAAAATCTTCTTAAAAGATAGCCAGTTAATGATAATAATGCAAAGTAAAAGTTAATAAATGCTATATAAATTCGTGACCGCAGATGTTACGATTTCACACTGTCAAATTCGCGTTTCAACAGCTTCCAATTGAAATTTCAATTTCGAAGAACACGACTCATCCAATCATTCGATTTAAAGCATACACGGTTATTGTCTCTTCTACTTTGATAATAAAATAAACAGAGCAGATATATATTGGCACCTTCGTGAATCAGTTAGCGGATTAATTATATATAGCGTGCGAAATTTGAGGATTACGCCTCGGTTGAAATCCAATTCGTTAAAAGTTTTCGCGATATGCGATCCTCTGTGTTATGGCGAGCGTTTCAACGTGTAGCGGCGTGCTCGTGAGCGTGTGTGTCGCGTTGCAATTAGCAGTTGAATGTAAGCGTAACAGGTATCGTTGATTGAATGTCCAGTTAGCCGCGTATGTATTGTCCAACGAAATTCCCAGGTATAACGTTCACCGTTTGCTCTAACTTTGTAAACAGTAATCAGCCCCCATAATAACGCGTTACGTTCACGTGTCGACTCTTCAAATATTTAACGAACTTCGTTTACAATTCAAGCCTTTTATTATTCCCTTTTGTCGTTCTGTTCGCCAGATAAAATATCAGAAATTATTCCTGTCGTTTTACGGCATCATTGTCTATTCTGCGTAGAATGACATTCTTATTTATTATGGTTATTCTTTGCTTTGGAGCCTAGCGTGTGTAATAAATTTGATATGGATTGAAATGTAGTATGTTCTACACTATACATAATACATAATAATTTGATGGGCGCATAAAGCCAGGATTACTCTTGGCTTAATCTTTTGTAAGTGAATTAATTTAGATTAATCTTGCATTTGGTATCCTGGATAGCTCATACTCAATAAACGACTTCCAGTATATATTTTAATGCATTGTAACGTGTAATTATGATATATTAATGTATCATAGCATACAAACAAATATATTCTGTTCTGAAAGTAGTTGACTAATTAAAGTTAAGTAGTAATTAAAATAATAATTAAAGTTCAGTACTAAATAAAGCAATGAAAAGAAACAGATAAATATGTTTCATATGTATGTATGTTAAAACTAGATTGGGAATTTTCATACATTTAAACGATACAAGAATATCCAAGTCAAAATAAAATTTAAAGGTACAAAAATGTACACGTACGAAGATGTATAAAATATCCAAAGTACGGTATTTCACTATGATATTTGAATCGTACAGAAGCTATACTGGTCAACTCCATTCACTATGATCAGTACTATCAACCTTCTGATTCACACCAATTTATTGCCTACTTATATCTACAAATATTCCAAGAAGAAACAAGACTCATTTAACTCGATAAAGTTCAAACAGTTAAAATTAAAAATCTAAAACATTTCGCAAATAATGCAATACCTTCTGTTAGTGCTGATTACAGACGAAACAATTCGTTTCGGAAGTATTCGCGATTCGCGATTCGCGCAATAAAATAGCGACTAGCGCAACTTGAAACAAATAAATCTTGTGCTACGATATTCGATGGTTTTACAAATTGAGCCGGTCCAGGTTCGGACTCTGGAAATTATTGAATTCGCTAACGATGCATCAGATGCCAAAATCTGCAGAGTGCGGCTGAACCAAGTAATTAGTTCTGATTGAATCGTAGCGGATAGGTACGCGGGACGGCCCCGGGGCTATACGCGAATTTTAGCTATGCATTTACGATGCACCGTAATGCGTTGACTAATCTCCATTCATGCGTAAACTCTAAAATTCGATTACCCCGTCTGTTTGTTAAGTCGTATTAGATTCGAATTCAAACGTTAACGGCGCGGTAACCACTTTCCTATCGATTTCGGGTGATTACATTGATTTTCAGAATTATACAAGAAAAAGTAACAAACGAGAATGGTAAGCTACTTGCCTTGATAATGAAGCGGTGTATAAATATAAAATACTATAATATGTATATAATATTAAACTACCGATTAATGCAATGTCCTACTAAGGAAATAATTCGTCTGGAGAAAATTTCTGGAAAATTGGAGAGGAATTAAATTCATCAATTTTGTATTAAATTTATACAAATATCATGTCAAATTAAAGAAAGAAGCAGAGGAAGTATGTAATAATACATTTCAGAAAAATGTATAAACGAAGAACGGGACAATTTATGGCCATTGTCCATCATTTATGGTTATTTTAAATCACAACTGAAGAAGAAGAGATTAGTCCAACTTGATTGATCAATATCACCAGTGTTTCAATTTATAGCTTTATTTTATTGATTCTACCAATAATAGATATACCGATTAGAGTTCATTGGCGGGTCCGAGAACACACTCTCGCTTTTCCATTCTTTTCTCTTTTCTTCTTTCCATCATAAAACATATCTAACTGTCGTACCATTATCATAAAACCACTACCATAAATTGTGACAAATATCGCGGGCGAATTTTACACATTTCTCGCCATCTTTCAGAAGGCATCCGTTAGTTTCCACAACGAAGCGATTACTAATTGCGCCAGGGAAACACTCCACGTAAGAGTAACGATCCTAAATTCGGACAGCTCGACGTGGTAAACATCGAGTCGACGGTCTTGCTCGCGTAAATAATCACCGAGGTGCAGCTCGCGCTGCGAGAAAATAACGTGGCAAACAGTCTAATGGAAATTTATGACACTGGATACACGAATGGTTATTGGATTCCGGAGGAACGGGCCACGTTGCGACGAGCTGAGCCACTTCAATCGCCTCTGATTACTTCGTTTACATTCAGTTGATTTCGCTTGCGCTAATTAAACGACGCGCTGGCCTACCTTTTTATCCGCGTAACACGCGGGTTTCGCTTAACGGTGAAATGTAAGAAACAAGGAAGAAAGAGGATGAGAGTCTTGATACGTTGATGGTCTGGGTTATCACGCTTAACGTTATTACACTTTGCATTGTTACGCTTAACCCTGCTACAATTCTGGAATTTTGATATTTCAATCTGGCTCTCGTTTTTTTCCAAGCAGAAAAAATTTAATACTTTAAGAATACGTTTAACGTAAAGTTTTAATAAGAAAATCACACGTGCTAATGAGACTTTTTCGTATTTTCTCCAAACTGAAGATGTTTCTTTTTTACGATGAAAAAAATACAGTCAGGTAGAAAACAGTCGAACGTGTCAGGATTTAACGCTATTTGATGCTTCCAAATGCAAGCCTCGAAATGTCTAATCTCTTCTTGTTGAGCATGGATTATCAGGAAGCCACAAATACAGCAGTGTTAAGTGTAACAATGTAAAGTGTAACAGCGTCAAGCGCGAAGAGCACAGGATGGAAAGAACTGTCATCAATCGTCGACGACGTTAATAAATCCAGTTTCCGCGAGGACGACGGCGCGGTCGTTCCCTTGTTGTCAGGAGTATTGCATTTTTTTCCCGCGTAAATAGCGTTCACACAAGCGGCGCTAATTGCGGCAGAACGACGGCGCATTCTCCTCCACCCCTTCTATATTTTTCCTCTTCTTTCGACCACGAGCTTTCCTATTCTCTTTCTTTCCGTGAGTTTTCAAGATGCCCGTGACGACTTGTGATTACGAGTTGTTTCGCTTACTTCGAAATGCATTAAGCAAGGGTTGGTACATTTTTCAAAGAGTGTTTGATTATGTGCTTGAATAGGTCGTTTATTAATCTTGTTTGACTGAACTTCCACGAACTTTAATGTAAACTGATCTCTCCATGCAATTTTTTAAGATGTTGCACGTGCACTGAGACTACAATCTGCTTCGTTAATTACACAATTTCACAAGTTCGTTATATATCTGTTCCATCAATTATACTTAACAGATTTGCGCCTTAGATTATGGTTACAGCTGATGCGCTTTCTGGCAAACGGTCAAGTACATGGATTCTTACGAACGTAGGTACATTGTTTTTGTAACCAAAACGTTAGACGTTAGTATACTGTAAACCAGAACGTACATTTTCTGGAAACTATAGTTAAATTATTATTTCATGAATCTTATTCTCAATGTGCATTCCTCTAATGGCAAGGATAAAAAAGTTGTTCCACTAAAAATGTGCATTTCTTCGATCGCAAGCATAGAAAGTTATGCTGTAGAAATGGATGATGACTTCAAGTACAGTGGACACTTTTTAAGGAATAGACTTGAAGAGAACCGTGGAAACTGAAAAAGCTGTTACTATAGATGGAATTGGTTTTCATCCGAACATTCCACTGTAACATGCAATCTCAATTTTCGATCTCAATGGTAGTATAACACGACGATTTCCTTATCGTCTCGCATTGTACTCGAAGGAGGAGAAACTTTATCTTCCTTTATCTATATCTTACATAGGAACCATATTGAATTTGTCGAGATTGGTGTTCAGGAGAATGAATGGAGAAAAGAAAAAGACGACGAAGGCAAGCGTTAAGAAAGTTATGCGTGCATAATTTTGCCTCCAGCCGGAAGCAAAATGTTGGGTGACGTAACGGTGACTGGTTTCGATTTGTCGTAGCGCAACGACGAGCTTTCAATTCTTTCCCCGGCTTGGATATATTTTACGCATGATCTTATAAAAGGGCTTGCAGTCTGCGACGACGACTTTCAGACCGGCGTTCATAAATATTCGCTTATGAGACGAGTTCCTTTCTATATACTTGACTTGCGTTTCATACTCTCGTTGCGTATAGAAAAGCTTGCCGAAAAATATCGTCGTGAAGCTGGCTGGGTGAATTTATTCGATAAAATATACTACTTGCATAATCTTAACGCATAAAAGTCGATAGACTTCACTGTGGATACATATTGTATTCATGCTACATAAAATAAAGAACTTCACTACGAAGAGGGATCTATTTTTTTTTTAAACCACACGAATTCTACAAATACGGGATTAAAAAGCTTGTGCAACATCCGAAGAAAATAACAGAGAGTAACAGAAATTATACTGTCGATAAAAAAAGTCCTGTAGGTATAAACGCAACACAGCGAAATAAAATAAAATGGAAATGCACGGACTTTCAATTTATTGGTTCACCTTTTTTATAGTTCAGTAATTCGCAGTTCAGCGATTGTTGAAGCTTCGTACCTTTATAATTCTTTGGTATTCCCATAAAGCATAGTATCAAATATTTTTTAATTATGTAAATAACGGTAACGCGTCAATTTTACTGGCGCGAGCAGAATAAGACACTACTTTGTCAGACTAAGGGGCTATATGGACGTCGAAGTACGTAGAACAGAATCCGCTGACACCAGACAAGTTGAATGGAATCGTGTCCCGACAGCCAAGTAGAACAGAATACTCTTCAATCGGTCCAAGTAGAATAAAATCGAATCCAGTCAGACGAGCGCCGCCGAACCACTCACTCACAATCAGTCGAGTTTCATGAAACTTCAACGGTATCACTCGACTGTTCTCTACATTGCGCTTTCCAACGTGCATTACATCCTGCTTAACTCTTAAGTGCTATGGTAAAATGAAAGTAGCTGATGTTAATAAATGGTATTAGCTGTCTGATTGGATTCTGAGACGTTATAGTAAAAGATTGTTACAAAAGATTGCTGAGATATTTAGGGTTACGAGAGCGATATTATAATATTGTTTATAATTTTTGGCGTATTCTAGAACATCATAAAAATATCTAACCAGGAAATACTGCAGTATTTGTAGTATACCGTAGTAGAATATTGTTTTCCGTAATGATTTAGCTATTTCTAACAGACGTTATCACTTTTTATTTATACCCTTCGATAATCTTCCGATAAAGTTATTCATGAATGATTGCTTCGACCGTTCGCGGAGAGACGCGTTCAAGAGATATCACGTCAACGAGAGTCGTAAATTCTCGTTACGATTATATAATCGACGCCACGAACTGATCGATTCCCTATTTCTTTTACGATAATAGAGGTGGTTGAAATGATAGTACGCTGGATTAACACGTATAAATTATAGTTTATTCAAACAACTTATTTACTAGAGGTATATAATCTGAGAAAGTATAAGTATCGATTGATCGACAAAATTACAAGGTCGAGAATGAGACGTAAGCGTGTATGACGACTGCTCGAAGAATGGTTTTTGACTTCGAGATATTGTAGAGTAAGTATCGCGACATGTTGACTATTCTAAAGACGTAGAATAAGTGACGTTCAGTGACGATGCCGTGGCGGAGGAAAACTATTGATGGGTGGGTCTAAGGAAACGAAAAGAGCTGATTTGTTAAGGGCAAGATTTCGTTGGTAGAGTGAGGGAATAGATTTCGTTGTTAATTGATTATTGCCAGGTTGGTGGGTGAGGAAGGGTGCTAACCGCTCTCGAAGGAAAGTTGCTAGTGGGAAGCATCGTTCGTGAAATAAAACCAACTTTGCGGTGTCAACACGTATTAGACAAAAATGTAAATAGCCCTCGAAATCGAAGATGATTGTTTTTGGTCTGAAGGACTTTAGGTGTGAATATGCCAAGATTTATGATAGGTCCTTGAAGCTATTGAGGGTACGCAATGAGGGACCCTAAACATCTGGTTGCTGTCTCTCCTGCGGTGAGTGGTCTGGTCTAGTTAGAGAGTCAGCCGACGTAACAATGATATTATCAATAGATTTGTATTATCATCGATATTATTATCAGTATACTCGGTATGTATGAACTTCTTTCAAATGAATGCTGCATTAAAAGAATTACATTTTCCAGCTATCTAATCTCTAATTTCAACTATTTTCTTCTTGCTAGCAGGATAATGCATACGCGAGTTAAACAAGAATTCTTGATATTAATCTTTAACAAAATCCACCAAAGTTCCGATTGTTAAACGCATAAAATGTTAAAGATCTAATTTCAATAAAAGAACGAGTATTAAAGAAGACAAGAAATCGTAGTTACGTTTCCTTTACACCATACAAGAATTTCTGGGATCGTCGGCAACTGCCTCCCGAACAATTTTAGCTGCGTTAAACCGAGTAACTCGACGGCTGAGAATTTTAATCCGACGACGATAATCCCAAACTTCGTTTAGGTTTAATTAATGCTCTTTCGTTGTATTAGGAGTCGCGTGATCGTATCTTTTCGCATGGTCCTTCGAAATGTTCTATCAAATCGTTTCAAGGTGCACAGAAAACGTTCAGGGTCGGCGAGGGGAATTGGAGATGGCATTAAAATTTTACGATACGCTATTGCACTCTCCTGTATCCGATGTAATTCTCCCCTTTTACTGCCCCCTTTCCACGCGAAAGTCTCGCTCTGGTTCATAATAACGACGACCATCGACCCGTGCAATTCTCCATTTCTGTGTAGGCCGGCTGATTTTTACGATCAACAAGCAAACAACGAATTATTCGATGATCGATTTTTCAGAAATTTGTGGAGGAAATAGGAAGACTTTTATTGGGGGAAATTGATGGTAGGATTTGTAGGATAGTAGTATCGAATGAATTAAATGAAAAATGTCTTTCGTGTTTTATGTTTTTTCCTGATTTATTGACTGGTAATTTTCGATTAAGAAAATTGATAAATAGGATCCAGGCACTGTGACAGTGTATAACGGTGTAGAGTACTGTTCGTTTAATTCACCATTAGGTATTTGAGGTGGATAGGTCGTGATAGGTGCGGAAGAAACACTTGAGTATATTTAACAATATATATTTATTAACATATACTCTATATGTACACTTTGCATAGAACTCGCGATTACTATTAGCGGTTCGCAATTCGCGATTACAAGTTCGAATGATGATTGTTTAAGATGTCGAGAAACTCGGATCAATTATTATTGCTAACTACCAGCTATCGACTCTGACTGACTTCTAACGACTGACTTCCCGTCACGATGATGCTGCAGAGGAAAACTATGATGGGGTGTGTCTAAGGATACGGGATCATCGGATTCGTCGAGGAGAGCCTTCGTTCGGAAAGTGAGGAAAATGGACGTTGCCGTTAATTAGTTAATTTCTATGTTGGTGGTTGAAGAAGTATGCTAACCGCCCTTGAGAGAAAGTTGCTAGCGGGAAGCATCGTAGGTGAGAAAAGCAGACTTCCCGTATCTTCCCGTAGTAGGTGATAGATTTAGGGACTGTTAAGACAAAGACTATTTGTTCGTTTGAAGAACCTTAGCTAAATAAATCCTAAGATTTATAGCGAGTCATTCGGTTAGCTGAAAATATACTGTGAGGATGTATCGACATCTGGCAATCATCTTATCCGAAGAATAGGGTCTTTGTGTAGCGATCCACAGGACAGAAACCGTTGAAAAATTTACTGTGGAGTGCCACTACATATTCTTCCTATTTTCTGTATTATCTACATTTTTTATTTTAATATGCTATATTTGAATTAATTTCTATTTCGTAAAACGTAGTGAATCTAGATGCGAATTTTATAAGGCATTTTATTTCGGTAGAACAAGTCAATTTTTCGAAAGTCACCTGTCTGCCCAATTAATGATTGATCACGTTCAATCGCAAGGCATAGTTGCTTATGTCGTCCATTATTAAATTTCGAGACAAATTTTTCTATAAACAATGAATTGCTTGGCTTAAAACATAGAAAACAATATTTGCAAAGCGACAGTTTCCATCGCAAAAGATAATACTTCATTCGTTTCTTCAAAACAGGAAAACAATTTGCAGGAACATTATCGCGTACCTAAAATTGAATCGCCTCTGCTCGAATCGAAATGGAATCGATTAGCGTAGCGAACAAGAAAAAACGAGGGTATCTCGCAAGGACGCCCGTTCGATTTTACAGGCAATATCGAGTTTACAACGTGTCGGGCGAATATAGTTGGAGCTTGGAACACGGCAATCTCTCGTGTTCGCGGCGCATAATGGATTCCGTTTCGAGATTTCCACGGCGTTAACTAGCGCAGCGAGGAGAAGTTGCTCGAGTTTCGGTTAAAGTGGTTCGCGTAAACCGAATTTTCCGTGGCACGGCTGAGCGAAATTTCGATGGTAGACGAATTCAGTTGCTTACGAACAAGGGAGAGAAGGACGGATAGATAGATAAATAGATAAATAGATAGACAGATAGATAGATAGATAGATAGATAGATAGATAGATAGATAGATAGATAGATAGATAGATGGATAAATAGATAAATAGATGGATAGATAGATAGATAGATAGAGTGTGTGTGTGTGTGTGAGAGAGAGAGAGAGAAAGAGAGAGTTATAGAGAAAGAAAGAAAAATCAAAGGCGTCCGAGAAATTTTGCCCCGGCTAGATTTACGTGAACTGATGATGGAACCAAGTTTTCATCGCTCCAGATACAATTACTAACAACTTGTGAATTCGCTTGAGCAACAATGCGACCGGCCTCGAATCGCGCCAAGACTTGCATATTGCTACTCGTTGATATAAGTGCTCCGTATGAAACACAGAGAAATGCAAGCGACACTCTTGTAGACTGTAATGGTCGAAAAGTTCTTTCGGGTTTTATGAAACGGGGATTCGTAAAGACGTTGACAAGATTTCATCGAGTTTATATATTCCCTTGTAAGTATCATGTAAGGAGGGAGATTTGAGATTCTTGAATTATTAGTTCTCTTCTACTTGTTAAGCGAGAACGTATTTTGTTGTACGCGGGTGAGAATTTGAGATTTATCTGATATTTAGAATTATAGGATTGTTATTCTCGATATGGAAATATTTAAGTAAGAATGAAAATGAACGATAATTTAAGTGAAAAATATTGCTGTCGCATTTTTCTCGTTTCTGGATTACAGATCAGAAAATTGATGTAATTGGCGCGCTTATACCTAATTCTGTCAACGATCCAGCGGTGCACGTACGTGTAAACAATTTCAATTCCCGTGTAATTAGTTTTCCGATGCGCGGATCTCCCGAACCGGCATTTCCACCGGCATTATCTCCATTCTACGTGGCTGATTAGCAAAAACTTCGCCGGCAACCGTTCCGTGAAAATGATCGTCGGACCACGCGCAATCGAGATACCATCCACAGTGTTTATGGGGAAACTATTAAATTGTCTTGATCTAAATTTCTGCCCCAGTCTGAAAATGTTCTCTTCGTTGGGACAACTCGTGTAAATTGTTCACACAGAATCTGTGGGCAGTCGTAAATCTAGAATGGTCAAAATCGTACAGCTATATATTCAATAATATTGTACACTCTAAAGTTTCATAAGTTGCATGAAATTTCAGCAAATTACATAAATATGAACTTTTCTGATAACAGGATAAGCTCATGCAGTCAATATTTTCATATGTTCCATGAAATAATTATCCATTAGAGCGAAAAAATGAAAAATATGCTTTCTCGATAACCGCTATCATTATACCGCGGATTTTTATATATTTCTAGAAAATGTGAGCATACAAGAGCACACAGAATGCTCATAATATGTAAAAATATGCAAAAAATATCCAACCTACAGTACTCTTAATAATATTCAATAGATAAAACAATCGTTTACCTGATTTGCATTTTTTCAATTATATTTGTAAAAATATGAATTTCCATAAATATCAACAGTTTACTGACCATTTTCACGCAACAAAATGGGAACCAAGGGGGATGTTTTTTCGATCTTTCGCAAAGAGACGTGATCGCGAGGAAGCCCGTCAATGGGAGTCGTAAATTCCCGTTACGAACTGATCGATCCCCTATTTCGATTAGGATAATAGAGGTGGTTTAATGAGTATAATGCTTGATAGTTTAAAGACAGTATATATTTTATATTTATAAATAATTTTGTAGAATACAATACATTTGTATCTACAATAATTTTGTAGAAAAGATAGTTAAGCTGGTGCGTAAGGTATAAGTAAAGTAGGTGAATGATCTAAGGACGTAAAGCCGATAAAGTCGATGAACCAGTCAAGTTCGGTGACGATGTAGTCGCAAAGGAAAACTCTTACTCGGTGGTGATCGCTCCACCACTGGTCGTTTGCGAGTGGAATCCCGGAAAACATGGGAAAACCCATGTTTCCCCAATTTTTAACTGATGGAGCAATAACCATAAGGAACCTCTTGACTCAAAGATGTTTTATGCCAATTGACAGCCTTAACGGTAAATAAAAAAGCCGCGTTTTATGACAGTTCCTTAGGATTATTGGGATCCGCTTAATTCTATGTGCACAGCTGGTGGCCGCGTCGAACGTAAAGAGTCACCGGACGTAATAGGGGAAAATGTTTTATAGGCTGTGTTTCACTGTAAATCACTATGATTCCATGGGAGCTGCATAAAACCGATCGCTGTGCCAAAAGTTAGCCGTTCAGTCACGATAACTATTACATTAGAGCATCGCTATTACAACCACGTCTACGGTCATGCATATTTGCCAGTCCAAAGTTCAAAGTTGTTCGGTACACGTTGCGCCTTGGTATCCGTAGCCAATGTTGGTGTAGTGTCCGTTACCACCCTCTAGCTGATTAGCTAATCGCGAATTCCACTTAGTTAGAAAGCTGCCAGCCCATTTCAGTTAACGTCCCGATGTACATATATATTTACGTAACAAGAGTCACATCGATCGCATGCAACGTTGTTCGTTAACGTGACTCCTTGAAATTCGAGTAGCTTTATAAATTACCAGTTTTCGTTGCAGTGAACGCCACTCCAAAGTGGATATTGCGCTTGCACGCTCGTTCGTGTGTCCACTCGAGTCCTTTCGAAACTCTCTCTTCATGTAACGTTTATTCAGAGAAAGTTGACTGTCGACATCGTCGATTTTAGCGGTCCCGTTTGTCGGGCAAAATTGCGCTTGCTGCCCAATTTCGAGGAATTTGTGTCCTATCGATTTGAAGCTTCTCTCAACGATCGAACCTATGGTATTTTGGATTGACAACTTTGCAATTTCGTGTAACACCTATTTTGAAGTTTTAAGCTGCTCGAGTTTCCTTGTTAGCGACGAACGATTAGTCTTTGATGTACCTCACTTCTTATTTTTATCCTACCTTTCTAATTAAGGGGATACTCTAGTCTATAGGCATGAATTTTAGATATTTTTTTAGATGCAACAAAACAAAAACAAACAATATTTTTACTATCCATTTTTTTACAAGATATTTGTTAATGTTTAAAGAATACATGAAAAAAAAGAAGTGAAAAAATTAAAAATTCAAAAAGTTACAGGCTGATGAAGTGGATGGTGTCAAAAAAATGGCGCGCGAAATTTGTCACGATTGCGACCCTACTAGTAATCTGAAACAAAAGAAAAAAATAATTATTATTCTAGAGGAACACTGCTATCGTACTAACTAACAAAAAGTTAAAAAGCAATTTTTTTTTGCAAAATTGCGGCTATCTGAAGAAAAAAGAAGCTTCTTTACCACTTCTTTACCTTTCCGAATATTTTAAAAGTAGTAAAAATTGAAAATTTGTTATGACTGGGATTAGTACGATAAAGAAGTGTATAGAGAAGACACACTAAATTTCAAGTAAATCGGTTCAGTAGAACTTGAGAAATCATGACAAGAATTTCGAAAAAAGTAGTTTCGAGAAAAGCGCGTTTAAAGTTTCGAGTTAAGTTACGCACAGTATAAGCCATACAATGGTACCTTATACTTACATTTTTTCGATCTGCGATTCCTGCTCCATACATTGGGCCTTCCTCTACTTCAAAAAAAGCATTTTCCGCACTTTTTTCTTCCAAACGAGCAGTTCTAGCCTCCTTTGAAGCGTTAGATGCTCGTATTTCTGAGCGCTCAATCCGGGTATTGTCACGTTTGACAGCGAACGCATGGGATTCTGGACCAATCGTGATTCCCATAACGTTCAGTATTTTTAAAATGGGTATAAAAGCTTCATTAAAAATACTAACAGCGAGAAAAGTAGCAACTTCAATGGTCCGCGTTCCTGCGTGAATGTGTTTCGCAGCAAAAGTCCATATCAAAGAATTTAACGATTCGTTATTATTCTCAGTTTTCGAACCCAAACATCGTTCTAATAAGGTATTTGCAGACAAACTTACATAGATTGGCTTTATAACTTCCAATACATCGTCACTTAGAGGAGGATTTTCATGGACAAATTTTAAGAACATTCAAGTGTACTTAAAAATATACTACTCAAACTTAATAATCAAAGAGATCTGCGAACGATTCGAATCAAAGACACCAGCAGGAATCGAAAGACCGAAACTCAATCTTCTCGCCTTTTTACGACAAGTCAAAACGACGTCGAATGTTCTCGCCAATTTAATCAGAATTCCACTCGGAGACAACGAAAGTTCGAAGGCGGAAAGAGCATTCCACGAGTACTCGAATGACAACGAAGAGGACGAGCTCGTAAAACTGCGACAAAACAGCCGATTCGACAGTCCTATGTGAAAATTCGGAACAGTCATCCTTCCTCTTCCCTCTTGCACATCCGTGGATAAGACGTGTTTAATAAAATTCCAGGGAAGTTTGTTCGCTTAAATTGCACACTTCTTACGCGGTCATATCCTCGTCTGATCGTTATTTCGAATTTTATCGAGCCGCCACCGCGGTCCGCTTGAAATTCAAATTAAATTAACCCGGGTCGAGGGAAAGACCGCGGACGGGCGCACACGTTCCTGGAAAAATGGCCAAATATAAAATTCACTGCGCGTTCACCTTCGATCGATCGAACCGCCTCGGCTCGCTAACAGTTCGACCAGTCGTCGCTTTTTTGACGATTCGACGATTTTTATTTTCGTGCTCAGCAAACGCGTGATGGACAATTACAATTTCCTAGCAAAATTATATTATCATTAGCACACTGCGGATTTTTATGCAAACTCATATTTTTACGAATAGCTTTTATAAATTTTCACAAACTAAGACGTAGCTAGAAAATTATTTCAGCTTTGTTTCGAATATTCGGCAATACTATACGATTTGATCAGTATCTTTAATTTTCTTCGAAATTCAGGGCTATTTAAAAGCTGTTTAAGAAGGTAAAATATCATGCAGAAAGAAAAATGTCGCAAACTATTCTAAGTATAATTAATTTTATATTAAAGCTGAATCTACGACTGAGAATTTTGTATCTTACTTTTTGTTTAGAATTTTTCACTTGGAAATTCCTTTAGTGTGCAAGCAAGTGCCAGTATCGAAAACTTGAAAAGGCAAAGTATCATTTAAAAAACTGTCGCAAACAATAATAAGTATATTTTATTCTATATCAAAACTAAACCTAAACACAACTTAGAGTTGTGATACAGAAATTGGAATACTATCGAGTAAGAGCAACGAACAAGATTCTGAGATCACTACTAAGTTCCATTCTACTTTATTTATTCTTTATCCATTACTTTTTGTTATTTCAATTTATTATTAATAAATTTCTTTCTTAACTGGTTAGTTTCTGTCACTTAATTTGAGTTTACGATTATATAGTTTGTCTCAGGTTAGGCTTATGTTTAGTTTTAATATAAGATTAATTAATATAAAATAAAATTAAAATTACAAGTATCTACAAATTTTAGAAGGTAAAGAAAGATTGGTAAATTTATAAGGTATATATTACCTTCTAAATTACTTTAATAATAAATGATAAACAATTCTAGATTACCTTCTAAATATATTACCGAAGATACCGAGCAAATTGTAAAAACCACATATTACCGAATATTTCATACGATCTTACATATTATGTCCTTTTTGTACATCTTCGGACTCTTTAATTCCTCATAAATACGTAAAAATCCATATTCTAGTCATTAGTAAGTTGCAGAACGTTGTTCGAAGCTGTTTTGCGATTATTGTTCGATTCGTATTTTCCACCTGCTGTACGATTTATATCTACTTGATAAACTAGATGGCATCGTTAGTGAGATGGCAGGACGAACGAACGGGCAAGTGACTATTCGAGGGTCGCGCCGCTTCAAATTTAAGTTTCAGGGGAAAGAGAGCGTGGCTGGAAGCCGGAGAACCCACGGGAATCACTGGCTGCGCTGGTGCATGCACACGATGACTCGCTGCATTAACCACGACGGGACTTTGTCTGTTCGGGGCCGCGTGACGCCGCTTTCTAAATCAAACTTTCATCCGCGAGGGGAGACATCAAAGATTTTCACTCGGCTAGTGACGTGCACCCGTCAGTTAGTCGACTCCCCGGGCAAAAGGGGAATGGTTCTTTGCTAATTTGACCGACAAGGACGAAGATGGCCCCTAATGGGCGTCCTGTGTACGAACTCTCGCCACGAGGGTGATTATGGAGCACCCTAGAAACCGTCGAAACGAGCCAACTTGTTTCAGCTGTTTCGGATGGATAGCTGAGATGCGAGCATTGGTTAACTTAGAGATTCTTGCTGCGGTGGTTTGAAAAACCTCTGGACTGGCCCTTTCGGAGTCGCCATTGATATAAATTTGTGTAAAGTGGAGGCTGGATTAAATATATAATTTTCATTGTCGATAATTTTTAAACAAAATTAAAAACAACAATAATTTTAATACAAGTCATTTATTAATATCTGGAAATTACGGATAATTAGAGCTGTCTAGCTCCAGGCGCTGTACGAAGTCTGGTCGAGGAACATCTCGTGCAAGTTGTCGAATACTACCTCAAATATGTTTCGTGATCTTCCTTGCCGATACAGTTGCAAGTTTGATGACGTTGGCCAACCAGCAGCTTTTAATCGCGTGAGAACTTGCCGCGGACAAGGTTTGGCAGCGCGAAGAGCAGAAAGTCCACACTCGCCACTCGACCGAATTAAGGGCAACCACGTTAAGCGATTCAGAGGTCGACGATGTTTAACGCGAGCACCGGATCCATTTTGAGTACTGTTCGTCGTTTCTTCGCGGATTTGTTCAGGCTCGTATAATTAATTGCTTGACATTGTTGTTTCCACAGAGGCTAGCGATTGCCAGTCTGGATTTCGAATGATTCTAACGCGTACAATTATTCAGCCGTGTAAGGAATTTGTCGAACAGCGTCCCGTGTTTTGTATGCAGCCTCGGGATCGGAGTACGCGAGAACCACGCTGACAATGCGAATACCTCTTTCTCCGAGTTTAATTAAATTTTCTGGGCATCCGTCTTTTCGTATTTCGCCGAGAGGAGCGAGAAATTGATTTTAGAAAATGTATTATTCGAATGGCACGGTGGAAACTGGATAACTTTGACACAAAGTTTCCTACTCTCGAAGATACATTTCCGCGTTGCCATTTTATCAAACGATTTTATTCTTTATTAAATTTCTGTTCTTCTTTACTTTACTTCTTTTCTTACTCATTTACTTTATCATTCTATCAACAGATATGTAAATTATTGTATCTTTTAAACACGTTTTATTATCACATAAGACGAGCGTAAAAGGAAGTGGTGAATGTAAAGGGATTGAGAAAGACTGCTACAAGATTGAACATTTGACACCGATAATGATAAAAACGAAGTCTTCGTCAAACGAAAATTAATTATTAATGAAGAATCGAACTTTGTAAAAAAATGATTAGCGAAGCTCAAAAAGAAAGATCGTGGATGAAAAATCTCTTAAACGTTGGCACAGTTATCGATCGCAAGTGTATGGAAATGAAATGGACAGGAAACAAAATTATCTGTTCGCGAATTCGGTGGACGTACTTTTTTAATTAACAGCCGGGACACGGGATAATTGAGAAGTTTATCGGGAAAAGCGTGTGCTCGTTAATTGATCATGTTCCATTGCGTGGTCGATTATCTGGTCGAAGCGGCTTGTGAAGTATTCACGATACTTTTGTCCGTTGCGCGGTTGCCTGCGAAATTATTTACACCGACAACGAGGTACAATGAGCCAGATGTAAAACAATAGCTCGTGGTTCGTGCGAAAGATTCCCAAATGCGAGTACGACTTCGCTTTACGGAGGAAAATGGAATTGGATATTTCGCTTTTTATTTTCCTTCCTTTTATTCTTTTTCAGATGTTTTGAACGAGATTAAATTATATTATCGACTCGGCATACGCAGTAATTTCTTTCTTCTTTGCTCTTTAGATTTCTCGCGTTCAATAAATCGTACAGAAGTAGAACCGAACGTAATTTCAAGTGTTTAGCAACGAATCGCAGATGTATTCAATTGCAATATTCTTCTGTCCATTGTTGAAGGTATAAATTTACATGTGGCCTTGGATTGTTCTACAAAAATGGTCTTCAAGTTGCCTTAAGATAACTTGAAATGATTTTGATTAAGCTTCAAATGTTGCAAAACAAAACTTGTAATGACCTCCCAATGATTTGAGAAACCACCTTTAAATAACTCAAGTGACAAGTAAGTGACTCTCCAAACTTTCCTATTCTGGATTTCTTCGTTCAAATGTAAACCGATTCTAATTTGAAACAAATTTTCGGCTTCAGCTTTTTCTCTTTGCGTTGGACAATATTAAACGGAGAAAATTTTAGTGGATCTCCCACAGCTTGTTGTTCAAACAAGATCTTTTTTCTCAAATGGACGCAAGCGACACGAAGATGTGACTAGATCCGGCGCAAAAAATAAGCTAAAGCATGCAGTCCGGTAACTGTCCTAACGTAAAGAGGTAATAATTCTTGTTTTTACAGACCTCCGCTAGAGAACGTTACGTAAACATAATTTAAACATTCCTCGGAAGCAGATAAATCAATGGATCAACGAGTTTTTACCCGAGCAAGTTTTTCTCAACTCGTTCTCCTTTAATTCGCGAAATAACAACTTCCTCATTTCACATGCCGCCTGCTACTTGCTTTTTGCATGGAATGAAAATGGTGTTACTAATTAGAAAATATTCTTAAAAATGTATATGTATTCTTATAAATATTCTTAAAAATGTATATGTATTCTTATAAATATTCTTAAAATGATAGTTTTAAACCTGAACGATATGTTTCGATTAGTTAATTTTGCAGTTACGAATTTCAAGTATTTTCAAGCGATTTTTATTCACAGTATTTACGGAACATATTTGGTACTTCGTCGCATTTTTTATCCTGCATTCTTTTTTTCATCGTAAAACAGATGCTATTTTTCGAACACTGTACTTTACACTAGATAACATAATCGAAAAGCCAACAAGCACCGATAACGTCGCGTTTAATATGTAACATCATGGCCACTCAACCTCGAAAGCGGGCACATATCCAACAATTAACCGCGACCAGCGTAGCTTAACTCTGACGATCGGTCGACAACCAATCTCCAACCAACTAACGCTTCAACGTCAGCGCCTCTATATTTCCACTATTTCAACGAAATATTCAGAATTACTGCTTTACGCGCTTACGTTGCATGGATCAAACAAAATTGCAATTTTCATTCTTCTCAGCTGTGATTGGGCCAAGTTATACAGAAAGCTACCACGATCCTCGATGATCTGAAATTGAGTGAACTTAGTTTGACGATCTCAATTCTTTATTTGGTATATGTTATCTCTTGTCGTTGTTTTACGGTACTTTTCATTGGCTTATTTAATAGCGAGCAGTATAACTAATATGTGGTTTGGGATGTTTTCTGCAAAGCAATTACAAGTTTAAGATGGAACTTTGACGGCAGTTTTAATAATTACATAATCTAAGAATTCTATAGATTGGCAATTTTTTGCAAAATAAAGAGCACATAATTATGGAATCCGTACTCTGTGTAACTAATTTTTTGTCATTTTGAAGGTTGGCAGGTTTTTACATAATTTGGCCCAATTCTTGTTGTATTACCGCATAAGTAGTTCAGTTCCTCGTGATTTTTAAATAGATTTATTATGATTTATGATTTATTAAAGTTATATGCTTACTATATAACCAATAAATACAACACTAGATTATATAACGTTGCTAAATGATCAATTTATGATCGGTAATTCAATTCAACTTCTACGATAATTAAACAAATTCTTCTCAATCTTCATCAATTGAATTTTCACTCTCATTTCCTTTCCATAAGAACATAAGATGCATGAACAATCTTTGATAACTACTATTCAATTATCTAGTCGAGCGCTGATCAATGAAGAGATAGTTGAATTCTGCAACGTTGGCTATATAAATAAAACGAAATTTAAAAAATAACAAAACATTAAAACTATTTACATATTCCGACTTAGAAATATATTTGTTCGTAATGATGTCCGACCAATCCCTTTCAACGTTCCACCATGACATTCTAAATTCTACAATCTTGTTGAATGAAGCGGATGTTCGATAAACCCGAACCGTTTGCATTTCTGCCTTATGCAGCAATTTTCCAATCGAACTGCGGTCTCAAATCTTCCCTCGTAAACCTCATCGGTATTCCCTTGTCCTGAATACTCTGCCCCTTTCTTCTTATCGCGTTCTAAAACGTAACATATCCTCATTGTTTGCAAGATTTCTCTTATTGCACGGTTTACGGTGCATCTTAAACCGAATCATGACTCCTTTCATCCGGTATGTTGCTCGCCCGTTTATCCGGAAATCGTGCTGGATTCGGATGGAAACTGGTAACCGCTAGCCGGATGTCAACTGCATTTTTTATGGGATTCTGCGTCCCCGGCGTCTTATCGAGCGACGACGAGCGAACGTTCCACGGGGGACGCGCAACCGCATCGCGATCTCCACTTTGTCCCAGAGATTCTCCGCTCAGATTCCTTCTTCAAACTTAAGAAACGTTTCTTTGCGTCGGAAATGTATTTGACGTGTAGTTAACATGGTTGTACGAGGCGTTATGCTGTGCGAAGGAATTACAAGGATGTCTGCCAGTGAAATCTCATCGAATTTTTTTTTAGAAATGGCTTGAAAGACCAGCACGGTGGTGACGAATCGTACACAATCGTAGAAATTACATTGCATTTTATTTCAAATGGCTCGCATTTTTCAAGCGAAACTTAATATGATAAAAGGTTTTCATGATTTGAAAATGGCTGGAAAAAATTTATACGTATCTTGATAGTGATGATACGAAGAGCCAAGGAAGATTTGGAGGTTGCTAGTGGAGTCGACAGTGGGTAACTTAGCCGCGTCTCAAACACTAGGATAGTAGAGACCAGGTCGAAAGTCATGTATACGGTGTTCCCTAGCTACGAAACGATGGGAAATAAAGGAATATTTCATGAGGTGAAATTCGATAGCTTCGTATGACACAAGATCTATAATGCTATATTCATTCGCTGCAGAACTGAGGAGATTTTGAACATTTTACGGTCGCTGCTACTTTTTTGAGTTTACCCTAAACGATGAATTTTGTTATTTTCTTGTTACAAAAGAATATGTTAAGGTCGTCTTAAACAGAGCTTTAAATAAATTCCTCTCTTAAATAGATCCATTTGATTTGTTTATATATTATCGATACGTTTTATTATTTCTTACAAAAAGTGGTATTAATTGGCTCGTGTTTGAAGAATCCTCTGACGACAATTATAAGTGGTCCGCTATATTGTAAACGTTCGATACATCCTCGATAACCACCGATCCCTTCAACCGCATCAC
This sequence comes from Bombus soroeensis, assembly GCA_014737365.1. Taxonomy (NCBI): domain Eukaryota; kingdom Metazoa; phylum Arthropoda; class Insecta; order Hymenoptera; family Apidae; genus Bombus; species Bombus soroeensis. Next base: position 1,503,438 of record JACXIL010000242.1, read on the forward strand.
TCACTATGCCAAACAAGGTTCACTCGTTGACAGCTCATCATCCAGTATAGCAACAACGCACAATATCGTTTGAACTTACCAACGAGAGACATCGAAAAAGGGTCGGCGCTGGGTAGATGGAGCATTGTATCATCAGCGCGAGTCCTGTCGTCAGTTTTGCTTGTTCGTCCCTCGCGGGGATAGAAAGTGGAGAAAAAGAAGCGACGAATGGGGAAGGCTGGAGCCGAAAATGCCTGCCAGCCACTCCGCTTCTATCCCTTTTTCGCCTGTTCGGCCGCGCCAAGGGGAGAAAACAGAGCACACAAGGTGTGCAGGATCTATTCAAAGGCATCAAGGGACTTCGCGCGATGCACGGAACGGAAACTGAGTTGCCGTCCGGAGATTAATTACCGAGTTTCAAGGGGATAGATCCGGAACGTCCTGTGCAGTACTATAACAACCGCATTATGGGTTGGTGCGAATAGGAACACTATACACCGCTCTTGAGTGCCGGACGAAAGAATTTTTCAACTTGCCGGTTACTTGATTACGGTTTTCAACGTCCACGCTTCTTTTTTTAAGGGGTTGTTTCTATTTCTGGTTCTCACGGTCAATGTTTGCACATTAACACGTTTGCGATTTAGCGGTGCAAGTATACACGTGCATTAGACATGTGATCTTTTATACGAATCGACAGCTGGAAATCGTTTAGAAGAATACTAGTGACGGATAGATCGTGATTATTTAAGCAAATATTTGCTTATAAATTTTCTAAAGATCCATAGAAACACAGTCCGAATTTTCTATAAATGCAGTGTAGTAAGAAAGCGTCTATGGCGATAGGAAATCCTTAGGCGTGAACACTCCTTTCAATCGAAAATGTGTAGACGTAGATGTCTGACCATTGCGGGGCACTTCCACTGTGTATTTAATGATGCACTATGTGCGTCATATTTCTTCCTAAGAAGATTCGTTAATGATATGAGATCGTTGAGTATTCGATGATTTTGTTTCAGTTTGGTGAATTTACACGTGGAACAATTTTGTGGAGTAACTTTTTTCTTCCTTTCGAAATTGTATTTTGAAAGTCACGAGCTTGTGAAAGTTCATGACTAGATTACTTTTAAACGAAAGAATAGAATTTCATACCGTGTTGTCGTACAATGTCTGTCTTCTTTCGTTTTTTCTTTCTTTTCTTTTTTTTGTTTTTATCCGGAGACTGTGCAATCTCTTGGGTATTTTGTTCCCCAAGCATTTGAAATTCTTTTGTGAATACGTTGACTTGGCAATCTTGGAGAAGTTTCCAGAAGCAATTTCGGTGCTTTCACATGGAGGAAAAACAAAATTACAGTCACTGCTATAAAGGGACTTAATTTACCGGCAATGAAATTTCTCCTATGATAATCAATTACCTGTTGCACGAATTAATAATCTTTATCCTATGCCAGTTAAAATATTCCAATGGATATCCTGGATTTTAGAACCTTGTTAAACGGACCACGAATTTTCACAGAAATCCTATCTTTCGACTAGCTTTCAAAATTGCAAATTCCATATATTTTTAAAGCGTGTAAATCCCAAATAACAGATTTACTTACGGGCCATACTATCCGTATCAAATGTAAAAAATAATCGGATTTCATGGTCCCTGAACTATACGAATATTAATAAATTTTTATTAAACGACCGTGTAACCTGGTCGAATAATTAAAAAAATTTCATCTTTATTTATTCGGGCGAAATATGCACCGAATCGAGGAAGGACTCCGTGAATAATAAATAATTCTACATCCGACTTCTTCTTGTTGGATAATAAATTATTTATGCGCCGCGGTGTTAGGAAAATACAGTAAGAGAAAATACATTTCAAAATATCTCTGTACTTTACGTGTTTACCGCACACACCTCTGCCAACGCTTTCCGTGGCTCGTTTTACGGACCGTCCCACCCAAAGCAATATTTCACTTCTGTTAACCGTAAAAAAATATTCCGTCCCAACTTACAGACTCTCGAAACTTTTGATCGTCATTCGTTCGTGTGGTCGATTTCTTCGGAGTTTTCAAGTTAACTTGAATATTTCGCTCGGACTCGAGATATCGGACACTCGTAATTCACGTACCGACATTTCTCGTACGACTTCCGCTTCGCACCATGTTCCTGTCACTTGAAGAACGAAAAAGAAGAGGGGGAAAGAAAAAAGAAAATAGAGGAAAAGAAGAAAAATCACTCGTCACGCGACGTTTCAAGAGATTTATACGGCATATCTTTGAGAAATTCGCGTGCTCGTCGTACAGATTTACACCGGTCATTTCGTTTCCACCGTCACGAATTGAAAAAAGTCAAATATTCTTGAATGAAAAAACAGATTAATCTTTTGAAATTTTGTAGAAATTTTAACTGCCCTATCATTGTAATAATAACCCCAATATAATTACCACCACTTCAAAAGAATGCTATTTCCAAGATGTTGCTTCATTATATATCATTATCTTCTCGAAATCTTTCCAGTCTAAAGATAACGTTACAATACACGTGTAACACGTTACAGATTTAAAAGAGATCTGGTAACTGATCTGATAATTCTAGAATAAAACGTTCTTGAGGAAAGACCCCGAAAGTCCTTGATACATTACAAAATTCATTGAAAACCTTTAAGTCTTCAAATTCTTTTCAAAATTTAGAGCACCTACTTTCCCATGTTTTAACAACCATTAAACCAGCGACCTTTGCCGAACCATTAAATCTACAGCTTTCATCCAACCGTTTCATACGGAACCAAAAACCGTTTCTTTCAAAACCTACTTCCTTCCGAGCACCATCGATGCAAACACGAAAGCTTAAAAAGGGAACTAGCCGAAGACTGAGAACACTTCGAAAACGGGGCGAATACTTCGAACGAAACTGAGAAAAAAGAAAAAAAAGAAAAAGAGAAGAGAAAGAGGGAATGCGGCTAAAAAAGAGGGTGGAAAGGGGTTGCAGGATGTAGGAGGTGAGAGTGCATTGGGTGCAATTTCGGCGTTGAAGCCGCGTTGGTACGGGAATCTCCTCGACGCTTCACCGGAAACCTATTCCCTCGAGCGAGCTAGCAAACAGAGGCTTGCACATAGGCCGAAACTTTTGTTTTCGCCGCGGCGATGCAGTCGAGGTCGCGCACAATGCACATGGCCATGCATTCTCCTTTTCCTTTTTTCCCCTTCTTCTTATCCGCCATTTTGACGCGCGATCGAACCGTGCAGTCTTGTTTTCAAACCGGAAACCGACGACGATCGACCATTGGAACACTGCTTTTTTCTTCCTTCTGTCGTCAAATGAGAGAATTTTGGAGTTCTTCAATGTGTCGGTTCGTTTTGGTGGTTTCAAGGGGTTGTTTACCGTAAGGGGGCTAAGAGTGTCGTTATAGCGTCGTTACACAAGTTGGGAGGTTTTAGGTGCGGAGTCGTATTGTTGGAAAATTGCCTCTTGTAACTCAACGGTTCTTAATAGGTTAGACACACAGTCTAATGAAGGAGTAAGCCTTTTCCCATAGAATCTTCGTGCAACACAGAACGTATGTGTTATACCAATACGATACTACAATATTATATTTCGTAATCATTTTCGTTTTATGTATTTCCAAGAAATGATTTATATTTAGTAATGCCACTTTATTATTGATATTGAATACTTGATATTTAATATCGTGCTTTGGTAGTAATTTGAGCTTGTTTGAAGCGAATGTCATATCGATAGCATTACGTTACGCACCATTATTTCGTCTCTGTCTTTACATACTTTCGTTACAATATATGTATATTCTGTAACTGTGTTATAGCAAATAATTGCAACGTCAGATTAGATTATGCTTAGGTAGATTGAGAATTCCTTCACTCTCCAATTTCAAATCAGACTCTTGCAATGGATAACGAATAAAACAATTTCCATTGTTACGGTGTGTAATATTATAATAATAATGTACAAGATTCCAATCTGTGTATTCCTCTTTAAATCTCTTCTTAATAAATAAACCTTCTTTCTAGAAGCAAAATTTTCACCATAATTAACTTTCACACAAAAGTCTGCAATTACAACGCGTTACAAACTCGCACCACAAATCACTTCCACCAAACGATATACATGTGTCGATCCGTCAGTCGCGGACACATTATCACGTGCAGCGCGCCAATAATTCCTTCCGGTCGAACGAGTGCGGGTCAGTGTGCTAATAATCGTCACCATTATATCATTCGTACGTTAGTACGAGTCGGGCGTTAACAGAGTTGGATAATTGGTCCTCATAACGATTTCTACCACCTCCCTTCCTTCTCTCCCCTTGGCTATTTGCATACATTTCCTCTAACACTTCGAATGAAGCCTCGGATAACTTGAACACTTAGAGAATACTTCGTACAACGTCTGATGAGACAATAAAAATACGTTTCATTAAGGCAAGGATCGTCTAATTGCCGGTCGTTCGGGCTTAAGTGTATCGATTCGAGCTGATTTCCGGTTATTTATGTGTGCGGCCCCTTCAGAGGGATTAGTTGAATGTTTAAAGAAGCGAAGGAAACCGTTTCGAAACTCTTCGTGGATTTTCCTCTTTTTCCTTTCCTCTTTGGACAGAAAAGACACGGCTTCAACTCTTCTAACGAGCTCGGCTGCGATTGGACGAGGGAATTATCGAGTAAAGGAGAATCAAAATGCTTTGGATCGTGTACTTTATAAAGATTGTTAAGAATATTTAAATGAAGGAACATCGGAGAGATTGGAGATATAATTGCGGTTGACGAAAGGGCTTTGGTAAAGTGATTGGCTAATTGATGGCTTTAGACTCTCGCGAGAGTTGCTACGAAAGTTACTGGATTTATTATGGGACTCAGTGTTACCGATTCTCTCAGTTGGTGGTAACCGATACCACGAATCGCTAAAATCCGATACCGGGCAAGTTTGGACACTTGGGACGTAACGTCAAAGTCTTGCGAAATTCGATACCACCATTCTCGATTTATGGAACTTTCTAACACCATTCGTGCGTAACGAGGACGAATCCAACCTCTGAGATTCGAAATATCAAGTATCAAAGTTTGAATCTGAAGAGTCAATAATTAACAGGAGGATAGAACAACCTAAATGCGCAAATAATTTTGTTTGTATTTCTCTAAAGACAAATTACAGATTACCAAACATCTCGTCGATAATTCACTTCATCGATTAAAATTAAGTATAAAAATATAAGTAAACATGTTCCATGAACACAGAGTAAATCGCGGGTTATCGAAAAATGTATAGATCATTCATTTCACCAGTCAATATTAAATATAAAAGTTTAAGCCAATATTCAGCTCCCAAACAATTTATGATTTCAAGATATATATACGTATTAATTCAAATACGCAAATGTTTGCATATAAAACATCGTTCCTAAAAGCAAACTAGGAGGTATCGGCTTAGCAATAAATTCATGGATGATTCGTTTCAAATTACTATTATTAAATATAAAGAAAAGCAAATATTCAGCCCTCAAATAGTCAATAATCAAGAACGTATGTATTGATCCAATCGCTCGACAATTTTCATTGAAACATCTTTAAAACCAGATTACGAATTGCCAAAATTCACCGATTTCATACGTAACGAGTATAAATCTGGTGCCTGATCGGATTAAACGGTTCACCAACGGAAGTTACAGATTTACCACGCATAACGCGATAATTTCTAGTTCTGAACACCGTTGCATCGGACCAGCGGTGGTCGAGCAACGATCTTGGAAGGAGCATCGTATTTGCTGTCGCCGCGTTTCGATTGCCCACCATAATTAATTCATCGAGTTCTCGCCTCAATCGCGTATTTGTACGTTCGATCAACTGGTCGGCGAGTAATTTAAATACGACCGTCTGTACGTCGACTAATTAACTTAAAATAACATTGTCGGGATAATTAACATTGGTACCGGTTAACAGACATAGTTGCTTTAATTAGCGAAAATTTGGAATACTTTAGTAATTGGGGTTAGGTTAGTAATTGGGAATTAAAATAATTCCTAAACCGAAGTAAGCGAATCACATGGAATATTGGAATGTTAAAAATACGAGTTATCGTTAACAGAAGCTTCACTTTGACGGATCATTCTGTCCGACTGCGCATAGATTACATCACTGCCATAAATCTAATAAAATTTAATCAGCGTCAGCCTAATCTTAATCAATGCAACATTTACATCACGTCAACGAGACTAGTTCTAAGCAATTAAATCATCTGGTTCGTGATTAATCGAAATTTGATCACGCAAAACTTTCTACACGAAAGTTACAAAATTTTTCAAATCATATGAGGACTATACACAGTGACGCTCGCTGTTATATAATGAACGATTGTGAATGATTTCGAAGTTCGTACTTGATATCGATGGGACAGAGAACTAATCGGAGATAGAACAAGGCACGAAACTAATGGAATGAATCAAACCGACGAAAAAGCGACTAGCAGAAGCAGAACATCGAACATAGCCGATTGTTATTACATCCTCGTTGCCGCACTATTTTTCGACGATCGACAGAGCACACTTTCGCGTTTCCCTGTGTACCGTGGAGAATTCGGATCGATCACACGCCATGGAATAGGTGTCGACGTACGCCGATACTTTCGCGTTATCGAATATCGTCCTCGTCGCTTTGTTCGATTTAATCGATGCGTATGGCACGCAACGTTCACTTTGAACTTTGTTTGTTGGTCCTACTAGTTTGTCGTCACAGTGCAAATATTTAACTCAGCCCAACAAACAGAGCGGGCGTTTATAATTTGACTTCCTATATAAATTATATTAACTGTACGGAAATTGCTTTAAAGAATTATAAGTTTACAGTAACTTACAGAAGGTAGGTATTTTGAACACCTACCATGGACAACTTGTGACAGTAATATGTTTCATTTGTAGTCAGACAAATACTAATATCGAAGCTTCTGATAAGTCTCTATATTTGGAGATATTTCTTTTAAAAATATTCTTACAAAAATATTTTTTATAATGGTTAATAAAAAATGCTCGTTTCATTTTAATTAGAAATATTGCAGTTTTACTATTCTTTCAGTCGAGGTTATCCAAAATTCTCAATCGTGGGTCTTTGATTTTGTTCTCTTAGAAATATGTCCCTTCTATAAGACTCTGCACTCATCGTTAGAAGCGTAACAATTAAAAGGTACAATAGAGGCGATGCATCAAAGTACAGTTTAGTACTGACGAATGGTTTGCAGTGACACGAATTAGCATCATCAGCGATTGTGCTGTAACTCACGCGGCGCCAGCATTCCAGCCAACTATTTGGACAACTATAGAAGGAGGCAACTTGCTTCTCCGATTTCGGTTTACCAACGATCTACCAGTTCCTACTGGGTTCCTCCTCTACCACTTTCTGCTGCATTTGTGTAAATACATATGTATGTTCTTCATCATACTATTTTACTTACACGAGAAAAATTAATCTTGATCCATGAAGAATTTGAACCAGGAAGTTGAACAATTTCAATTTTAACTAGTGACTTCTAATAAAAGAAATTACAAAAAGAAGGAGACTATCCCTGTTTTTACAAGACTATAAATAATAGTTGGTACAGACTGACTTTCGAAATCCAAATCTGTTACTGAATAATATATTAGTAATTTTAAATATTCGATAATACTGAATATATGTGTATTAGAATGAATTGCAATAATAGAAATTACAAACACTTGAAAGTTCGTAGTACGCAATACAATATAGATGATATAACCTTTACTGCAGTAGCGAAATGTTATAGAAAGTATATACGAAAATATTCAAGAAATTGAAAGAGGGGATAGGTAGTACACAGTACAATATAAACGACATAATTCCTACCGCAATAGCAGAACGAGATAGAAAGTATATAGAAAAATATTCAAGTATATAATGTAGTCAAGTATATAATAAAGTAGTACACAGTGTAAAATAGAAGACAGGATCTCCATTGGTAAGAACAACGCAAAAAACAACAAAAAAAGCGAATAGAGAAATACGTAAAACACTCGAAAATCAGTAGTACAACTTGCAATATATGAGACACAATCTCAAACTCTCTATTTTGCTCTTCTCAACTCTCAATACGATCTTCAAACCTTCTTAACACGGCTGCTCAGTTATCCGCAGCCCTTAAAACGTGGTAATTCAACCGGTTAGCAGATCGCAGCGTGTCGCGACCCGACAAACAACAATTAGCCAAGCTAAATAATTGGCGTTTGGGGTTCGCGTGTTACGTCAGGCATCTTCGAGCGGCGCTGTAGCCGCGCCAGTGGGCGCGCGCGCGCGTTATTTGCATACATTCTCATTAGGCGGCGGTACTCGGCAGGATAATTTGAATATTGCACGTTACTCGCGCTGATGAAACGTAATTCGAGCGGCGTTACCTCGCGGAGGAACAATTCCTCGAGACGTTGGGACACCGACGTTGCGAGTCGGGCGAACATTCGGAGAGGGCAACGGCGGGGAATCTTGATGAGGTGTTTCCACAAGCAGGGTGCTCTGAAATAGCGAAGGCTTCCGTCTCTTCCCCCTCGTTGCTCTTCTTTGCCCTTATGAACAGCGAAACTTCTAATCTCGAACGCGTTACACGTCTCATTAAACAATTCGTTGCAAGGAAACGTTCAACGCTTTCGTGTTCCACGCATTCACGATCGTTTGAGGGGTGGAAGAGCAGAAATGAGATTGAAGGTTTGGGGGAGATTGGTCTTTAAATGATTTTCGAGAAAACAGATACCTGATATGTTGTAGTTCTATAGTACAGATTTTCGTGGTTAACTGGAAAGCACCGACACAGTTTTTGTTGAATCAATAACTTCCTTCGATCTACTATAATTCGTGATTTTATTTGGATTAATATTTTACAAATAGGTCATTAGATATTCATGAAAAATCAAATTTCTGTAAATAATATTTAAGAAATAGAAATTAAATAGAGAATGGTTTTATTCACTGAATATTGTTACGAATACTATATCTCCAGATATATAATGTAATTTTATAGATTTAACTTGTAACATTATCTAATTATTCTTGTTTTAATAAAATGGCATACGGATTTGTACGTTTTAATTGCGATAAAATTATGCGATTAAATGTATAAATAATACATGGTAGTTTCGATGACGTATAGTGGAAATTGTGCAACTACGATAATTTCAGTAAGCCAAAACTGAACGTATCAAGAACAGAGCATGATGTTAGCAGGGTTCAACGAGTTTAGAGAAAATTGCTACTGAAGCCAGTTAACGTCGAAGACAAGCCAACTTTATATTTTTGGGAAATTTAATACGATGTGCTAACATAGTTGAAGGCGAAAACTTAATATTTCGTGACCTAGTCCACATAGTTGGCAGAGGATAATGTATACACGACACGTTTAGAACGTTCACTGGTACTAAAGTTTAAGGGTCGTATTAGGGAACATTGGTTTAATATATCATAAGCTATCTACATGCTTGTCGAAGGACGTCGAGTGGAAGTAGATTTACAAGCGATACGTTCGACGAAGCTAAAGGAAGGTGTTAGAAACACTGATGTAATATCAACCTGCTGTCGAAGGATGTAAGGATGAAGTCGATGCTCATGGGATATATTATGGAAATTTATCAAGAATGAAGTCGAAGTACGATTTTGAGAATTTCTCAGCTGGTATCTCATGAACTATAGATACCTAAAAATTTTCTTGATTGCACAAATTATTGCTACATCATGTGTGTACATATATGTAGAAATTATTTTATTACGGATGTTTATGAATGTATGATTTAAAAATCTGGTCTAGAAGGACATTCGTTCTACCATTATTATAACGAATATTTCACTTTGAATATTTTATATGTTTCTGCATATTATGGACACTCTGTACATTTTTGCGGCTTTAAAATTTTAGCACTAATACTAAATTTTTCACAAAGTTTTTTAACAACTTATCAGCTTCTATATATACAGCTATGTATAATCTATGTAAAATTCGCTCACTTGTTTCAATTTTACTGAAGAAATAAAAAGATGTTGGAAATATTTTGTGGTTCTAATTTGATAGTCAGGGACCATACTACTTTAGAAATGTATTACATAATATAAGAAAATGTCTTTATGTGATATTATATGAATGCATATGAAGATACTCTATGCTTCAAGAAATATCTCAGAATACATTTTTCATCATTTCTTTCTTAATTTAAAAATTTCCCCTTTGGCGTTACTATTTGTTTTCACAGAATTTTCTCGAATTAAATCTTTTTTAAACGATCCTACCTCGTGGAATGAATGCCAGAATATTTCGTTTAATTTAATAGAAGCTCTATCTGTATTCACCGTCGCGAATCGTCACTGACCCAACGTGTTTAATGAGGAAGGAAAGGTAAAAAAAAAAAAACTGGTTGAGACAATGCAGACGGAAAGTAATCAGGTTCAAGTGTCAGTCGACCGAAGATGCATTGCTAATTAAACTATGGAAAAGTTTCAACTGGTTCGCAATAGACTCGTTGAAATGGCGATTAAACCTATTCCACCGTGTCAGTTTCGTCGGAAAACTGAGTTTCGCGTTGTAGATGTATGATAAATGCCCGTAGAGAACCGTTTGAAGAAAACTCGGTTGTTTGAGTGGAATAGGTCCAAGGAAGGTAGTTACTTTGAAACTGGTTGAAAAATGAACGGTTTGATGAATTATCGGCAAGAACATTCGATGTGTAGGTATAATTCTGTTTGCAATATTTCAAATAAGACTGCAGCTCGCACTAGCAGCGTAATTCGCTCTCACGATTTAATATTTCCCTCGCTTAGCGAGAAATATCCCCCCTTCATTAGAAAACATAGATTGGATTCTAGATGTAATAATAATAAAACGTAGTAATAATATTCAGCCAATTCTACAATTCTCAATCCGTATTATGAGATTATAAAAAATGATCAAGGAAAATATTTTTATGAAATCTCAAAGCATAACTCATCGCCATAAGCCAATCAAAATCTTTAGTTCATTTTCATCAACATTTTTCCCAGGCTTTTCATGCATCGTTTTATTTTCGCATATTTTACAAATTTCGAAACTTATTTTCTCCTTTTGTCTTTGCACTGTCCCTGCTAACCAATTAACTGTAACGAGTTTCTGAACTCATCTTCCCTGCTTCCATATATTTATCGATAATAGTACTAACAAAACTTTTGTATCGCGCGATGCATGCAGGATCGAATCGATCGCAACACGTAAAAATCATCTGAGAATGGCAAGAAACACAAAAATCGACAAAAAAAACATTTGTAAAAGTACGAACAATTACACGACAAATCATTGAATTATTTAAGACCTACTATGTTCTCTGAAAAGGATCATGTCATCGCGTCATTAAGTTGTCATAGGAGAAGTTGAAAAATACGCGATGTTGACCGATAAAAATAATCGCGAGTTGCATTATCTGGCCATTCAGATAAGTTGACATTAACCTATTACATCTTCTATAGAAATCCTGATAAATTTCTGACTGCGCGGTAACTCTTTCGATAACATTAATTTTTTTTTCTAAAGAGAAACCTGTTAACAGGCTGTACAGGGAGTTTCACACGTCCAATGGAAATGGTAGTTTAGTGAGCCGCTTTTAATTTCCTCGGCCGTTTTCCCGAACAGGATGTAGCTTCACGCTGGCTATTCGAATGAATTGTGGTTATTTCGGACATCCTAACTATTGTATGGAATGGAAGCTGACGAGTTCGTGAGTAAACCGCGATGTTGCGGCGATATTTCGGTTACTGTGTCAGCGGCTCGATGTTCATATTAGAGGTGTGCTTGCAAAATCGCGGGGACATACGTAATAATACACGCGCGCTAATGCTTTCTGTATCATTCGCTATCCGTTGTGAAATTGATTTCGCGTAAATGATAACAAGTGGATCACGAGTGTGAAGCGATAACGATTATTTTTGGACTTTACTAATAAACTTGGATTCATTGTGCTTCGATTTCTGATTCGTCTTCGTAAATCTTCGTCTTTCTTGAACTGCGAATTTTTTTGGAAAGTCTCTAATGCTGATTTTACAACGACTGCGATTCATCGTGCCCGCGCGTGTTAGGTTACTTTTATTTTTTAGAAAGAAGACTATGCTCGTTGTTTAATGTGCCGTGATGGAAATTTGTCAGTTATACTTTCCGACTAATGTAAAAAAAAAAATATATATATATATACAAATCTTTGACAATAGATTCTCGATTAGACGTACTCTAAGACGAAGAAACTTTAAGCTGACATCATTCTAAATTCTTCGCTAAAATCCTCCTGAAACAAGATTCTAGAGCCAATTACAGTCTATTGTACTTCATTATATTCAACATAAAAAGTAATTCCTCTTCAAAAACACTTTTTTATTAGAGAATTACTCGCTACCAAGTATCATCGTCTGTAGCCTCTCTCATTCGTACAATTGTAAGGCTAAAAAGAGGTATTATACAGGCGAAAACCCACGCTTCTCTCGTTTACAGTTTCCAGAGAACTGGAACATTCACCGAGAAAGTAGAGAGAACAATCGAAATAACAGAGGAAAAGGAAACGATGATAAGGGAGGCCTTGCAGAAGGTAACGCTACCAGAAAGATATTGGCGAGGAGAGTTTGTGAACCCTGGGGCACGATTTTTCCTTTGTACCATCGATGAAACCACTGCCATCTGTACGATACTGTAACATTTTCATCGCCATGCGATTAAAATTTTATCGCCGCTTTGGCCGGTTGAATATTTCAAGCTCGCGTCGATTAACTGCGTGACGAGTGCCGCGAATCAACAAGGAGCTAGATAATTCATAGACCACGGATTTTTATGCATTTACAGGAAATTCAGAAGTGTTTTCACAAAAAACACGTAACATGAAAAAATATACGAAATATCCAAGGTATAGCGCTTTTTATAATACTTGATAGGTAAAACAATTTTCTACCGAGATACTACTTGCTTAAATATATTCTCAATTGCCAATTTACGTAAAAATCCGCTGTCTACTAATTTACAAAGGTTTATTGACGCGATGTGCAGTTTAATAAATGACGAATAACAAGCTGTTCGCGTGACTTGATAGTCGTGATTCTGCTAGCCGTGCGGGTTTTTTAATGGCCGAGATTGTAGATTCGCTCGCCGATATGTAGCGTCTATGTTTGCTCTGTCGTGAGAAGTGAAAGATTTGGGTAATCGGTGGATCGGAAGATTTGGGAGATACAAAGTTTCAACGAATAAGCGGGCTATGTTTATCGACTGGATAGGAATACAGATAAAAAAGAAAGAAAAAACAAAAAATATGGTATTAGACTTCAAGTTCAAGGACAGATGTGGAGGAGCCGAAGTTGTTGAATAAACAGTCTGACGATATGAAGGCACAAACTGGGAGAGTAACCAAACAAGCGACGCAAGAATGTAGATAATGAGTCTCGAAATGTAAAGAAACAAAGCGCCTAAGAATACGAATGCACAAACGATGCAGCAGAACTAAAAACAAGCAAGAAATATAGTAAAAAAGATCAAAGAATGAAAACAAACAACAATCCAAAAGCAGAAAGGACGAAGCAGCGAATGGAGCAACAACTCAAGAAAATAAACAAGCAGCAAGTAAATAGGAATGCGAATACACGAACTAGCAGTATAGAAATGCACATAGAAAAACAATCCACGAGTAAACCACACGACTTTATCCACCAATTATATTTCCCAGACAATTTTCAACATTATTAGCCCCAAATCCAAAATTAAACCGCAGCCGTAGATTTCTCTCGCTTCTTAATCACATCACACTCAATCTTCCCGCTTAATTGCCTGAAAGGAATCTGAACGAGCCATCAACAACCGCTAATAAGCAGCCATAAAGATTGCATTCAGCGTCAAGACCAGGCTGCGGTGCATCAATCGACAGAGGCGGTTCAACAGTGAAGTAGAAAGGAAAGAGAACCGGAAAAAGGCTGGCAGAAGGAAGGGGAAGGCACGAAGGCGGCTCGGACGTAATTTGTAAATGGAACGGGAGGCGAGATTGAATTTTACGTCGAATAGAACCGGCAATTTTCTTCTCGGCGAACACCGAGAACGAAGAAACCGGCTGACGTGGTTTCACGTCGAACGAGCCTGAGACACGTCACGTGACGATATTCAAAGCCGTTGGATGCCTACGCTCTCTCCTTATCTCGCTTTCTCTCCTTCAGAGAGCACGGACGATCTTTTGACATGCACCGAGACGTTTAATTTCGCCCGACGCTCCCTCCGTGAATTTCTGCGACCAATTGAATTACCCGGGCAAACTTGCCACCAGTTCCCTTCCAGTTTCCCTCGGGGATGCTACGGCCGACTCCTACGGTTGCATAAACTTACGTTCGATCGAGGACTGGTCGATTAAACCGGGAAATACACGAGGAATGATCAGTGATTTTAGGGCTGTTGCTCGCTTTAACGGTACTATGATGAATGATATCATGTCGTTGTATATCCCTGTTCATGTGTATTGGGACACATCAAGGAAAAGCAAACTTTACAAATGATTAGGGCATTATGAAAACCATATTAATACGAAACTGATTGTCTTCCGTATTTACTGGTCACGTTCCTCGATCGCAGTTTTCATGAATATTTACACTCGATCTACTTTTTACGATCCTATTTATCATATCGTATTATAAATAATTTTGTAATTCAGATTTCTGCGATTGCTCATTTAATACGTTCTAAATTGCGTGAATGCAAAATTTTTATCGATCCTGCGATTCTTTCGAGCGATGTATCATAATCACACGCATTATTATCAAGCAGATCTACTAGAGAAAGAATAATGAAGAGATTCGTGGCTCTTAGTATATTAGAGATTGTAGTATCGATTCTGAGATTTGTATTCATACAAAACTAATGATGTTCGTATGTTGCATACGCAACGCACAATAATAAAAAATTACGTAATGATCCGTGTTTCGGTGAAAAACTTTTCAAAAGCCGATTTTGCATTGTGTTCTTGGATAAACAGCAATCTTAAATGTTCTCCATTTGTTTCTTTACCATTCGGTCCAAAGTTTTGAAATTCTGCGGTCTTAAACCTCGAAGGATCTGTTCTCTCCATAGAATAAAGCCGAAATGGAAAGAATAGGTGGAAACTTAACGCGCGTAAGAAAGACGAAAATGATTCTTCGCCGGAAAAGGAAAGTTTCTCAAAGTTTTGTCGAACTACGAAACTTTCTTTATGTATTAGTGTTTGATGGGTAACACGCGTTAAGTAAAAGTGTCGATAATAAAATGGCTGCGAATAAGGCTGCCAGTTGTTCTACCGAAGTTCGATTCCCTCTCGAGAAACTCTAACTCCGAAATCTCTGGGTAGGATTCCGACTCTAAAACTCTCTCTAAACTCTCCTGCTAAAACCCTCGTTCACCATCGTTCGAAAAGTTACAGTTGTATCTACGTGTATGCACGCTCACGATGCGCGTTTACCAAAGCCCTTCTCTAAACATTACGTTCACACTTCATTTCGAAACATTTGCATTCGTGATGTGGCAGAAATATTGCGTCAGAAATAGTTTCAACTCGTAAAGCCTCAAGCGAAGCAAAAGGTATATGTATTTAATGATACAATTGATAAAAACGATTATTCTTGCTCTATGAGATGAAACATCAAATTTTAATTAAAGGATTCAAACTCGTGCCTTGAATTTCGTATTCTAATTCCTGCCTTTCAATTACTCGATTCTTCATCTTCGAATTTTTGTACCTTAATTCTACTCTTATTTTAACAAAAGAAATTTCAATATCCGAAGAAAAACTTCAAACTCTTTCAAATTTCCTTCAGAGAGAAAATTGTTAAAGATAAAAACGTGGTTGAGTAGAACTTTCTCATATTTTCTTCGAATATAAAGGCAATTTTTAGATATCAAAAAACACGAGCAAAGTCGAAAATTGATGGAAACATTGAATATTATTATAAAACCCCGGAAAACTTGAATCGCACAAATCTCCAAAAAATGATTCTCATCGATGATTCTGCTTAATTGTTAGGCTCCAAGTTCCTTGCTTCTATAAAACACCTTTCTATATAACCATAAAAAATTCTTTCTCGCAAAATACCCTTTGATGATATATATCCATAAAAAGATTTCCTGGGAGATCGTAGACTTACAAATCACGCAAAAAAAAGTGCCGAGAAAAGCTAGTATTTTTTCTTCTTTTACGAAAGAAGCTTTCAGAGGACAATGCCTCTCTGGTGTACGAGAGGGCAGAGTTTTTCGATCGGCTCGATATTTCAAATTGCGCCGGTTCGGGCATCGATACGCGGCTTCCAGAGAGAAGCCGGAGGACGGGGAAATTTATTTCGCAGAAGGCTGGCCACGACGGTGCACCGTTGCCGCGGGGGTGAGCCGGACGAAACAAAAGAGCGAAGATGAAGAAAACAAGGCATCGGTGGGAGGGAAACCGACGGAGTTAGAAAGGGGAGAAAGCGGAGCTTGAAAGAGGAAAAAAAATGCGAACAACGCAAGTGGAAAAAGAAGCGAAAGAGTCGACGGTCGAGAAAGAAAAGAGGAAGGAAAATAGAGAGCGGAACGAAGGAAGAATTGAAGTACGAGGGAGAAAAAGAAGGTGGCGAGAATCGGACAAAAAAAGAGAGAAAGCGATGAGACGAAGGATGGGTAGATTCGGGGAAAAATTAGAACAGGAAATGGAAAGAGAAGTGGAAATTATAGTGGCGAAGTACAGAAGGAAAAACAGAAGTCGAAACTAGAAGAGGAAATGATAAATAAAATGCAAGAGTAACAAAGGGTGCAGCAGGGATAATACACTGGAAGAGAAATAGACGACCGAGAGGAAGGAAATGAATTGGTAAAGAATAAGTTAAAATGGATGCAGGAATTGACAAAACAGTCGCGCCAGAAAGTTTGAGAAAATAATAGAACGGTGGAAGAAACGGGCACAAAGGAAAGGGCAAACGGGGTAGGGGTGAAAAAGTGTCTGCTCGTTGGGGAACAAAAAATTGTTGCCAAGATAAATGGAGACAGTGGGAACGGGACGCGAAAATGTTGCAGAAGAAAGAACAGGCGAAACCTCTGACTGAGAAATGCGTGTATATCTATGCCGTAGAAATGAATATGAGGAACTAGAAACGCGAGGACATCTACATTATAAAAATATTGGATAGCGTAAAAGGATGCAGAAACTAAAGACCAAAAGTTAAATTTCTCGGTGCTGTACCGCCGCAGCACCATATTTTAGCTTTCGTGTTCTATTCCGCTCCAAATTCATTGAAACGCTAAAAAAGTTCACAGGCGAAAAGAATAAAACGTGGAAAAATTCAACACTCGGAGCGCGTAGAACATATTGAAATTACCCTCTTGCGTGAAAGCTCGCAGAGCAAATAAAACATCTCGCGTGAAAGGTCGGATGAAAATAAGCAGAAAGGAACGATCCCGTAAAATCGCGGTAGGGGCGAGGAGAAGGCTGAAATTTTCGTTTTTCCAGGGTGACTCGAATACGAAGTGTGGTTTGTCGAACAGAGGTTCGAGCGACCAGTGGGACTCTCAGACGATGACCTTCGCGGAGAAGGGGAAAGGCTGGCGTTTGCCGACGAGGACCCTAGTCACACGAAATTGTAACTACGTGACCGAGCGAAATTAGAGGGTGGCTACGAAATGAAGTAAAAGGACGTAGTGGTTAATAGTTGGCTGGGAGGGCGGCCTGTCGCTCTAAAAGCAGCCAGTTAATAGCCGGAGAAAAGCTGTCCCGTGAAAATTTATAATGACAGGGAGCCGACTTTCCTGGCCTGCTGAGCTCGCGCGAATCGTAAGGAGATTTTTTTTTTATTAAACGTGTCCCGCGTGAAAGATGGCCGCGTATCGAATATCGAAAGACGGTTAATCAACCTGTAAAAACCACGAATCGACGTTCTACTATGATTTATTTCATCGTCATAGACACTGTTATTTTTTCCATTTTCTTTTTTCCCTTTTCTTCGTTTTTTTCTCTTTTTGGTTGGTCGAAGATTAACGATTAAGTTGATCGTATCAACAACATGGTTATTGGTGACGGAGAAAGGGCTTGTTGGATTACTTTGTGGATTGATGGATCTTTGGTTCTCTTATGAATTTTAATAGGTCATAAAATGTATCATTTTTTTAAGTTATTTTCAGTACGATATTTAAGTCTATATTTATTGGGAAAATACGTGATACCTTTTTAAATTCTTTTTTATCTTATTTTTTATAATGTCGGTTATAGAGTTTTATGTTGCATAATATGATTATATAATATTACATTTTCCTGTTTATTTTTGTTAATTCGCACATATTCATGATTTCCTTCGTACGACTTTAATATGGCTAATATATTATTTAAAATTCATAATTCGTTCTGATGTTCGTTACTGATTTCTGTATTATTTAATTGCAACTCTAGCCACTTTTCCTGTCAGTTAATGTGGCTAAATTGTCACATTCGAAATATGTAATAGATTTATAAAAGAGAAAAATGAATTAGAATGTAGATAGTAGTGGAGGAAGTGGCCTTGAGCGGAAACAGACTTTGAGCAGGCTGTAACTAACGAGTCGTGCCAAATACAACAGCGTTTCTGTGAACAAGTCAATCACTTTAAAGCTCCACTTCCTTCCTGTTCTCCGTGCCTCTTTCACGCTACACTTTCATCACACATTGTCTTTCTTCAAGAGCACTCGTCCCGATATGTACACACGTCCGGTTAACGTTCCAACGTGCATGCATACGCACCCCTCGAATTCTTCCTCTTTAAACGACGAAGTTTCCCTCGAAAATTTCTCTTTGGTAACTACATTACGAAAAACAAGAAGTTAAGTTTCCATGTATACACTTTGTGTACATCTTGCAATATTCTCTCATGAATTTTAGGATCTCCTACAAATTTGGAAATCGTCTTCGTTCAAAAATATCTTGGAATTTCTTCACTGTATCTTATGCATATGTAAAGTTTGCTGTGTTTCTTCTCCGTATATTTTTTTTCTGTACTTTTTAGCTTTTTTCTGGTATTCTTGAACAAGTTACTAATAAATCGACACGGCACCGAAATTTTCATTGGAAAATATCTTAAAATACATTCACTGTATAAAGTTCCCTTAAGTAAAGTTTGTTGTATCTTGTCGTCGTGAGTTTTTCCGTTCTCACATTCCAATTATTTCTTTTTGTTTCCTTCGTTTAATGAATCGCTAAGATACCAAAGTTTATACATCTATCCAAATATTTCCTCCATTTAAACATATCTTAAAACAATATTCATTATATCCTCGTGTAACTTCAAGCTATCTAAACTAAATTGGCCAATCTGAGAAGATAAGAACTCACAAACTGAAGAAGTTAAGCTCTCACAAAGCCTACCTCGAATTGAAAATCCACCTCGTATTGAAAAGCAAAATATACTCGGTCGTGTATCACACAGAATTTCTTATTTACACCTTCGATTTATGTGCACACATCTTAAACGTCGGCACGCTCAACGAGTTGCACGCGTTCGTAAGAAGCAAAAGGCATTTCGAAACACGTAATCCCGATCATGAGCCACAGAAGCTATTGTTCCCTTTAAACCGAGTGCTGCCTTTGTGCACAGG
Organism: Bombus soroeensis; assembly: GCA_014737365.1. Taxonomy (NCBI): domain Eukaryota; kingdom Metazoa; phylum Arthropoda; class Insecta; order Hymenoptera; family Apidae; genus Bombus; species Bombus soroeensis. The sequence continues at coordinate 1,522,995 of JACXIL010000242.1, forward strand.
CCCCAGGATTTTATTCTAAAGCCACGAATGCTTCGCAATCGGCGCGTAGAATTGATTAACGAGCGGCTTGCCAATGGATTTCCCGGGCCAGCGAACGCTCGATCCCCAGAGTGAAATTGCGTAACAGATCGTGTAATTGTTAAGCTTCGGTGAAATTTTCCACCCTGCAGTCTCGCCCGTGTGAAACGATACGCCGTCTGTTTACGAAACGTGGCACGTCTCTAATTATTGCTCTTTGCTCCTCGCTATTGTCGAGTTTCTTTCCAAAAACGTGTCACTCACGAATCAGAGTGGTTAACTTCACCTTTTGAAATTTTAGGGTCAAAGCATTTGACCGATGCTTATCTTTAGATTGAGGATTTTTATGCAAATTCATATTCCTGAGTATATGATTAGAAAAGTAGAACAACATGGTACACAAGTATAAAATTGTTTTACTTACCAAGTACTATAGAAAGCACTATACTTTGGGCATTTTACGTATCTTTTCGTCTTGGATGCATTCTGTGCAATCTTGCACTTTGAAACGTCCTATAAGTGGATATATTATCTTCTATAATCTCGTCAATTTTCTCTACGTTTTGTCGCAACTCCACTCTTTGAAATTTTTCCTGCTAAAGCGCTTGTCATTTATGTCTATCTTCGTAGGATCTCACAAAATTCTTCTACTTTTTATTTCGTGGAATTAACCGATTTTGGCAAATAAGCGACTCGAATTCTACACCAGTGGAATCCTCTTTTCCCCCGTATCTCGACTGGCTTAGTGTCAACACGAGAATAAAAATGTTGGACGTAGATAGGATAGAAGGTTCTTGCAGCGAGATCGTCGGCGTAGATATAGAATGACGAATGTTTGAAGAAAGCGAGTGTCGGTAAAAGAGAACGTGAGGTGAATTAACGTGGAATTTTTTTCCAAGCTTGACGGTAAGCGGACGAAAGAATTAACGGGTGACGAGTGTCGGAATCTTCGAGATTAAAGATCGTGTTTAAATTAAAAGAATCCGGGCGGAGGGGCAGGAGTAGAGCTCGGAATTAAAACGTCCGGCGACAAATTTTCGAGAAGGTACAAAGTAACGCGTGTTTATACTTGGAATTCCTTTATAAAATGTGGAGAAACGTGCATTTTAAAATTGCTAGTTCCTCAGAAAATAAATAGTCCTGTTAAAGCCTGCGTGGAATGGAGCGTGGGTCTCAATACGTAGTACGAATGTAACGAAAGAAAGTTTTATGGCGTAGAAGAAGGAGAAACGATGGAACTAATTTTTGTTACACGAAGCTTCGTTTTCATGAAATATAATTTTAATTTCTATGAAAGGTGTGTACATACCTTGATGGAATATTAAGAATTCTCAGGAAACACATCTAGAACCTTGCATAATTATGGAAAGTACAAACACGTCAGTCTAACTGTTGAAAACACGAGTGAAGAACTTTCCCATTCCTAAGTTCACTCACACAAATTTGAATTTAGATCCACATGTAATAAGCCGATTAAATCAAACACACAAATCTATATCTACAAATTATTCATACAACCCCAAACATTGTTTTCTTTCTAATAACCCACTCTGTATAACTTAAAATACACAACGGTCACAAAAAGTATTGCTACGTCTCCTATCTCGAAATATTTTTTTATCAGCCATTACATTTCGTTCTCGTATGATTCAATTTCTGCCGTGTGAATTTAGTCGCGTGAGTGTCACTAAATGACACAAAATTTAATATACTTGGACTTAGTTAATTAACACGTAAATGCTACAATATGTGAATACAATGCTGTGCCTTATATTTTATCTTACTTTAGACATTTTATAATTTATTCTGTCGCAAGCATAATGTAGACCTAAAACCGGAAACATAATCTCGATAGTTACCTCCGCGGAGATCCACGAGAGAAAGCAGAGGACTAAATTTTTCCATGGTAAATTCAGTGAAAGAGGACAAAAGACAAAAGGACGAAGTAGCCAAAGGTAGTGGTGAGCGGTTCTCTCGCGTCCAAGTCATTTACTCGTTCGTTTTGCTCGGTTACGAGCGCGTCAGGCCGGCGAGTACGTGACCGACCGATGTTTTCGCGAAAATACGTTAAACGCTTGTTATCCATCCGCACCTTCGGCCGACGATCGCGTGACAGCGGGCTTTTATCCACGGTTCGAGTCGTGTCGACGCGTTTTCGCGCGGTTTTACGCCGCGTGAGCATCGCGCCTCTCTATCTGCCGTTCGCTCGAACATCGTCGTTTTTACGAGCACGCTCGTCGATAGCGGCCTTTAGATCTCGTCAGCGGGATTTCTGTTTATGTGCTGAATAAATTTCGTCGTTCATAGGCGATCGTGGCGTTTAGGGGTACGTGGGAAGTTTCGTCGGTCACAGGTTGGTCCGTTATTCAGAGAGTATTGGCTGTTGATGGGGATATTTTGGGCGCAGGGTAGGAGGTTTTATGGCAAGGGAAATGGAAGTTATGGGTGTTTGCTGGATAGAGGAATTTATGATGAGAGAGATATTCAATCTTCATTTTGATCGAGAATCCTATCAAGATCGTCATGGAGAATTAATTGCGTTGAATTCGTTGCTTCGACGTAGAGATGGATGTTCAAAGACTATATTAGCGCAGATAAAGAGGATTAACGAAAAATAGAATGAAGTAACTGTGTTGTAAGATCGTTCTACTAGTGTTGAAGTAAATTTCTTATGGTGTAAGTTTGGCTTTGCTTGACAGAAAAGCTGTCGAAGATATTCTAGAAACACTTTTCTTTCATATATAAATTTAATCAAAATCATAGGTTTACATATAATATAAACTAGTATAGTGTAACTAAAAGTATGACAGATTCTCTTCTAAATGGCTCATATACGATGTTTCCATTACGTCAGATTATTGCCTTTCTTTTCTACTGCCGCGCACTGAAACTCCAAGTAGAAACATACCGCCATAGTCAGACAACGAAAGTAACATTGTATTATGGAATTCAAGCCAACATACACACATTTCCCATTGCGATTTCTGTTGGAAAGAAACATCCCTACACTACAAGGTAAAGCCAGGTGAAAACAGAGAACGATATCAGATAGCGGATAAAAAGGTGGATGACAATCGGTCGATGTCTCCCAGTGTGCCGATAAAATTTTCTCGCACGCTTTACAATACCCGAACGTAAAAACTGATTGGTCGTCTTCAGAAGAAAATCTTCTGAATATCCCTGGTGTGCACGGTCCTATTTGTAACTTCGTCGCAACGATTCTCAAAACTCGAAACGCGGTGTAGCTGACAACAACCAAACTTAAACTTACTGCTATCCTCAAATTTATATGTTTCAGTCTTGCTCTTATTTCAACGAACAAAAAGAATATTTAACGTCTAGAAGAAGATGTACTAGATATAATGTAAAAGAAGATTTAACGTACATCCAAAATTTAGACCAGGAACCATATACACGCCGACAAGAACTTTTCGCAATTTATAAATCAATTTGTCAAAATAATTTGTAACCAAACTTGACATATTTTTTAACATATTACTGCTGACTAACTGTTTTGTACAAAAGCTAAGTTAAATTTGTGCATGAAGATACAAGTTCACTCGTGACCGGTGAACAATATGTTATCTTTGAAAAAATACGAACCGGTCGAAATTGTTGATAAGAAAGTAGCAGAGTTGAAACGTTGCTTCTCCATTACGATTGTCGCAGGAACTGTGCAACGAACACGGACGAGAATTCTGGCGAACCTACGACAAACCGCATCTCGTCCATAATCGACATTTCGGCGAACCATCGAAAGGCATCGCACGTACGTGTTAGTCTGTGCAAGGGAGTTGCTGTTCTGCCTATGCGTACACCGGCCCTGGGGCAAATAATGGCCAGGCATCCGAGTAGATTGAATGCAAAACAGTAGAGGCATCGAGTGATCGCCTAGATCCGCGAATGCTCGAATTCGACGCTTCGTTTCAGTGTTCGATTCGAGCACCGACGCTCAATGTCCCTCTCCAATCGTGAACTTCCGCCATCCTACCTCACACTCTCGTCTATCAAGCTATTCACATGGTTAAACCTTTTTTTCTCGTTTCTTCATCGCGCCAACATTGATATTAACGAGAGTTCGCGGTTATTACTTTATCGTTTATCGCGGGTATTACGAGAAATTTATACTGAAATTCCATTGGGTTCTCTTTTCAGAAATATAATTTCGTTAACCTCGGAATTTAATTGCACAGTCGGCTATATTCAGGATGTTACCATAAAATTTTGGTATATTCCTTGAGGTTTGTAGAAGAGTATATTAGATGTAATTAAAAATTACATTTAGATGCATTGGTACTTTTTCATACATCAATTTCTTTCTTCGTTTCGTCTTTTTGTATGTATACAAAGAAAGTCTGATTGATGAATGCTGTCACATGTTACCTATTACTTGTTTCTAAAGTAAAAGAACATCCTGAAATATGATGTCGTTCACTTTTTACGAAATATCTTGTACAAACATCGTTCTCGTTTTTTACACTCAACTAATAAAAGCGCAACAATGGGCCGACGTTCCCTACACACCTAGACATACGTGCATGTGATTTCGCCTAATATAATGTAACGTATAATTCTCCGCAAACATAAAAAAAATTTCGAAATTTTCTGGCGACGCTTACTTTCGTAAAATACAGTTTCATGAACGTAATTCTTCTACCACACGCTCGCCTAGTAAAAGACCGATAATCAGCCACACGTCGAATAAATCAGCCAGTAAAAGGAACTGAGTAATTCGAAACAGAAAAAGCAAGACAAGGAAGAAACCCTGAAATTTCATAGTGATTCTTCTCGTCACGAAATTATACGCTCCCACAAATGTAATCGTCGTATCACTCGCCTAATAAAAAACTAATAATCGGCTCACACTTCAAAGAAAGCATCCCTGAGAGGAATTGAACGAGTCGAAATCCACTCTCGTTGTTCATCATTGAAACCCTCGCTTCTCCTTGGTCACAGGTCCGCGTGGACGTTAAAAACGGCATGAAATCGACATGTACGGTCGAAAGGAACAATGATTTATACGGCACGGGACGGATTATAAGATCGGCCGGCGGGACGTCTGCCTTTGTGCGGCCATATCCCGGAGCCGCTCCTTTGTTTCGCCGCCTCGCTTAAACGCTCCGACGTGCACACCCTCTGCATGCTCGGTGAATTCATTAGCGGTAGGTAATAGGGGCGGTTGAGATAGATCGGACCCACACGGACGGCTGCTAATGAATAAAACGGCAGGAATCTTTCGAATCTCGGGGCGAAAAGAGAGAACCCCTAAAAAAGCAACCAGCGAGTTAATTTCGGTCTTTGTTAATTGTGCTGAATTAGTAATTGAAACGTGTATCATATGCACGAGTGGAATTGGTGTATATTGAATCTACATACTCAGGTCGATTTATATTATCCGCACAGACATTAGCATAGACATGCATCAGCGAAATATTGGTCCAGTCATCCGATATCTTCGCGAAAAATACTTTGTTGAATACTGTTACGTCCTGAGGCTTACTATAGGCAATGCTTCTAACCGTCTCTCTGGGCACTACAGTATCGCCGACAGATCGCCTGACATAAGCGGCAAAATATATACAAAGTAGCGACAAACGCATAATCAGTCAAGCAGCGAGTTCTATAAACTTGGATTCGGCCGTTATTCACCTATACAAAGAAGGTGGCATATGTGATCATAGGCGCGAACGGTGGCGTGACCCTAGCGTGGCGGGGGTCGTCTCCAAGAGAAGACAAAACAAAGAATCGAAGGGCAGTCAGTCTCATTTGAGGAATCAAACGAAATTCCACGAGAGAAAACGAACAAAATCAGATCGCTTCGTACAACGACTATATCGAGAAATCTCATAAAGTCGAGTCAAATTACTGAAGCAAACTAACTGTATATTTTTAAATCATTCGTAACGTTTTGATTATAATTTTAAATATTGTTGGAAATAGAAATTTTATGTTAAACCTGTTAACTCAGTGTTAAAATCAATTAAACTCCCATTGTTCTCTTAATCGAAACAGGGGAACGGCTATTTCGCGGCGTCGATTAGCATAATCGTAGCGAGAATTTACGCCTCTCACTGACGCGTTTCCTTCACGATCGCGTCTCTCCGCGAACGGTCGTAACAAATTACTTTGCCGGCACGCGTCGATGTTCACAATCTGCGTATGTTCGGTACGGTTCGAACATAAACGCAACAACAAGAGAACCCTAACAATGGATTCTGAAAAATTTACTGAGCTCGTTAGGGATTATACTCCTTTGTACGACCAACCAAGTAAACATATGATGATAATGACTAAAAAAAAAGAAAAAAAAATAAAAGATAGAAACAGAAGCAACATGAGTTAACATATATTTATATACATTCCTGAATAAAAAAGCATTTTTGTTCGGTTTTATGTTTTTTTACGAATCACTTTCTGTTGATTGACTGACTAATGCTATCGTTCAACGAACGTATAATATGAATATCCGTGTCAAAACAATGCCAATACTAAACCGTTTCGTGTCGGATACGATTAATATAAATCCATCTTCATGTGGTTATAAAATTACCTTGGTCCTTTGTTAATTTCGTACTTCTTTCCTCTTCCAATTTGTGAGATACAAAGTAGTATTTTAATTTGATTTAATTTCTGCCATATAGAGCAATATACAGATTTTGTTTCCTAGTTTATGATGCACAGGTTTTTTTCAGAATGGGTTGTGCGACAGAGCAAAGATAAGTAGAAAAAAAATTATAGTTGTTTACTTTTATAATGGGTATATTCATATTTAATTCTCATCATATATAATGATTCTAGTATTAATAATTTTTCCACATTAAATGTAATATTAACTTTCGAATAATTACCGATTTCGAAAGGTATGCATATGGTATCCGTATGAGATAATGTGTTCAATTTGACGAACGGTTAACGCGCTTTTTATTTGCTACCGGACTAATTGATCGCGTTCGCTGGTCGATCGCGCGTCATTATTTTCATAAGAATGTTAATTACCATTTTGCTCGAATTGTTCTTTCCTTGTTATTATGTCGTGCAAAGTAAAATCCTAATTTCGATCAACTGTATTGAGCGTTCATGAATTACACAAAATCAGGTCTCTTCGCGACGAAACTATTTTCTTGTCGTAATCTCACCCTACTGATTCTTCACACCTGTTCGTCCAGATCGTTCTCTTATTTTGTTGGAGCCTGTCAAAAAATGCGATCAGTTCTGTCCATTAATTCTCCAGATTCGATTTTCCGACCGGCTCGCAAACTCTCTCGCTTGCCAGTCGGTTAATATCCTATCGAACTTCAATAAAGCTTCTCTTTATAGTTAAACGATTTCGATTTAACTTCGTTCGTACTTCGTCTCGATGCTTTTTCCGTCTCGGTGCCCTGGAATGCTCGCCTTGGTCAGCTAACGACGACGAAATCGCGCGAAACGCTCGCTGGAACTGTCTCTTTCCTGCGATCCTTTCAGTATATCATTATGAGTAAAGAAAATATCGAAGATTCGAGAAACGAACAATGTTTTACTTCTTAATATTAAAAGATCGCAAATTCGTAATGAGGTTTGTTTCCGAAATTCCTTACTCCTCGGTATTTAAAAATTTGCAGGCTTATAAATTTGAAAGTATTCTGAATCTCGAAATAAATTTTATTTGCCAAGCTTCCAAAGTAATGATTAAATGGAGCCAAATTAAAGGTAAGAGAAAGGAGAGAAGAAAGTATTAGAGTATGGACAAAGCGATATAAATATGTCTGGAAATCTTTACTTTTCGGTATTAAAACGTTACAAATTTGTAAATTTAAGTATTTCTTGACTCCGTAAAAATTTTCCAGCAAGTTTCACCGCGTCATACTTCGATCATTTCACTCTTCGTCAGATTCAATCTCGTACTCTGAACTCCCGACGAATTTTAATGCGCCAATAGCGTACTTACGTCACGAACCACGAACAGAGGGTGAATTCGGCTATTCTTCGAATCTTCATCGGTCTACTTGAACTTTTGAGAGCTAAGAACCTTATGTTAATTACTTCTTACGCTTCTTTAACTCCTGTGCTCTTTGGTTCGAAAGTACCCGAGAACTAGGACGATAAGATCGCAGATAGGAAGGGCAGGATTTATGCTCGCGGTTCTAGCTACTTTCGTATTCCTTCCACTCTTCGAGGAACCCATCGTTCGTTTCTTTTTCCTCGATAATTAGGCAAGATGCTGTACCGTAGATTTCCACCGGATGATTCGCGTTTAAACGGATTTACGGTTGCGCCAGACGATTCGTGTTTAAATGGCTATGTAAAATTAGCGGAAAGTTGCAAGAAATATCGTATTTACGATGATAACGTCAGTACTTTAGTTGCATAGCGTATTACAAGTTGCACAATTAATCCAGAATCATTCGAAATTCCAGCTGCGTCATCAACTAACTAGGAACGAGGCACAGCTAAGTATTTGCAAGCGAGTTTTACTCGCCATAACTTAACATCGCAGAATCCTATTAGCTTAAGAAACTTGGTTGGTTAAGATTTTACTCGATGTAAATGCCAGGCTTGCCGCGCAACTCTTCTAAACGTGAATTATTTCATTAAAATCAGTCTGATATTCATCTTTGCGTCTATTAATTTTTAACGCCTCGTTCGACGTAAATATCAAGCAAAAGTTATCGTTAGAAGACCGTGCTTCAATTAACGTGATAACAACGATTCAGAAACGTGTCTGTATGGGGTAGATAAACTCTCGCGCCTCGTCTCAGAGCGAAACTTTGTCGAATAAGAAGCTTTGTATTAATTATTTTCACGATCCCTTCGTTGCCAACAGCCTTGCTGAGCTTAGAAACGGAACGTAGAATATTTTCTTACGAAGATTAATTCTTCTCGTAAAAAGATTTCCATAATATTTATGTAATGTGGGTGTGCTAAAATTAGGAAGTGAGCGAGAATGACTGGAAGACAGCCAGTGAAACGTAGCGAGACGTATGAGCGCGTGATTTAAAATAAAGTGTTGCTTATAAATACATGATATGTGTATATTAGGATGTCTTCTTTACAAAGTCATTTTACAAAAGGAATTTATTATAGGAAGAATTTGGGAAATTTGTTTATTTTTATCTTTAGTTTCAGGAAGAATCAATTTTTGCGGGATCATTAAGCTTAACTTGTATTAGATTATACATAGCACCAGTATGAGTTACAGCGTAGCTCGACGAAAATTCGGCGTCATATATGTTTCCACCCCGTTCTCCCATTTTTTCGTACCTCTCATGTAAAATGGTCAACATCGAAACTCGATAACGAATATTATAACACATCTGCAGATACCTATATACATATATTTATATTTCTCGTTGTATACGCTGTTACTCTACCAGTACACATTTTGTTATCGTAGTATTCGTTATTAACGATCGTAAAATAGCGCGCCAGTTGAGATTTAATTACACAATAATAGCTGGCGCATCGTTGCACTCTACCGTCGTACTTTTATCGAAGGGCCGTATAGGTTAATTTAATAAAAGGAGGCCAGCCGCACAGCCAGGGAAATTAATAGCGTGGAAAATACAAAATACCTCCCGGCGATTATATTAATTAACCGCAATTAAAACATGTTTCGTCGCTTCGCCGAGAATTTTTTCTGCGACCTCAGCCCGGTCTCTATTTGGACAATTGTTTGGCGAAATGAAATTTCAACGCTCATGATGTTTTGATCGCCCATATCCCTTGACAAACGGCAATCGATAAAACCTTCGTATAAAATCATTGCGAATTTAATAGTAGAACTTTAATATTAATCTGAACAGAGAGTATAGCCTATATATATACACATATATTGTAAAATTGTAGAGTTATAATATTATTAGTCGTCGATTTACAGCTACTATTTAACTGGTAAATCATTGTGTAGTCATTGTATAGAAAGGTCTCATTGTCTGAACCACCTGTCCCTCAAATTCGAAAATAGGAAGTAATCTTTTCGTAAGTACGTGTGCATTCTAAGTAAGCCTGAAAACATCAAAACAATAGGTACTATCCTCATTAATTTCTGATTTGACTGGTAAATGTTATCCTGCAATCTCTAATTACAGGGTTATATATTATATGTATATATATATATATGTGTGTGTGTGTGTGTGCGTGTGTAATTTGATTAGCGAGGGTTATCTACGCGACCATAATTGGATAGTTGCATCGCAATCCCTAATTCAATTAATTCACTTAATTATTACTTTTACGTCTGCACATAGCAACTTATATCTTATAAACATAAATGTACATATTTCTTTTATATGTATGTTCACCGATTTCTTTAAATCCGTTAAATTTCCCCCGTTGGTCCCGTTACAAAATTTCTTCGCATTTGTTTCCTCTAGACTATTTTCCTTCCAAATATTTATACATGTACATATATGTCAATCTCATATCTTGTGAAAAAATTAAATGGGCAGGATTCTGGTGAAAGTTTAGACTTGTCTGGGTTATGGACCAGTAATTCTCTTTATATGCATGAAGTTTGATATCCCAACAACGGCGAATCATTCCTGCCCGTATCATAAGATCCATTCAGCACTGCGAACAGTCTTGTAAGATCCAAGATTAATCTTCCAACTATATAAGCCGGCTGTTCCAACGACCGACCTTCGAATTTAATACTAGGTAACCAGTTATGTTGATTGAAATACCTCGGACTAACGAACTGGTCGAATAACTCAACACCTTGGTTACTATTAATTTGATTTTCTTCTTACGTCACACATGTCACGAGGAAATACGGTTAATCCTCGAATAACCTGATACTCGTATTATAAGGTTCGTACAATATGACTAAAAATTATGATGAAACTTTTATTTTAGTTTAATTGAGATAAAGTTTTAGAGGAATTACTTTGTATTATACGAAATTAGAACAATCGTTCTTTTTCTCACAATTTTTTAGAATATTTCTCAATTTCTAAGACTTCGCTGTCGGCGTCACTGACATGATTTAATAAATAGGAATTTGGACTATTCATAACAAAAAGATATCCAATATCTTCGTACGTTTCAACATTACAATTTATGTTAAAAGTTTTATACGTTAATGCTTCGAATTAAATTACATCATTTTTATTGCTTAAATAAGGATCGACCACGCTATTTTGGAGTATCCTGCACTTCCCGTTCGATTTTTTTTTAACAATCAATCTGAATTTATGAAAAATTTAGATCGATCGGAATATAATCTACAAATATTTGGAGAACAATATAGAAAGTCCAGATAGTATAACTTCCTGGAACTAGTTTATAAATTTGAAAAATTTTTAAATACAAACTTGAGAAAAATTTAATGAAGTTCAACGGCGAAAAAAAGTTGGAGAAGAGAGAATCGATTCATAAGTTGGCATCGTTTGTCGTGCGTTCGGATGTTTGCTCGCGGAGGCAGCTCACGACAACAGGAAGTTGCTCGATCGTTGACACGGTCGCCTCGATTTGTACTGCCAGTCACCCAACGATCAAATATTATTCGATGCTGTACGAATGTACCGGCGCGTTGTTGGCCGACGTTACGTTGTTTGATTTGCGCTCCAGCTGAATTTCAGGGCACTGAATGACATTCGAGAAGTCAGAATGCGATTGTGTCATGTGTTGCGGCCGAATCGACATCGTAAATTGCGTCTAAAGAAATCGTTCGATCTCACACTAAGCCAAGTGTGAGTCGAGTGAGTCTCTAACTAAGTCCCTAAGCTCGGTGAGTCTCTCACATCACAAGTAGGTACATAATTAACATTCAATACTGAAAAGAATTTCTTTCAATAAGAACTTTCGCCATAACTTCATTATAAAAATTATTTTCTACGATCCAAGAAATATTCAATCTTGGAAGAGTTAAACATCAAGAAGCAAGTCTAGCGTAAAAATAATCACCTCCAAAAATTGTTCGATATCATCCAGAAAAATCTCTGTCTCAAAATAAAAACTATTTCTTCCACATACTGAATCAATGTTAGCGACTATCAAAAACGGGGGTAAGCGTCGGACGACGATGTTATGGAGGGCGGCCGTTTACGAACTAGAAATAAAAATGGAAAAGGAAAAACGCAAGGTAGGAAGACGAAAAAGGAGAAAAAACGAAAAAAAACTAGGATTTCCCCAGTGGTTTGTGGAGTACGTCTACGTGTTGTTCTCAATTAAAGTTAATTGCTCTTGCTATTCCCCGTTTCTTTCGGGGACACTTCTCGCGCAGCGCGGATTTTCGTTCGCCTCGCGGCGAGCGTGAACGCACATCGAGGAGTCGCGGGTTAACGTGGCCGCGACACTTCCAACTCGTTAGACGTACAAAAAAACCATCGCCGGTACAAAAGCCTTTACCGCGCCTTTGCGACGCTATTTTTTTCTTTTTTTTGTTCTACTACCCAGCCATTTCTGTTCTGGTGCAAAACCGACTCGTATCCAGCCAGTCGATTCTCCGTCCTGCTCGTTCGCTTTCCATCCATGGTGCACGCTGCGTACAAAATACGAATAAATCTTTCAGGATTGAACGCGAGCTCGCTTAATTGAACCCGTGCCATCTGCATCGTGTTGGAATTATTCAGTTCCCTCCATTACGACTGATCTCGCCAAACAATGCTCGGCTATAACTGTCTTTAGCTCTTGCTCTGTACCAGGTGGATCTTGCTTTTTGAATTAGAGCGCTGTGCTTTGATATGATACATGAGATTTGGTTGATAGAGCGTGATTTGACACGTAGTTGTTGAGTTTGATGTTACGTATCTTGATTTGGAATTTATCCATTGAAATAATATACCACGTGTAGTAATGTATATACAATCGTATCTCTATGTTGATTGCATCACGAACTAGAATATTCGATCATTTTGTAATGTTCTATAAATATTATATTATATAAATCCTCGCATCTATTAATTCTATCACTTCATCTAGTCATTCGAGAATATCCTGTGGGAGTTCTTCTAGACTCGCGTCAGGAGGAAACAGAACTAAACACAATACTCGAGAGTCTTCAACTTGAACCACCCGTTTCACACAAATATATCATCTAACTCGGTCTGCGTTATCCTAGCATCTAAATTAAGGATCTATACGAATCTCACTAGTGAACTTTACTCAATTCATCAACAGACCTTGAAACAAACGTACAATTTTCTTTCCTGCACTCAACGTTATAATTTTATTAAAACAATAAATTCAAGATACCCTTCAGAATACTGAAAACGCATTTGAAAATTCCCAGAAGTACACGAATTACTCAACTCATCAACATAAACCCACCTACACACAGCAAATGTACTTTGCAACATACGTTTCATTCCTCTTTCTCCTTTTCTTTTCTCTCTTCCACTTCCAAAATTTCATTCAAATAATAGATTCGAGTTATCCTTCACAGCCCTTAAATCTACTCTAAAAGCTCCAAGAAACACGCGAATCACCTATTTTATCAACCCAAACCTACTTATATAGACACTAGATTATCAAACCCTAAATGTAACACACTTTTCCTCTCCTCTTCCTCCTCCTCTTCCCTCTCTTCCGTCTCATGCCATAATTCTACTTAACTAATAAATTCTGATTACCCTCTACAACTTTAGAAGCCAACTTTAAACCTCACAAGAGACACGCGAATCATCCAGTTCATCAACTCAAATATACTTATATACACACTAAATTATCAAACCCTAAATGTAACACGCTTTCCTTTCCCCATCCCCCTTTTCTGCCCTCTCTTCCGTCTCACGCCACAATTTCATTCAACTAATAAAATCAAGATACCCAGCACAGCCAAACCAAACCAAAAGCCAAGCTAAACGCCCCACAAACACACGAATTACTCAACTCATCAACTCTAACCTACTTATACGTATATCAAATGCATTTCGTGACATACTTTTCTTTCCTCTCTTCTATCTCGCAACAAAATTTCATTCACATAATATTTACTTTCAAGTTACACTGCACAAACCTAGAAAACCAGCCAGAAAAAGTTCCAAGAAACGCTCGAATTATCCAGCCCATCAACTCAAACCCCTGCACACAAACTCGCGGAACATACACTGAAATCGAGTTTTTCCCCAGTGGTTTGTCCCGCAAACGAGGAGGGCAGTCTGGACAACGACATAATCTCCCAGGCCGCGAGAAAAGACACGACTGTCCTCCGTCCGCCGCACCGTTGTACCCCAAACTACTTTTCCATGGGCGTGTGTCTAGCCAGCCACGTCATGCCAGGAAAAGGCAGTCTTCTCCGCGGGTGACGCGTCCAGGCTGGTCTTCCCTCGTTTTCTTGTCGCGAAGGGTCGTCGCTCGCGACATTTTTCATTAAGAAAGAATGGCCACGTAAACGAGGAAAGGAACGTGATCGGCAACTTGGTGACCACCATAAAAACATCGATAAATTCAACAGGCCGTGCGGTACGTGCACGGAATCGGTCAGACAGCGACGTAATCGAGTTCAGTTTCGATTTTCTTCCGTCCATTTGCACGATTACCTAATGCCATCGCTCCCTTCCTCTTCGTGACCGAATCGGCCTCGTCGGTTCCGCCGCTTCCGCCGGTCATTTCCGCTTTGGGCACAATAGGGAGAGGCGATGGTGAATGGGGAATTTTCGCGTTCGAGTACCGACGCTTTTTATCGGTTGCAATTTCGAGAAGTGAGTAGATAGTCCCGATTGAGAGACGGGGGACGGGATTGAATGGGAAGGGTGATGAGTGAATGAAGGATGTTTATGTATTTGGAGAATGTGCAAGTGTATAGAATACACGTGATATGGACAAGCATGAGAGATATTAAGGGAATGGGAATTTTGGCCAATTGTTTATCGTGAGTGGAATATCGTGGAATTGAAATCGCTAGATGCTTGAAATTGCAGAATTAGAGTATTCGTGATACACTCAACAGTATCTCTTAATATATACGTATAACATATGTGTATCTTATTATTTATAGTATAGTCTTTATAGATTATTTTAATATAATATATTTTAGTTCATAGTTTAAACTATTTAAATAGTTTAAACTATTTAATATCACGTTTTTTCGAGACTAGGATACGGGTGGAGAGCGCGTGACTATCTAGATTTTAGAGCAGACGTGACTGAATGTGTCCCGAGAATTCCTATATATTTTGGCCGAAGTATGTGAAAAATATCGTAAAATAGACAAAGAGAGAACACGCGGCTGTTAGGATATATCGCGTGAAAAATATGTGCCTGGAATAATCCATCCAATATCTAGAATCGTCTTATCTCCAAATCCACATACTTAATTGTTAACTAAATTAACTTGAATCGTCCACGATCGTCCAGTCTCAAATCTCTAGTTCCAGTTTACATCAACATATGTCAACAATAACTCGTAACTACTCTTCGGACAAGTCACCGTAACGTAACTACCTCAAACCTCCTCCCAAACTTTATCATCCCCTACAACCTATCTCCATCCAAGGTAGATTTTAACTGTACAACGCGATGTACTCGTTTCATAAATAAAAATTACCTTTCATGTACCCCACTAAAGAAAGAACGAAAAAAGACCTGAATGCGACTACCCGAGAAACCTCAGAACCAACCAACCAATCGTAAAATGGAAAGAGAAGAAAAGAAGATTGAAAAACAAAGAATTGGTGGAGCGACAAAAATAATCGAAAGGTTGATAGCTAAGGACTGGAAACACAAGTGACAGGCTCGAATTAAGAGGGAGGAAACGGGTTGTCGAGTGTCTTGCAAGGTAGATCGAGTAATTGCCGCGGCCTAGTTTCCGGCCGGCCGAAGAAATCAATCAACCGGCGACGCTGGTGTTACGTAATTATTACGGGGGTTGCGAGAGGGTGAGAGCTCGTTGACCGGCACGCTGTTCCCCGTGATAACGCGGCCGATATTGCCCCAGCCGTAGTCGGGGTGTCTATTGAGCGAAGTGGCACAAAGCGGGCAGCGCATTTATGAAAGACGAACCGGCGTCAGCGAGATTGCGTATTTCGGCCTCGCGTGCCAACCGGTACGCTGTTTCCGGGGGCCTCGTTATTAACAACCCGGTTGCACGGATAGGTTAGGTCGCTAGTTTCACTCTATTTCGCTCCTTAACGCGATACGTTTGTCTTTACGGTCGACTGCTCCAGGCAAATCTCGCGGATTTACCTCCGTTACCGGAACATGCTCGTTACGCTCGAACAGTTACGCTTGTGAACGTCGTGCAGTTGATTCGAAGAGAGTTAGACGTTGGATGAAGAGGAGGGGGGGGGGGAGGAATAAAGTGTGGAGAAATAAGAAGATCGAAAGGGTGGTACTTTCGAAGTTGAATTTTATTTTGTTTGAATTTTTCTGGTGTTAAACTTAATTTCGTAAAGTTGATTTACTATAACTATAAGGAATAGTTAAGAAACGATTATTTAACAACACAAATTTGGTGAAATGCATCACAGAATCGGAAGAGATCGCGGGACAAGAGAGTTTGAATAGGAGTATTTCTGATAATTGAGATTCACTAGTTAACTTCACCATCGCTTCAGTTTAGTTATGATAGAATTTAATTGTTAGTACTTATTAATTAATTAAGTTAGTAGTTACGACAACGTAACATTCTTTAACGTGTACAATGTGTTTTGAATGCAGACAGATGATTACATGTATAGATATCCGTTTTTAATACGTGCTTTGTTATATCAAATTTTATTATTCGTAATTTCGCAAAATACACAGTGTTACGCCCTGAGGCTTACTATAGGCCGTGTTCCTAACCGTCTCTCTTGGAACTACAGTATCGCCGACAGATCGCCTGACATGAGCAGCAAAATATATACAATGTAGCGACAAAGGCATAATCAGTCAAGCAGTGAGTTCTAGAAACTTTGATTCGGCCGTTATTTACCCATACAAAGAAGGTAGCATATGTGATCACAGGCGCGAACGGTGACGTGACCCTAGCGTGCTGGGGGTTGTCTCCAAGAGAAGACAAAACAAAGGATCGAAGGGCAGTCAGTATCATTTGAGGACACAATCGGAATGCATCGAGAGGTTTAAAAGAATAAAATCCCAGGTCGCTTAGTCTCACGAATATATAGATACATATCATAAAGTCGGGTCAGATTACTGTAATAAACTAACTGTATCATTGTTAAATCATTTGTGACGTGCTCTTTATAATTTTAAATATTATTGGAAATAGAAGATTATATTAACCCTGTTAATTCAGTGTTACAATCATTTAACTACCTCTGTTATCTTAACCGAAACAGGGGAACGACTCTTCCGCGGCGTCGATTATCCGAATCGTAGCGAGAATTTACGCCTCTCGCTGACGCGTTTTCTTCGCGATCGCGTCTCTCCGCGAACGATCGTAACTCATAGTTTTGCACTGTAATTGGTACAAAATCTATTAACGGTGCCATTATTATAAACGAAATTACTCGAAAAACAAATACGTTTAGCCCAATAAACCTTAAATAGACGTATAGCAGCTATTAAAACATTTTTTTTTATACGCGAGGAAATCCTCATGAATAGCCCCCCCGCTATTGAAAGCGGCGGGGTAGTGTCGGGCTATACCAATTAAAACCCCATGGTAGACCGCCCGACGCTCAGCTGGGATGCCTCGGGGCCTACTTTTCGAATTACTGCCGAAACACCCCTGCGTCTTCTCCTGTCTGAGGGAGTCGTTCCTTAGTTAGTTCGGGCATTGGGAGGGACCACCCCTCTCGATGCTATCCCCTGGGCCGTCGTGCAAGTCTGAGGAGATCCAGATCCTGCTCGACGTGTCGGCCTCTATGACCGCCTAGGACGGCGTAGGGCCGTCCTTTGGCGCGAAACCCTGCAAGGGTGAGATGTTCTCACCCTCTCCCGCTCTGTTTGTTCCTACACGAGCATTACGTCTTCGCAGTATGAGGAAACTGCGAGGAACTCTTGTCGTCCCATCAGCATCGCTTTCACAACAGACGGGGGGTCTAATCTTTCCAACGTGTGCTGGGCCGTGTCCTCGCTCTCACCGCAGTGGTGACAGGTGTTCCGATATTCGGCAGTAGACCACATAGAGCGGTGGCTGCCGTCATCACTTTGAGAACCAGGATCTTGAAGTGCGGCCCGAACGTCCATTGACTGTCGATGGTGAGGCCCAAATATTTCATCTGAAGCCCTATCTCAACCTTCTTCCCGCTTATGACCAAACACAGGCCGGGCGGAGGAGTCCCCCTACGTCGGTAGTCATAAAACCGTATGGCCTCCGATTTGGCTGGGGACACCCTCAGGCACAGCCTTCGTATAGCCTGTATCACGCAAGCGGATGCAAGCTCTCCGTGGCGCAGCGTCTCATGCCACCAGTGTCCTGGGACCAAGACCAACGTGTCATCCGCGTAACACACCATGCCTGAGTCTGGAGGCACGGGACAGCGAAGCACCGCATCGTATCCGATGGTCGACAGAATCGGACCCAAAACCGAACCCTGCGGAACCCCGCGCACAATGGGCCGCCGCCTCTCTCCATCCTTGCCGGTGTAGCCGATCCATCTGTCGCTCAGGTAGGCCCGTATGACACGAATAATGTAGGGTGGCACCTCGAAAATTTTAAGGGCCTCCAATATCCCGTCCTAGGGTATGATGTTGAATGCATTGACTATGTCTAAAGAGACTGCCAGCGCTACCCCACCCCGAGAAACCATGGCCCGTGACATCTCGTGTACCCGGTTCACCGCATCCACAGTCGAGCGGCCCCGCCGAAAGCCGTACTGGTTTTCGTGCCAACCGGACACTCGCCTTGCCATGTGGGTCTCCAGACGGGCGGCAATGACACTTTCGAAGAGCTTGCCCACTTCATCCAGTAGGCACACCGGACGATACGCGGACGGCGAGTTCGTCGGTCCTCCATTTTTCCGAAGCAGAACCAGCCTCGGCATGCACCATATCCGAGGGTAGACTCCCTCCTTCAAACACCGTGTAAATAAGCACCTACTAAAACTACTAGAACTTTAAACTATTGCTGTTGCTAAACTAATGGAAATCTTTAATCCACTTAGAGTTATCAGATAGAATAATCCCCCCCGTCCCTGTAAAATTTTGTTTCGCTTCAATCTGACTTTCCGTTGCTAAGATATCGTCGTTTGAATAGGACCGAATATTTCAGGGATTCTCTATTCCTGTCTCTGTCGCACGCTCGAACCTCTCAGTCGCACCGTGCTAGTGACCAATTGCAACGTCGCTAATAGCGGGCTGGTCAGTAACAGATGACGTCTGCATCCTTCTACTATTACTACTACTAAATGTACGCATTTCCTGGAAAAAATATAGGTCAGACCGCTGCAGGCTGCCATTCATAATCTTATAGGCTTGTGATTAGTTACATCTATTCTACTTTACAGTGCTATATCCACAGAACCAATTGAGATATCGATTTAAATCGAAATCCATGATTAAGAGTACGTTGTTGACTATTTACTGATTAGATAATATGTACACATTTCGTTATTTATGCATTCAATTGAGAACGTAGGAACGCAGGAAGGGCCAAGAATCATTATGATGCAAGCTAGTCCACATTTGGCTCTCATAAAGGAATCATTACATTTTCGTAAATCATGAAAACGTGTGTCAGCAGAGATTAAAGATGTTACGTAATAAATACAGAAAGTGAAGGCACGATACTCTTAAAAATTTAAATAGTCAATTAGATTTAAAGAGTTCTGTGAGAATTGTTGAATAATTAAAAGAGTCACGTAAGAATTGAAAGAGATAAAATTTGAGAAAATGGAATGCAATTTATTATATTTACTTTTACGTTTTGTATTTCAATATAGTTCTTGTTATTTCATTTCGTATTTAATAAACGACAACCTGTCTTCAAAACCCAACGTTCCTACGTCATTAAACAAATCTTTACTTACGTCCAGAACTTTCAAATTTTCAATAGTCCTCTCAAGATGTTAATTAATATTATTAAGAAATTCTGTGCGACGACGAATCGAAGCAAGTGAGCAAACAGAATCCGCGCAGATCATTGTAATTAGCGTAGCCGAAAAATGTGCAGCGAAAACGGTTGCTTCATTGATGCGGAATCGTGAAATTAATGGAAACGTCGCCATGGCTAGCGACGATCTTGAACCGGAGATACAATTGGTGAGCCGAGGAGCAACTGTTTATTCTATGATTCACGTTAACAAACCTCTAAAGTTAATGAGGTCGTTCGCGAAACGCCGCGACGAAGACCCGGAACGAGATTAGGGACGACGAGGGTTGGAACGTTGGAAGAGCCAGAAACGTCTTTATGCAATTTCGTCGACGTTCGTCCTTACAGTCGTCGTTGCCCGTTGGCTCCATTAGCGACGGCTACGTAATAGTCACTTACAGACGAGACTAGACGACGCTGCGGTTACTTGTAATGGCCGTCGAAATTAGTATCTCGCGTGAATTACGTTGTTCCTGTGGTCGCGTTAAAATTCGAGCTACGCGCCGTGTTTAAAGCCGGTTACGTCGCTATTCTCTCTCTGACTAATTAGATGTTTTGCATACGCGTAATCTTCTCAACCCGATTGTGAACCGTCACCTGTGCGTCACACGCAGATTTGTCTTGGTGGTTGAAAGTGGAAATTGGCGATGGAGCGGTTAGGGATGTTACGCGGTTTTGCTTCGTCTGTCTATTATTCTATGTATTTTAGAAATGTTTTGAATTTCAGAAAAATTCTGGTTTTCTTATTTTTCAATAACGTGGGAAAGTTATAAAAATATTCATGTCGACTAGTTTTAAGTAGGAATGACGAAAATGAATTTGTGGGAATTATGAAAGCCTCAGTTCGATTTATATCTGTTTGAATTAAATTAAGTTTCAGTTATTCTCGTTAAATTTTGGATTATTCGTACTTTGATCGACACGTGATTACGTTGATCGGTTTCAAATGTTATAAATTTAGAATTTTGGGACAAATTTTAAACAAGAATATTGTTATTGCAGAAACATGTTAAGAGATAGATTCAAAAGAACTTGCAGATACTTCTAGAACTTCGAAAGAAGTTAGTCATTTCGAGGTTTATTCCAGACTATCCAAAAATATGCATTTATGTTTCAAATAATTTCTTTAAACCGAGTCGATCATCGACAGACAAATTAATATTTCTTTAGAGCGATATTGCACTGGTCTTGTTAATGCCACGCTCCTTCATAAATTACAATTACGTCGAACCTCAGGCAGCGTAATGATTTTCGTCTTAACAAGATAACTTCGCTGCAAAAAGAGTCGTACGACAAAGATTTGATATCGAGTTTAATGTTAATATCGCGTGTCGTTTTTGCGTAAGTTTCATTGCACATTAGAGAGCAGGCTCGAGACACGCGTCGCGTGAGAATAATTCTTCCGCGGCGAGGAAATTAAAGGTAGACCACAGCGGTCGATGTTTAACGTTGTTTCATGCCTACGTTCCGTTTACCGCGTAATCGAACGCGAAGCAATTTAAGTTGTTACGATGTTTCTAAGTTCTGATAACTTTATTGCCGGTGACAACTTTCAGATAGGAGGATCAGCCGGCGTACGCGATCCAATTTATTTTGTCTCGGACGTCGATGCCATTGGTCCCGATGAAAACATTAAAAAATATGAATAATTCCAGTGTCAGTGGAAAATACCCAGTCTTTAAAACTAAATCAATTCGAAAGAGTATATAGTTATAGCTTGTAAAATCAATCTTCGTTTAGATTTCATTCCTCTACTTATATTCACAAAAATATAATTCTTTTTCCCCGAGTCCACTTTTCAATTACGACCTTAAACTACAAAAAATATCGCGTTACGAAGAACAGAATGTCGCGTGAGATATAATTTCGAACGAAAGAATCAAAATTAAAATTCTCTTAAAACGAAAACATTTCATTGTCCCCCTATTCCGAATCCGTATACTAAATTCTAAAAGTTCTGGTCGTTATTTACCATCGACCAATAGCGTTTCGAGTCACAATCACGGACTGGATGGTACTGTGGTCGCTCTGAAACGTTTGCAGGTCGTCTTTTCGGCCGGGCCAGAAAACGTATGAAAAGGTGAAGTTTGTAATATTCGCTGAAAGCCTGATGAGCGGGTAGATGGATGATTCGAGAGGAACGGCTGGAATAACAGGCGGTGAGAAAAGGGAAGATATGGCGAAAGATAGATAGCCAGTGTAGATGAAGGAAGAGAGGGAAACGCTCGTTTTTGTGTCTATTCATTCATCTATTTGCCGATCCTCGGTCGCCATTTCTCTCCCATTTTTACTGTTGCCTACCGTGTTGTGTGCACACGGTAAGTTCTATGCACACCAGACATCTCACTATCGCTATTCGTTAACTATAATTACGAAACAGGCGACGTCGATAAAAATCGAAGACATAAGTGTCTGTATATGATGATGTTGATGATATGCGTCGCGTTATTTTACGTTGAACGAATTTCTAATGCACTAGTGACGACCTAATAGTGTGAGAACACGGTATTAAACCATTTTTATGGCGCGATCGACAAGCAGCTTCGGCATATTTTTATAATGGAAATTTTTGGAAGGGGATTTTTATTTTGAGATAAAAAATTTATGGGTAAGTTAAAAGGCACGGAAATTTACAGAATACATATAATATGCAAATATGTGTAAAATATGCAGCTGTTGAAAAAATTTCTATTCAACTAAAAATATGAATTTGCATAAACGTGAATAAATTTATTTATGAACTAGTCTTTTGTATTTTTTACCGGCGAAGTTCTACCAGTAGAGATAAAATTTTCGTATTATCGATATATGGTGTAGCAGTAACAGGATATGGACGGATAATTAACATAGCGTGGTAATTGACTGAGTAGTTTAATTTTTAACTGTTATTTTATTACATCCTAATAGACATAATGTGATGTGCGTGTGTCGAATGCTACAAGATGAATTGCCTAATATGACATGACGTATTCAATGTTCATGTGCTTTGATGTTACAAACTAAAATCTCTAATAGAACGTGATGTGTTGAACGATCACGTGTGTGTTTCGATGTTATAAACCTTATTGCCTTGTTTAAACTATATAGTATGAGAATGAGATGTTATGTTACGAAAATGAAAAGCTAAAATTTTCTCCATTGGATATCGGATATAAACAAACAATTAAGAAATTAATAGATGAAGAAATTAGCAGTGTTACGACTGTTCGCGGAGAGACGCGATCGCGAAGAAAACGCGTCAGCGAGAGGCGTAAATTCTCGCTACGATTCGGATAATCGACGCTGCGAAAGAGTCGTTCCCCTGTTTCGGTTAAGATAACAGAGGTAGTTAAATGATTGTAACACTGAATTAACAGGGTTAATATAATCTTCTATTTCCAATAATATTTAAAATTATAAAGAGCATGTCACAAATGATTTAACAATGATACAGTTAGTTTATTACAGTAATCTGACCCGACTTTATGATATGTATCTATATATTCGTGAGACTAAGCGACCTGGGATTTTATTCCTTTAAACCTCTTGATGCATTCCGATTGTGTCCTCAAATGATACTGACTGTCCTTCGATTCTTTGTTTTGTCTTCTCTTGGAGACGACCCCCGCCACGCTAGGGTCACGCCACCGTTTGCGCCTATGATCACATATGCCACCTTCTTTGTATAGGTGAATAACGGCCGAATCCAAGTTTATAGAACTTGCTTGACTGATTATGCGTTTGTCGCTACTTTGTATATATTTTGCCGCTTATGTCAGGCGATTTGTCGGCGATACTGTAGTGCCCAGAGAGACGGTTAGGAACACGGCCTATAGTAAGCCTCAGGGCGTAACAAGTAGATAAAAACTAAGATATTATGGGAGATATTTGCACACTTGAAAAAATAACATTGCAACGAAACTAAATCGAAGGTATTCGACAGACTCATTAAAATAACTAGTTCGTGAGGTACTGGAAATTTAATAACAATTCACTCTTGTCAGTCCAATAATACAATGAAGAATGCATCGAGTATTCGAAACAAGGAAATGGATATCTGTAGCTTTCATCCACGTTTCTTTATACCACCGCGTTTTCCAATTAATTTCATAGATTAAGCTTAACGAGTTGTACATTTTTTCCAGATTCGTAAATTGCAGAACGTTGGCGACCGTTCACCACACGGAACATAATGCCGTTTGTTCGTTTTTCTGGCACATGTTGGAAAACAAAGGAGCTAAATGTAACTCGACAACAAAAGCTCGTTCATCGTGACCAGTTTACGAAACTAGTACGACGATGACGTAGAGTCGATATCGAAAAAATGGTCACGATATTTTATTAACATCGTGGCACGAGCGAGAAGCATTAAAAGTGGATCGAGTAACAATGTCAAACCGATAGAAACCAGTGTTAAATCGACATCGAGGTGCACGACTCGAAACGAGCCAAGCATCGTGTTTTGATCGTTGTTTGGTTGTTGCCAGTTTTGTTACCCTTTTCCATAGTGGAGTTGCGGTTTTATTGCTACAAAGTTCCAACGAAGAGAGCCGTTCCTTTTGTCTCGGTACGATTCAATCTGACAGTACCAGTAGATTCAAACTTATATAATTTGTCCTCGCAAATACGGGGTTTTATTTCTGTGCAGCATCACGAAAGTATTTGAACTGTTACCGTAGACAATTTTTTTGTTTCTACCTATTATTCGAAAAATATTTGTCTCTAAAATGACCCAGCCACGGATGGCGAATTAAGTGTTTCGCTGGCAATTATCAAGCCAAACTTAATGGAAACTACTGTACTTTTTATTAATTTCTTAATTTCAATACATAAGCATGCGAATTATATTTAATTCGTAAATTCATCGATACTTGACGCAACTTGACGTCATCGATAAAATAATAATAAATTTTAAGGTAAATTTAAAAGACCGTGTCTCTAATCCGATCGTCATTTTTTGCACTTTTCAAATTGCGGAAATCGATCAATGAGACCTCTGACCAGCTTAATTATTAATCACGCTAAATAAGAAGAAATATCTTATAAATATTATATTCGATGTTAAGAAGATTTATAACAAACATTATAACCACCGCTTAATGATAATCGTGAGTAACTAGAATATTCATGCGATTTTTTAATAGCTAATAATAATTTTCTACTCTATTCCTACATGATTTTCTTTCATCTGTATAGTTCAATTTTGGAAACCACGAAAAACGGAAATCAGTGTAACCACACACCATAACCACTCCCACTCAATTGTAAAGCCGCCGCTTTCCGTTTGCTCCCAGCCTTTGATTAAGATTTCGCGACACCCTTGACAATAGCGGCGCACACCAAGAACTTCATGAAACTTAGCAACCAACTACAAGGTACATAGTTTATATGATTGATCGTTCCAGTTCAATCTCGAATACCTTCACATGATAATTACCGCCGAGTGCCTCCCGAAAGGGAGTTATTCGATCGTTTAACTGTTCTACGGTGATTAGCTTTCGTCGTCGTGAATTCGAGACACGATTCCGATCGCGTTATTCCTTGGATTAGCGCTGAACGTTGGAGCACATATACACACGCGGCAGCGGGAAATCGCTGTTGAATGAAATGACGAAATTGTTGTGGGATTTTTGGTCATTTATTAATTTGGTTATAGAAGTCAGAGAATATATTGACTTACTACATTGTTAGAATATTAGGGATATATCGGTATATAAATTTGTTTGGAGTATTCAGGATACTTAGAATATTTAGAGTATTTTTACATGTTTTTTATATTACATTACTTATATTGTATTATTATTAATTATTTAGAGTGATATTTGGAGCATTTACGTTGGTTGGAATTATTTAACTACAGTGTCAGAAAATTATTTATTCACTCGACCACTGGACTATTAATTAGGGTTGTGTGGTATTAAATTAGATTAGATAAGGCAGTATTAGGATATAGATTAGGTTGTTCTCTCCATCGAATTTTTATTTCTATTAAAAAAGATTTCATATATTTAACATAAGAATGAATCGTAAAACATAATAGTAGAGACGCTATTCATAGGTATTCTAGAATTTTTTCGAAGTTTTCAGAAGCTTGGGATTATAAAAAAATTCAGTTCGGACATAAATTTTGGCTACAAATTGTTACAAGAGTAACTTACTTTCTTTTTACAGTTGAATTCGAATCTTCTAGTGATATACTTTATCCCATCATTAATTAATATAGACAAAGCGGCGGACGAGGTAAACTGTTGCTTACGTCGCAAATATTCGTCGACCCGTATTATACCCAGGCATCGAGGTCAGAGATAAACAGCGGCAGGATTAAGGATTGCCCAGTGGGGACGGAAAAACGTGTCGTTGCCAGCGGCAGTCTGGCTCAATTTTGTGTTTCTGCCTCGTCGAGTGTACGCAATTAGTCGCGAATTATCAAACGTACTCTTGACTCCACTCGGTAGCGAACTTTTGATAAAATTAATTCGTTCTTATCGAGTGAACTCGCTTGAGAATCAGAGATTGGAATTCCGGCTCTGAACGCGTCAGTGTGACTTTAATACCGAATCGAGAATGCGTGTTTGTACGTACTTGCAGTTTCACTCGTGGATCTTAGGAGGGGAAAAGGTGGCGGCGGCGATAAAATCTTTAATTTCAGGAAACCGTGAAAGTTAAGCTCTAATAGAAAAACCTGTATACCTAGAAATATTAAAACACACTAGGTACTATTAGTGCTCGCAAAGACTTGGAAAATTTATAACAAAATATAGCAGATAAACATGGATCTAGATACATATTATCGTCTCTTGGAAAGAAATGTACCTTTATTTCAGGAAATTCGGGAGAAAAGATTCAGAGATGAAAGTTCGCTTGAAACGTGAACTTGGTATGCAAGCAATAGTTGCATCAATTTAATAATCCATTATCCTGGTTAGTTGCGGACTAAATATCGAAAAATAAATATTTTCTAACTACGTACTCGACCAACTTTAAATATCTTAGGTATCGCAAATATCATACATGTGAATACACTAAATACAACTTTAAAAACTCCGAACAAATAAGTAGGTACTTTTTAAAAATAAAAATAGAGATTGGAAGGAAAGAAATACTGGGATGAAGTTTCGCTTCAAACGTGAACAACTCTGTGTACAGGATCAAGTAAATTGGAAGGCGGTACAGATTAATTTCAAAACGGAAGTTATCAAGGAGACACATTAAACTCGTTTGTCGATTCCTATAAAATACATATAATAAAATAGTCATTTATAGATCACTCGTCCGACTTCTCTTTTTAAAATATC
Source organism: Bombus soroeensis (assembly GCA_014737365.1). NCBI lineage: Eukaryota > Metazoa > Arthropoda > Insecta > Hymenoptera > Apidae > Bombus > Bombus soroeensis. Next base: position 1,550,184 of record JACXIL010000242.1, read on the forward strand.
CATCGAATCGAAGGAATCGAATTTCTGGCCCTGCATATGGATCTAAGATTCGCACAACAGTAAATTTTGCAGAAGCCACGGAGTTCAGCCGGAAGCGACGGTTCCGCGATGGTTCATTCGGCTCGGATCGTGCCTTCGCCAGCATTATCGTGAATACACAAATTCCCTAGTAATCCGCGAACGCGTCGCGGCTACCCGCCGAAATCTCTGATATATATACCCATTTGAAATCCCTCCGTGAGAAATTTCATAGTTTTCCGATATTTCGCGATCAACGACCGCATCGATGCGAAGGAATGCTTGAAAATACGCCACTAAAAGGCCGTTAGTTTACAGCTGAATTTTGTCCAATGCGTGCTTTGCATATATACTGCATATTTACCGTATCCACTTCCGGAAGATTTCTCGCGAACGTTCTTCCAATTCGATAGTCTCAACGGCGTTCAGAAATTCGAATTTCGATTGCTATACGGGACGTTCCAGTAAAACGTGTAGCTTTACTGGTGTACAGGATGTGAGCGAACAACATGTACTGAGGCGATTCCTTATGAAAAAATAAGGAGAAAACATAGAATACAATTTTCTCATACGACGCAGTGATTTCGACAAAATCGACTTTGAAAATTAATCAAGTTGGACGCGGCTAATTTTGGATTGGGGGAGCAAATAATCTATAGGACGTTACTCTATATGTGAAAATATGTCGAAGATGTAGAATAGATTTTGTTTGCAAGACGCTTTGTTTCTGAGAAATATACATTTGAAAACGTATCAATTTATAACTGAAGACGTTCGAACTCTATCTTTTTGAAAATCGTGTCTCGATCAGAGAAATTTTATCCTAGACTTTTCTTATCTTCACTCGTAAAATAATCTTGAATTTCTTTTTCCGGTTATACGAAAACCACAGGGAAAGAACATAGTAAGCTACGCTTTTCGGAGGACTTTTTAAGATCTTCTAAGGGAGCAATTAAAAATTCGGTACGTTATCAATTGCTTTTGCGTTAAAACATGATAAGCCACATTTTTCGGCAAAGTTTTTAGGGTTTTTAGGGGAGCGATATAAAATTCAGTTCATTGTCAATTATTTTTAGATTGGAAAGTGATAAGTTACCCTTTTTGAACAGGTTTATAGGTCCTTTCAAGAGAGCAATTTAAAATTCAGTACACTGTCTATCATTTTTATGTTAGCAACACCGTGTTTTTATTAAGCTTTCGGATTAAATTTTCAAAAACATAGCGATAAAGTTATTCGGTTCCCTTCTGGTGTAACCTATATAACGTTTTTCTTGCTATTCTTGCCCCGCCTATCGTTTCATGCGTAAGACGGTCATGATGAATGAGACTGGGTCCGCTTTTCTTCCTATCGGCGCGGATAACACCGAGTGCCTGCACACGAACGCGATTTTCCACGGGCAAAATGTCTGATTGGTCGTGGCTCGATGCACACGGATACATTATTGCTTGCAAGTCCGGGACTGGTTACTTTTGGTACGTATATTGCACATGTTATATTGGAATATAGGAACGTTCCATTTTCGTGATTTTTCGAAGAATTGGTGGATGTGTAAGTAGTTGCTGTTACGTCAGAGATGACTGTAGCGATGGAATATTTGGAGGATGCAAGCAATAAATAGGAATAAGGAGATCGATATTTGCTTCCAATATTAGATTCAAATATTTCAGAGTATAAGAAAATTTTCAAATTTACCTTCTCTGTACGAAATTATTCACAGACGAATAGTAACAGGAGATGCGATGTCTATTCTGTATATAATCCGTATATTTGGAGAAGTACATTTTGTAATATGATAGAACTGGTAGCACTGCGCCTGAATAACTCCGAAATACCACGATGAAAAATTCTTCCATATGAAAGCAGCGTGGTTTCGAGAAAGGAATTTCACGTACTTGAATATTGTCCTAAATACTAGCCGGTCGAATTAATTAAAAAGGAAGAACGAAGGAATTTCGCTATTATTATATTTTTCTTCAGTTACAACTACCTTGTACGAGTTTTCATTACCAAATTCCTATCTTGATATCGCGCAATAAGGAAAATTTCACTAAATCATGCAAACAGAACATCTCATTATGCTATTAAATTTGATTCTCTGCCAAAGCAGGTACTCAACCGTCAATCTCGAGCTCTCTAAAAGGAATCATTCGAAGACGAACAGAAATCATATACAGTTAATCCAATTATACGACTTTGGTTAACCCGAGGAAAACACGGAAATACTTTTAGGGACTCGATCACGATCACGTTTCCGTAAACCTCTTACCAGTAACGAGCAGTAAGTAAACCCAAAAGCCTGGCCGAACAATACGAACGAACCCCCGCGACAACCTTTCGATCGTTGCCTACGAGTACTGAGTACTGACCGAGTACTCATGGTTTCCAATGAACCTTGTACCTTCGATCGAGCTACCACTGTATGGGGTCAACCACCAGCTCGTCCTCTATTATCGTGGACAGTAATCCGACGTAATTCGATCTCCATCCTTGTGTACCCATTTTCGATCGTTCCTTCGAACGGTGAGGAGAAGATACTTTGGACAGTGTGTCGACTGTACGCGTGAGCTTGTACGTTCGAAACGCTTCGTACGCTTGTACGCGCGTCGTTGCTCTTGCGTGCGGTAAAGGCAAGTCAGAGGTAACAGAGGTAAGCTAATCTTATGAGAAGGTAAACTTGGGGGTTAAAAGAGAAAAAAAAGAAAGAAAAACGAAGATGACCTTGGAGAGAAAAGAGCTTCGGGATAAGGTAACCTTGGAGGGAGATAACCTTGGAGTTAGGCGTAATAAGCTGTCGAGATCCACCCGAAAGAATTTCGCATGGAGTTCTCTTATTTTCCAAAAAGCTACACAGCAGAGCTGATTCCCTTCTTTGGACCCCTTTCTTTGCAAACTCTTCCCAAGGCGTTCTCGTTTATGTTTGCTAGAGGTCCAATGGAATTGGACAATTTCTCCGTTACGTGGACAACTGAGAGTCTTCGACTACGACATTTTTCCTTGAAAAATTGGGTTTGTGCATTGCTACTGTCCTACTCGCACTTGGACGACCGACGTCGATAATATTTGACTTGAGGAAGAAACGCTTTCTGAAGTCTTTCTAATATTGCCTAAGGACGGGACATGTAGAGATGCAGAGCACGATTTGCTGCGGCACAGCAACACGTGCCTACTGATCACGCTTGTCTTTCGGATAACGTGGCTCAGAAGATCGCCTTTGTCCACGTTCCGCGTTGCGCATCCGCGGTCGCAAAGGACGTGATGGGATTACAGAAATGGGGTGGTCTCGACGAGAAACCGGGCGTCTACAGGTTGTTGGTCTCCTGTGAGGCTCGTCCTATTCGTTGGCCGAAATTAATTCGTTACTTCCTGATCGAGGGGGAAAAGGGTCGTAAACAGGTTGATGACTTCGTTCCCTGTTCTTGAATAAACTCGTTATTCGGCTCGGTGCGTGGAACGATCGAACGATGATGAATCGACCGCAATATGGTTCGAGACAGGGGTGAGTCGGCTGGTATTGGATCCTAGGGAAGGCTCGTGTTGAAATTGAGGAGAATTTAAAGGCAACATGGTTTCATGGAATTAACATCTTATTTTAATAGGAAATTTCATAGAATCAATATGCTATTTTAATAGAAAATTTTATCGGATTGGTATCTCGTTTTAATTGGAAATTCGAGGAATTAAATTTCGAAGAATTAGAATCCTATTTTAGCGGAAAATCGAGAAGCTTTCTAAAAAGAAGCTTATGGATCATGTAGGTATTTTCCGGTTAAATAGTTAAATAGTTACATTATTACAGTGGCTGCAAAATTATTTGCATACCATAGTATTTATTAAATTATTCACACAATTAATTAGATTCAGATGCCATAAAAGTGAAATGTAGACTCTGATAAAAGAAAAGGCGTTTGGAATAATATATGTGCAATATATGGTTCATTTCATTCTGTCGTCTACCGTGTAGTTTTATTTTTTCAACAGGCTATTTGTATTCTTCGAGAATTTGAATATGAGGATTGATGAGGGTTTCTTTCGGGCATCGATACGTTCGATTATTAAGGCATCTTCCGTACCATATAACGGTGATCGATCGGTAAAAGAAGACTGCCCATAATTTGATAAATAAATTGCGATCCATCACGGTGGTAACGACATACTTCGCTACACGAGTAGCCAACTACCCCTACGTTCTTTCATCCTAGAGTCAATCATTTGGTTTTATACCTTCCTCGACCATACCTCGTATTTCACGGTATAAAAATACCGAGGAAAGATTTCAATCTAAGAACATTCTTCGCAAATTACTTTCACCGTCGAATTACTCACTTTATTGCAGTTCTTAATCCTCGTTCGCCACAATACTTTCCCTTTGTACCATAAAAACCAGCCTTGCAGCAAACTGAAAGATTTTAATCTAAGAATACTCCTTGAAATTGATTTATTTTCCACAAAGCGTCCGACTAGTTTATGTCTTCACATATTTCTATTCCCATTTGTAATAATTAATATTCATCGTTCTTCAACCATAAGAATTATTCGTTTATTAAGATCCTAAATATTTTAATTGAATTATATTCCAAATAAACTTTCCTCAAAGCAAAAGAGTGAACTTGTTCGAACTAAGAATACATATTTTTAATTGATTTCTTTCGAATGAAGTCTTTACATTTTTCATCCCCATCTGGGGGAATAACCATTATCTTTCAGCAACTTTATCATCCCTGTAAATTCTTTTAGAGATAAAATATTTCATTGGAAAAATATTTCTTACAATTGGTTTGCTTCGCATTTTTCCGCATTTACGGTAATATTTTTTATCTATGGGATTATGGACTTTTCTCGAGATATTCTCCTCTTCCAATTATCGCAATTTTATGGTCTACGAACTTTATCATATATGTTTCCAAATTACCAATGTTGTATTGCAATAATTCACCGAGGTACGAAAGAGTTAAATGGAGAAAAGGCATTTCTCAAGAAACGGCTTTCTTCGATTTAATATTTTCATAAGAAGGTCATTCTTAAAGACATTTTAACTTTTGCGAAACATAAACAAAGAATTTTTATCAATTTTCGTATTAATACTTCTGAGTAAACATTTACTTTTTTAAAATCCATCTCCTGTACCTTTAATAATAACCAATAACTTCGATGCGTAATGCGTTGCGAATTCGCGTTCAAAATTAATTAATTTTTTATTACATATTTTATATACACATATATATTATATACACGTTCAATTTAATTAATTTTGTCACTCATTAATTTGGTCCACGTGACTTATAGATGACTGTGTGAATAGAATTAACGTGTAAAATTATATGAAATTATTGAAATTTGAATATTAATATATAAAAAATGAGTGTATAAATATTTCTCTTAATATTAAATTACGCTAAAAACGTAATATTTATCTCATACTCGATATTTTAGCTTCCGATATAAAAGTTCTTACATCTGTCTTTTTTTACTTTACATCTGCTTAAATGCGTGTTTAATAAGATATCGTACACGTGTAATTAATTTGAGTCCATGCAGTAACGTATCGAGAAATTTTATCGCTTTTTACTAGAAGTAACAATCATTTTTGGTATCACCTTACTATATATTAAATGAAGTTTACGTACTACTGATTTTATAGGCATTTCGTAAATATCGCGATCTTATAAACGAAGGAAGCTTCAACTTTAAATATCTCGAAAGACGATTTTAGCAGACACACCCTTATTCCAGATAACTCTTGGATTACAAACACAGCTCGCTTATTAATGTTACAAATATTTTAATAAGATATTCTAATAAATCGTATATATTCTACGCAAGTTTTTCTCGAACAAGAAGAAGCAGTTATTCCCTCGATACAAAGAGCGGCGTGGCATTGCGACGATTAAATTTGTCGCAGTCGCGTTGGGAATACGCCACTCCCTTAATGGAAAGATTACTCGAGATTTTCTTAAGACGCCGCCACCGCGACGCCAGTGGACTTCCGCGTTCCGTTTAATGCGGTTCCAAGACTACTTTGTGTAATTAGCCTTCAACGTCCAGAGACCCAATGTTTCCTTATTCCATAAGTTGTCATGTAATTGAATCGGTCCTGTTCTTCATGAAGCATTATAAATAAAACTTGGCCAACCGCCGAGGGAATGTTTCCACTGTTAATTGGACAGAGAGTACTTTGATCGAAATACGACGACCGTTTGTAATTTTTAATTAAGAAGATAATTGAAACTGTCTTGTGAAGTGAATTAAACAATCGTATATCAGATATGTCTCCGATGATTTCTCGTTTGATGATCAGTTTGTGATAATCGGATCGATATTTTCGTGAAGTTTGAAGCTTGTATGAGATTTGTATGAAGAAAGAAATGCAAAGATATTACACGAGAAGAATAATTTCCTTTTTTCTTACTATAATTTATTAAATATAACTGCTACAATTATTTGGTCTTTCAAAAGTAAAAATTCATAGCTGTACGGTGCGTCTGACCATATTTATACAGCAACAATCAGGATCGATAACAATATACTATTGTAAATAAATTTGCAATAAGATTCTCCCGATACAGCCCTCCAGGCGACTTGAACAAAATCGATTCCACCACATAAAACCACCACTTTTCACCAGAAACCGTCTAACCGCATCGTACAAACCTGGCATGTACGTTGCATCGAGATCGTTCGAAAAACGAGAAAAAAATTGGTCTCTGCTCGGAGTCTCGTTTATTCCTTATGAATTTTAACAAGCCCGTTTCTGTGCGCTTGGCGATATACCTTCGAATATTTAGAAAGGAGAGCGAAGTGGAAACGATAACCGGTTCGACTTCCGATTTTTACAGTGGCGGATCGAGTGGGTTTTCGTTGAATTCGAATTCGGGACCTGACGAATCGCGCCAGTGGACCGTTTCCCCCGCTTTAATAATTCATCGACTGGCGGATAATCCGAACGATCGGTCCGACTAATGGCTGAAATACGTAATTACGATCCTTGGCGCCGTTCCTTCACCGTAATTCCATCATCGCGATCCTTTGCGAATCGCTCCTCGAAGCTTACCTCGTAATCATAATTGTTTGGAATTAGATGTTTTGAAGTTTATGATATAGTTAGAACTACAACTGAATGTTATGGCGAGAACACTTGCAATTATTGTTACTTTGCAAGGCCTCAATGTTGACGCTTCATCGTTATCGTCAAGTCATAGATGAGCATAGTAAATCGAATTAGAATATTTAATTAGAATACCTTCTCATTTTCTTTATTATTGTATACGCTTGTGCTCTACGCGAACAGTGCGTTGAGAAATCTGAATGTGTATCTTGCGAGAATCTGTTTGAATAATATTTGTCACGTTTAATGAAAAACTGACTTACGCTAATTGGCTGCAGAGCTCTGCAAATATTACAGTCGGACACATTTAAATACAAAGTTTTAAACTTCTAAAGTGCGGAAGCTTTTCAAGTGCAACAATCCAATGATTCAAAGCGCAATAATGTTCGAAGGTTGTTCTAAGTCCAAAAAGGCCAGAAAGTCGAAATAGTTGCTATGTCTAATGTAGTTCAAGTATTTGTGCAAACTTTTATATAGAATTTCATTTATCTAAACTTTTCGGGGAACGAACGATTTATATAAGCGGAGTTCATATAATGAGATACGAGTTCACCAAATTTTACTTACTACCTGTTATTTTTCGTTCGCATAATAGGAGCTCATGATCAGATAAATGAATTCAACTGGCAAAAGTTCAGTTGATCGGACGTTATTTAAAATTTCGTTCCTATAAAAGTTCAGATAAACGGAGTTCTAGCGATTCTAGAACAGCAAACGATCCGATTAAATGTGTCTTATTTTCAAGTATGATTTATTTTATTTTTCAAATTTCATCTATTCGCTAAATGCATATTTGACCCTAGAAATCGTATGAGAGCCTTAATACTAATTGTCCCAGGATCGAATGATGCAACGATGCAGGTTCGATCGGTGGATGTATCGTTAGTTTGCGCTCCAACGATATTTCCAATCGATTATCGAAGGTTGAAATTGGAAAGGTCCTGTGGGAGTCGACAGAATTGGTTACATGTGGACCGCACGAGAGCTTTGGGAATTTTTCGATCGAAAATCGCTGCATTTTACTGGCGCGCAATTTTTAAAGTAAGTAGTTTTTGAGGGTTTGGTATGTTTTAAATTTCGATTCACAGATTGAACCGTCGGGGGACTGAAAATATTCGTTGATCTTTTAGTGGAAATTAAATTTCAAACGAACGGTGGAGAGAGAGTGGCATAAATGAAAAATTTGGAATGGCAACTAGATTATTCTCATTTGATTTTTCGAATGAAAGGGATTAATTAAATTTACCAATTTTATATAAGGTATCCTGTAATTGGTAATAAAAATGAGAAAAATGAATCGTAAATGTAGAATAAAATTTGTGCATACGAGAGTTTGCGTCAGGGATGATTGGCTTTAAATATATGGTTGGCAACTTTTGGATTAGTCGGTAGCATAATTGAATTTAAACTTGCAAAAGAAAATAATTGAAATTCTGTAGAGGTTGCATTATTGTAAACTACAACTGCAATTTGAAACAAGCTCGACGTTCGGTTTTACGTAAATTACATTCTAAACAAACAACATTGTACTTATTTAACTCTTAAGTAAACTATCCTAATATTTTTTGATTTTCATGAGATACATTGAAATAATTGAAGTTTCCCATACTTATTAACTTTCAAGTAAACGTATGTTACACAAATTGTTGCTAAATAAGAACTAACAATGATTAGAAAAAATAAGGCAGCAGAAATAAAAATAAAATGTCTGATTTCTGAAATATATTAAATTGACGGACAGAACATTTTACCTCTTAAGGATAATAGTTTTAATAGTAATAGAACTTGAAAATACTAATAATAGAATGTGAAGAGTTGATAAGAGAATTTAAACGTAGCACGCATGATTAGAGAGTAAATGATAAATATTCGATGAGCGATACTCGTTATACGTCATCGCGCGATAAAAATTGTATTTCCTCCGTTTGAATTATTCGTGGAACAAGCTGCGGTGCATCAGGAACCACGAGAACGAAATCAATTCTACGGGATGCCGATGGAAATTTTATTTCCAGTACATGTTCCTCTTGCAGGGATCTTCGGGCTTTTATAAACAACATCCTTATGAATATTCGCACGGTCCATAACGCTTTCTAACTGCGTCGGCGTTCGATCTGAATCCCCTTATTCGACTGTTTCTTAATAAATTTTCATGCAGGCAAGGCCTAGCGATATCTGTCAATTACTGCTCGCCATGAATATTCAGAAGCGAGAATAGTCGAAGCTTGCAAAACGCATCGTTTCTTTCATCCTTGATTCTACGAGGACACGTGTATTCTCAAAACGAGAGATTCTTTGCCTCTGGGCTGTTTTAATTGGAGCTCGAACACGCAAACGATTCGTTAAAACTTCTCCTTTGGAGGTTATGTTGTTCCAAGGGAATGTTTTACGAAGTAATTGAATGGAAAACGATGAATGTACTCGTGACATGTTGACATTAGTGTTAATCGAATCAAATGAAATAGGCTGGAACGTGGTGTTGATTAAAAAAGAAAAAGATACTGTGGTTCTTGTACGTCTTGTAATGGAGGTTATGTTGTTCCAAGGGAATGTTTTACGAAGTACTTGAATTAAAAATGAGGAATATACTTGTGACATGCTATTATCAGCGTCAATCAGATCGAGTAGAACAAGGAGGAACAGAATGGAACAGGATGCTAATTTTTATAGAAAATGCTTTGCTTTTTGTTCGTTAAAATTTACTATGAAGGTAATGTTGCTGCAAGAGGAATGCTTCACAAAGTAATTGAATGAAAACGATAAATATACTCGGTGCCTTTTTTCCCGTTAGTGTCGATTAAACCAAGTGAAAAAAGGTAGAACAGGGTGTTGATTTTTAAAGAGAATAGTTTGGATTCCATTCGTTAAAGTTTGCTTTGGAGGTTACGTTATTGCAAGAATGTGTCACGAAGTAATTGAATGGAGAAGTGTACCCATAAAATATTATTGCTGTTAATTAAGACTAACACTACCAAACCAATCAAAATGACTGATATCACTTATTTCGTTTTTGCAATTTCTAAGAACATGCAAGTATATTTGATAACATTAATATTTACTTTTACCGAAATAAAAACATAATTTTATATAATTTAATTATTTCCTTCATATTGATCGAATTCTAAGTAACCACGTATAATAGAAGCTGATAGTCCTAATATTAAATTAAATGTAGCATAGGGTGGCCGCCGATTTTCAAAGAAAATTGTGGCCATTTTCACTACCATTATTCATGGAATTTGAAGGAACATTTAGCGTTCAATAGCGGTTTAATAAGCAATAGTTAATAGGCTTAAATCCTTAGACAGAAAAGCTTCGGTTCTTCGGTAATTCTTACTTAGTCGATCTTTCGTTCTTATTCTTTGGGATTTACAATCTTCGTCTGAAACTTGAACCTTCCTTTTTTTTATATATATAAGTTAGCTTCGGTTTGAAAAGTTCAGGCTGGGCAGGAGTAGAAAAAACGTAACAGAATTAAGTTAAACAATTAAAAAATTCTATGGTAAATCGCGCTGGTGTGTTTATCTTGTGTACTATATTTCCATAAAATTTTTCGTTTAATCATCTTTTTTTCTTTGCTTCTTATCTCGCAGCTGTTTCGTCGAGTTACGCGGAATAACGGTGATTAAATTAAAAAGTCGCGGGAACAAGTTTTACAAGCCGTCATTCTAGAGGCATCGCAAAAGCTTAGAAATTAAGGAAACAATATTTTCGAGATTTTTATGATGTTCTTTGACCAGCGAAACACGTTGTATTTCATAATGCAAAATATTCCACTCACAAAGATATTTTCTATCAATTATTATTTATTAACTCTTTTGGTTTACCCTTTCCATTCTTCGTTTTGAATACAATACTTCTGAAAGTAGTAGTGTTTGTTAAAATAAAATTTCTAATCGCTTTCGAAAACTCCTAATTTTTCACACATGTATACATTCTACCGCTGAAATGTATCAAATACAGCTTCGTGGTTCCAATAGAAATCGTATTAACAGCAAACGTTAACTATAATTTTCGACGTTTTAAACACCAAAAAAATTCATAAGCACCAGACAGTATTCAGATTGTACGAAACTAGCACATCCATACTTGGGTTTCGAAAGATACGAACGTTCATGAATTTTCACGCGTTCATATTTCGAAACGTCGCGTCGATTAATGTCACGACGTTTCACGGGCGGCCGCGTGACTAATTCGATTCCATGGGAGTCGAGTTCGTGGTGTCTCGTGCGAATTGCCCGGCGTCGCGGCGACACCGAAAACCTCGGTGTCCGTGTCTCATCGGGACGCGGTCTGTTTTCGCGCACTGAAACTGATAAACCGCGTTAGCGAGCGAACAAACTCACCTATCCCTGACAGTACGTTGCTATAAAACCACTTTACCGTGTCCTCGTTATCCCATCGAACCGGTAATATATCTTTTATCCCCCATCATTCTGTTATTTATACACACTGTTCACTTTTTGTTAGGCAATACGTTGATACTTGCGTCGTTTCGACGAGCCATGCTAATGTTTTTCATCGTATCGTAAAAAGCTATACTGTTCAAATAAATTTGAAACGATACTGTAAAATGATTTTTAAGAACAAAATAGAAATTGTATATTTCTTATGTTTTGTACACGAAAATTAAAATTAAAATATAATTAAAGTTGAAATACTCACTCTCGAGAGAGAAACGGAATCCATTTTTGTTCATTTTCTGATTTTAATGAAACTGTACGATCAACTGGGAGAATGTTTTATGAGATCTAGAGGTGTAATTATTTTTAGTACCTTTAATATCGTAACACTGAGACGAATAATATTTTTTAAATTTTGAAGGAGACGGGAAGTCACGTGTTTCGTTTCGAAATCGATAAAAGAGAAAATCTTCAGGCAGGTGAATTTTAATCAGGAAAACATTTATGATTCCAGGTATTAAACCATTTCGAATCTATAACAACATTTTTAAAATAAATCCGGACATTTTCGAGAAATCAATTTAAAAATAGCAGTGAATTTGCATCACCTGTTATAAGTGTATATAATATTTATGGTAATATATATTTCGTGTATTTCATGTATATGTATTTGATATAAATATTATATCATTTGAAATTTATATATATTTCTTGGAGGTAAAATATAATAGAAGAAAAGCAAAGAATTGCGTAAATCCTATTCAGGAATGGCGTTGGCTTATAGTTCTAATAACGTTTCATTGACTGGATATGATATTTCGTTAATTGACCAATTAAGTTACAGCGGAAACATTCTGATTAAAGTGTACTGTGAGATCCGATTCGACGGAGTTAATAAAGTTTCATGTTAAACACCTATCAAATACCAGTTAAATTGGAATCATGATATTCACTTATTTGACATATTAATTATTAAATATAACATATTACATGATACAGTTTAATTTCACAAATCAATTTACTTATATAAAATGCAAAAGATGTACTATAGTATCCTGTAAAGTAAACAGATTTTAAACTGAAATTTTTCGATAAATATTTTCAACTCGAATCAGGTTATTAATTTATCTGATTGATAAACAAAAAAATATATGTATTTTATAAAATAAATGAACCCTCCGATCGAGAGAAAATCTGGCATTTTAAAGTGGAAATTCGTACAAATAAGTACATCCCAACCAGGAATCACGAATGCAAACAGCATCTTGCGTTTCATTTGTGTACTTTTACATAGAGAGATCCGAGAGTTGTAAATCGAGTAATTTCGAAACGTAATTCGGAAACGTGGAAACGCGATGCTGCAGTTGATCTCTGGAAAATCCTTTCATACTTTGATTCTATCCGATGATCTTATGATTACTCATCCAAATTCGACCACTTGCAGCAATTATCAGATTTACCTAATCCTAACGATTCACGTAAATCGACTTTCGTTAATTTAAAGATTAGTCTAGCGACTTTCATTAATTTAAAAAACGACTGGAAACTATATTACGATCAGCTTGTTGAAAAAAGGTTACTTACGAGAAAGAAAATAGATAGTTCGAAAAAGCTTTAATGAAGCTACCTTTTACCTAAAAGGGAATGATCGCGATGATAAAACATTGCGTCAACGTTTGAACGAACCAGTTCCACGGCATACAGTGGCGATCGTTTTCGAAACGTGAAACGGGGCGAGCAATTAAAACTTTCCACGGTGTCAGACTCGCTGACAACACAACAGATTTCATCTTTCGGAAGCGCGCACCGACGCAGCCTTGATGTAGTTCCGATGAAAACGCCCTAGAAACGACATGCCTTCGACGAGAGCTCTATAAGCTGGCGTTCATTGCTTTGCAGCTGACTGCGAAACATTGGTCGGAATTTCTACTGCGGGACGCGCTTCTGAAATGTTTGAAGGGAATTGTGGAGAAAAGAGACACGTGGGTTGCATTTAACTCGATTATTCGTACTCGCCATCGATGCGATACACGTTTACTTCCTTCGTCGAGATTCGAGTCAAACGATAAGATACAAATTATATGATGCAATAAATATATCGTATAAAGTATTTTATTAAATTTTGAAGAAGTTTAGTAATTTCTAAGTTAGATAATCTTTCGTTCTTTTTAATTCTGTTGCATCGATTATAGTCAATTCTCGCAGAGAATTGCAAGTGATATAAGTTTCGGGCAATAAAAGCTTTCTGTAACAGATAAGTTGTAAAGGATCATTTTTCGTTAGATAATCAACACGCAGTAGAAGAGGATTGTTACTAGTTAAGCGAGACTATATCTGATCGGTTAAGTAAAATAGAAACGTCGTTGATCAGACAAAGTGATGTTTCTAGAGATTTTTGCACAAAGCCTCAAACTCATAATATCGTCTGCTTAAAATTAGAATAGTCAATTATAATTCATAATTTATAATTCTAACAATAAAGGATTTATAAACATACGACTTGGAACACAATCTTTGTTAAAAATATCAAATATATTTAAACAGTTAACTTATTTATATACTTATACTCTACAAACTTACACTCCTAAAAACCAACATTTGCAAAAATGAAACTCGTCCTAGTTTCCATCCAAATCTACTCAAACCCATCTAAACCCACCCAAACCATTACATGTTTCCCATAAAACAGTGGAAACGAATGATTGACCTTCTAATTTCTTTCAAAAGAAAGGCCAAGCGATGTTCCTCGGCAAAGTCTCCTAAGATCCTTCTCCAATCCAGCTGTTCACAACAAAAGCATCGTTTCAAAGCGTCATTCTAAAGGATCCGCAGCTTGGAGCTTGGAGAATTCGGATTAGCGCAGCAGGAATTCCGGAAAGCGCGGGGACGTTCCGGTGTGCGGTCCCCACCGTGTGTAAGGTGGACGTTTGCGTGTTCTGAAACTTGCAATATCTCTGGCAGGTATTGCGGGTTGCCGGAAACGCGCCATTCGGAAATTCAAACCGAGATCGATATTTGCTCGTAGAAAAAGAAACAATAGGATCCGCTGTCAATTCTTTGGGTTCTTTAAGATTAAACGGAGACTATTTATGCGATTTTATAATTTCGCAAATACAGTAAAGGAAATATACGAGCCCAGACAAAGACTCGTCTCACACAATGAGTATTATAACCAGTACCATACTTTGAAAAACATATACATTCTTGCATATTACGTGTATCTCTGTAACTTTAAATTAAGTACAAATACATTCGTAACATACATCAGACATAATAACGAAATTAAACGAATTAAACGAAATAACGATCCAAGATACTTTAGATAATCCCCTAAGTTTTGCAATGACCTACATATAATCCAAGTTGTGAAGATATACAAGGTATAATCCTCTAGGCTTTGTAATAACTTTAACAATTGTGATAATCTTAAGACTTGGAACAATCCTAAAGCTTTTAATAAATACTCAATAATTTTTTAAGTTTACCTGATTTTCCGTCAGTGTCCAACGAATGAATGTACCGACGTAATTGCTTGAAAAAAAGTTGCCAAAAAAAAAAAAAAAAAAAAATAGAAATAGGAAGAGAACGTGGCGAGACGAGTTTTCGTTCGATCGAACGTTTCGGAGAAAATTGATCCGTGTGTTGTGGGATGAAACGTTTGTACCCAGTTGAGATCCTTTTTCGTACAACACAGGGAAGTAGGAAGCGTGTACGTTTGACGGGGTGAATGACGGGGTGCGTAGTGATCGATTGGAAACGGAGATTCCTTTTTGGTTGTGCTTCCGTACGGAGAGCGTGAGGTGTTGACGAATGAGGTGATAAGCTGCGATGGATGAGGAACTTGTGGACGGAAGTCCCGTGATATTCGATTAGAGGAAATCGAGTATTTCTATGATATGTACGAGACACGAGACACCAATCGCACGAAAACCAAGCTGATCCATTCTACACAGAAGGTAAATCGTCTTGTTTCTTTTTAGAAAAATTTCATATGTTCAGGTTAAAATAATCAACTCCAGATGCGATACTTATTATCAATTTATCACGGATGATAAACGAGCCACTGTTAAAAGTGAAACTCATCAACATTTCTTCTTTAATTTAATTTTAACGAGATGGAGTATTATTAATCCTTTTCACTTTTAAGTGGCTCATTTATCGATGGTAAATTAATAACGAATATTGTGTCTAGAGTTGATTATATATTATATTGATTATAAAAATTGAATTTCTGTAATGTATGACAAACCCATTATCGATAACAAATTATTCATAAACGTTGTCTGGAATCGGCCGTAGAAATTCAATTAATTTTATTACATAATACTTATGGAGTACTACGTCTCCTTTATAATATCCACATATTCATAGACACATTATATGCACGGATAGGAGTGTTATATTTCCCATGATAATGGATTTTCTTCGAATGTCTCATTATCGAGAATCCGATCACGCTTACGCGTTCATTTAATTTAATTCGACTATTCAATTATCCATGCGATTAGTATTCCCGGAATCTCGAAACTACTACTCGTCCACTAAACAGATCCAATTAATCCCTCATTAGGGGAGGCAGAAAATTTTCGAATAAAATTCCCTCTATTATTAAACCACGGTGTGCATTCGCTTGCGGAGAGAGCGAGGGAGACAGATGGACAACGTGTGTATGCGTTGCGCGCTTTTTATAACTCGCCATAAAATTAATATAGGCCGCTTACGGTGATGTAATTAAATTATAAGGGTTAAAGTGGGTCGCTTTGAAAATAACTGTAACACTCAGCCATCGTTTTAATCTGCGTATAATTCCCGCACTACTGTTTATTTTTCGCTATAGACGCCACTCTTCCTATTCCAACACAAGCTTTCGTAATTTTTCCTACAATTAAATCTATCTCTGTTTTAGCACACGAATAATAGGTTAAGTACGCGTAGATAAGTAAGTAGATGAGAGGCGTACGTGGTCAGACGGGCGATATAGCAGACCACTTTCAGTTAATCAACACGTAGTAGTAGAGGATCGTCGCTGGTCAGACGAGTAATACCAGTCTCCGTTTGATCAACCAAGTAGAATAGGAATGTTAGTCTAAAATGTCGTAATCTTAAGAACTTTTTAAGCACTTTTGAACTCTTATAATCCAACAGTATCCACCAAATGGAATCAGTTTCTCACAAGGTCTAGTTTCAACTTTCGACAATGGTGAAAATTCTTCTATGATTATCTAGCAGATTTGAAAAGTTCGTTAGCTCTGATAGGCAATCTTCATCAAGCTCTATGAATTTTAAAATGCTGCTATCTTACTATAGAGGCTGGTATCCTAATAAGTTAATGTCAAATTGATACAACACATTATAAGCTGAAATAGATAAGAAAGATTCATATGAACCTTTGAGTCATTAAGTGAAATTGTACAACATTGCTCGCTCTCATAGCTGATCGTTGATAAATAAATAGATGATGTTTTCTGAACGTCTATCACTTCTTAGACGATTTTTTTTCAGATACAGTAACTGTTAGAAAATTCTTCCTTTTACAATAAAATAGACTTTCGGTCAATGAAATAGTAACTCATGGAGATTTTTTAATATTTTTATCTTTGTACGAGCGATAACCATCGCTGATGATTTGTCACTAAATCGTCAGTTAATCCGATCAACTAATCTCAACAGCAAATCATACTTAGAAACGTATTTCCAGTAGCATACTTGGTGTCGGTGAAATTGCGTGGCGACGAAAAGAAAATAGGACAGTTCCGTGGCGCAAAGTTATTCGAAACGCAGAGTCCACGGGCAGAATTCGAGTGAATAGCTGAGCGCGTAGAGGCTATGCTCGGAGAATTATGACAGAAACTTCTACATCCAGAGTTCTTGTTTAATTAAGTTCGTTAAAATCGTGTTTAGAACACGCGCCGTTCGCTGCCTTGGTATTTCCATAATTCATCGCATAAAGACCGCGTGTACGTGTCTCCTTTAATTCACCGATTCTCAGCTACGCGCGAAGACAATACGAACTTCCGGCTTAGCACCGGAGTACAGCAAGAAACATTCTCAGGCGAATATTGACTCGACGTGCTAAAAATTAATAGCTCGTTTATTTACTATGTGCAGCTTCCCTTAATTCGTTTCATTCAGAATGAGACCCTTGTGCTGTGAATTATCATAACTTTGAGATCTCAAATTCTATGAGTTTGTATACGGTGGCTCAGCAAAGTGTCTGATCAGTTAGTTACAGAAGTGGTTATAGAGATCGTATGTCTCATACGGAACGTTTCCAAATTTCCTTAATGAGACACGGTTATAAAAAATAAAATTTAACGAGTCTGAATCTCAATTAGTTATTATCTCTGTAAGATAGCGACATCATCGATTATAGCATTGATTATATCGTTTAATATGCTGTGTACCAATTTTTAATTAAATATATGTTTGTAGTATGTATATTGTAGTATGTAGTATTATAACTTCTATGTACATGTATGTTCTAATTAGTTTCAAATTTTGTCAATATAATAAGTATTTTCGTGCACTGCTGTATGCATACGATGTATCATAATCTTCGAACAATAAATTGTTGATTCGATAGGACAATTTTCGATTGTTTGACAGATAATACGAGGCAGTGGATGGAATTTGATTATCTAGACAAATATATTATTTCGATAACAAATAACAAATAACACAGATCCGATGTATTTTATTTGCTAGGATCTGATTCCATTTCGATCTGATAATGGTGATTAATATTGTCTTGTTTATAATTCAATTTGATTTGGCTTGAGGCTGTATCTTGTTTACTTGTTGTGATTGAACAGGAGTGTTAAGTTTCGGGTTTTCCTATATAGAAGCGTAGCGAGAAGTGATTAAGTAGCGTTTATCACAAAGTTACTACTTGTAAGTTCATGAATCATACATTCTCGACAACTGAAACAACTTTGATATCTTCTAAAATTCATCTTCTGGGACTACAGCTTTTCAAAGCTAATTAAATCCCCAAGTCGCTGTCAGAAAAATTATGTTGTGCGTAAAATTACGCTATTACAGAATTCTTGAGTTGCCAAGAGAAGGAAATTATTTCTATTATGTAATTTCGAACCATCGAAACCTCGTTGCAGTTCCTCGTGGAATCGTTTTCGTTCAACTCATTCTACAATCTAATAATAATAATTCACGATCGTTAACACGGTCAGTAACAACGAGCGGCGCCTGTCGAAAAAACATTCCCACCGCCCACGCCGACTTTTACTCCCGAGCGCGAAATTGTTTTATCTCGTCCCCGTTTCGGTATAAAGTGGTTCCTTTTGCCAGCGGCCGAGATCGAATGAACACGGAAATTTGCACGTATTCAATTTATGGACCAGCACCGAGGCAGAGTCGCGTGAGTAAATTCCGCGCCGTTTGGATATATGTATAGTCAGGTCGAAACTAGTAGACAGCGGAGAAACAAAGAGGGGTGGTTTCATCAACGATGCAAAAAGTGTGTCGGATATAACAGCAGCAGGGGGGTGAATGAAATTTGGGGAAAAACATTCGATCGGGTAACTCGAAACGCACGACGAGCAGTGCTTAATACGATTTTAATTAATATCGAGGGGATCTTCATTACGCCGTCCGCCTGGGTAGAGAGTTTTTTTTTCAATCCGGTTTTGTAAATGCAATTTTTTACGATCGATCACCGATGAACGGGGAAACATCGGCGTGTTTACACTCGCTCGCGTAGAAATTTAATTCCCTTCCACCCTCGCGCGCGTGTATTGGCGAACGCGATGAAAAAAAGGATGAAAAATAAAAAATTGAAAAAGCCGAGCGCTTCGGTCGGCGAGAGAACGGAATAATTGCGGTTCGTAGACTTGGATGCATCGTTCGGAAGCATTGAATCTACGCTCCTTGGCAAACGCAGTCATAAGCGCGCCATTGCTTTCGTTCACAAGCCAAACCCCTACATCCTTCGCATTTTCACCCTTCGCAACTGGGAAATTCTACTCGTTCTCGTTTTCACGTAGAAATGTTCGTTCGATCACCTGTGAAACCAGCAATTTCTACCGCAGAATTCTACCGACGTTTCTCTTCTACATCCACGCGAATACTATCCTTTCTACACCGTATTGGCTAACTGTAGGCGAACTTCAGCTCGCGCACAACATTTCTATGTTCTACGTGCGCGCTGGTCGACTATTTTGCTGTACGCTTCGAAGTAGGTATGTCATGTGTACAGTCACAGGACTATCGATGCTTGCAGTTTCTTCTTTCCTGCGAGACACGCTTTCGCAACGATATTCGTTGCACGAACTTCAGCAAGTAGGTACCACAGGTTTTCGGGGAAGGATGTGTCGAAAAGGGAAGTATACGTGGAGAATTCGTGTTTATCACAAGAACACTGTCATATAATGCTTTTATATATACAGGGACGTTTAAATTTGCAGAAATGTATTACGATGCGCGTGACATATTAGAATACATATGAAGTGTTCAAAGTAGAATACTGATTAGAGAGTGAAAGAAATCTTTATTTAGATTCTATTTTCATGACTAATTAAAACTTTTTAAATTTACACATTAAATAAAATTTGTATATTACGTTAAATTTTAATCTTGATTAACGTAAGCTGGTAACGTCTAATAGACTTATGTTCGTTGCTTATTAGTATCGTTTTACGCGTGACATTGTTATATCAGGAAGTGCTACAAGGGATGACCCATTTTCGTCTATGAATAAATACCCACGCTATTGGCAAACGTATGTCTTTCAAACTGTGCTAGATCTTTCAACCCGTTCCTACTAGTTATATTAATTTTAATTTACATTTTACTGACTAAATTCCGTAAACTATTATCGTTAGCACGAACTAATTTCGAAGAAATCGATACTATCGCTTTGTGTTTTATTACAGTATGTATGTGAATATTACAGTAAATGATTACCGTTATCGTAAGAGAACACTAATAAATTTCTATTTTAACCTCCAAAAACAAGAAACGGAAAAGAATATCCACTGTTTTATTCCGCACATTGGACATCACATCGCTTTCATTACCAAGAAACATTTGAAAAAGCAATTCGCGTGCAATGCCCACTCATAATCACTGGCTCGTAGCAATGCAAACTCCACTCGAACCGCAATTCACAATTTCCACTGCTACGCTGATCGAAAACGTTTGATTGATGGTTGAAATGGCCCTATCATTGATTACGCCATTCGTGAATCCTATATTCTTGTTTCCTCGTGGTGGACGAACATTCTTTCCCGAATCTCTGGCGCATGGCGACCGGTCATTGCCAGTTGCATTTTTCACTAGCTTCCACGACGAGAAGCAAATTAATTTCGTCGACAGGCTTTCTGAGCGAAATGGACCGCGATTTTAGGGATTTCGGGATTCACGATCTTCTAGCCTCGTTATTATCTATCGTCATTGTGATAATGAAGCCACGTTGGCGAACATGCCACACTACGACCGGCGTAATCTAATCAATTAGTCCGGCTTGAGTTACACGAGGACGATGGCCTGCAATTTTCAAATTGTACTCGATCCCAATAATTAACTGGAAAACTGACCGATATCGTCGCGTATTGTGAGAATTTGTAATTTATCTTTCTTCGTCCTTATCTTTTCTGTTTATTTTCACTTAGATATTATAATTTTTTTAAGTTTAAAGAAACTAACGAATTTGTAACATTCTGATAAACTGTTGTTTGGTCTTTAATAAAACTTCCGTAGCAAGTCTATTCTACTAATCTGGTATTTACAATGTAATGATGTAAAGTCTTTAGTCGACCAGTATTAATTCGTTAATCGGATCACCGAGTGAGAATAATCAAAGAATTATTAAAGTTGTCGTAAAGTTTTTTAATTTTAAAGAATTATTAAATACGTCTTTATTCATCTAATTATAAAAGTTCGCTTATCCCAGTCCACTTGTTCTACAGTGTAATATTTTCAGATCTAAAACGTCAAATTCCTCTCTCTTTCTCTCTTTCTCTCTTTCTCTCTTTCTCTCTCTTTCTCTCTCTCTCTCTCTCTCTCTCTCTCTCTCTCTCTCTTAGAAACTGAGTGAATTATTATAATTAACGACAACGATTTTCCATGATTTAAATTAAACGGAAATATAATCATAGAGAATGAGAAAGTGAATTTGGAATTTAAATAATTAATTTTAACGTTTAAAATACGGACGACTGGATATAGTTGAAATTTCGGAATTTCACGTCAAAGCAACGAACCGACGCTAAATTTCGAACGAACGAAAGTTCGATACTTTAATGTTGGGAATTCGAAGGTCGACGAGCGAACGGAAGAACGGTAAATTTTAACGTTCCTTCTCTTTATCGTTAATCAACTAATTAGCGATCCTTGTGTTGGTCGGTGATCCCGAAGGTGTCGCCCGAGGTTTTATTCGGCCAGCTCTCCCGTTGACCTCGATTCCCCTTGTACGGCGGAATGAAAGAGCGTCCCGAGAGACCAGCCGCATTGAAAAAGCTCGCACGATAGTTTCTTGCCCCTCTTTTCACCCTTCCATCCACTCGTTCCATCTAATGGAAAACGAAGCACCGAAAATCATTCTTCTTTCTGTACTTTCACTCGATATTTCGACGACAGGCATCCACAACAATTTGCCATACCCACGATCTCTAAATCCTTTACCGTTCTATATTTTATCTGTACGATTTATCTTCCCGATATAGAAATTTACAGAAAAGTAATATACGTTACGAACCAACGTTCTTTCCTCAGGAATGAATTTTACACACTTAGTAGCACGCTGCCGCATATTTTTCTTGTCAGAGAGATTTCTACATTTGGTGCAATATTTGCCTTAATTGATTTTTTAAGGTTTTGCCGAGATGCACGAAGACGTAATAGTTGCGTCAATTAAATATTAGACATCATCGAAGTACATCATCGAAATAAAAATTCAGACACCTGTTTTTTAACTCTGGCTACATTCAATCATCTGGTAATGTTATTATTAATTTCGAATTAATGCTATAAATGCTAATAATAATTTCCTTCAATTCGATCAACATTTGACGAAAAGTTTTTCAGACATAGCAGAATTCCGAACTAATTTTTATAAATCTTTTAGACGCTAATGATGAAACTACTATTGATTCCAGATTCTTTTTTACTATAATTGAATCGATGAACTTTACGCAGGATGTCCCAGATTTTTTCGGGTTATACATTGTCAGTATATAGGTCAACATATCGCTTTTTTTTATTATAACTCTTTAACGATGCTTCCAATGACATGCATTCATAATACAATATTTTTCCCTTATCTTGACCTATAGAATATACCGACAACGTTTGGCCGGAAGAAATTGGGACATCCTGCATGCATCGTAAATGGAAATAAGTAAACAAATGTGAACAAATCGAAATAGCAAAAGAGAATTCGGTTTATCGTATCGAGACGTGACTCGTAAAACTCTGGAAGTTGCAGTGTTGAAACTTAAGCGATACATGTCGCGACATACGATCGGCGACATAGGCAATAAGTCGATAAGTCGATAAGTTGCGTTGCGTCGTAAAATCTTCGAGTTTTACAAGACGTACAAGCCTGTTTATTACCCTTTCTCATAAGGCTCTTCTTCCGTTCCGAACCATTTGTTTCGACATTCTTTACAAGGCCTGGACTACTCGTCGACCTCTCGACAAAGAATTTGGACAAGCTCCGAGGAGATAGTCATACCAGGAATTTCGGAAATTACCGTTTATCATTTAGTAAAACAAAGTTAAACAATGTAAATACCGGAAGCTGAAATTTCCAATAGAAATAAAAATTGCATTTCTATCAATTTTATCATTTATATAATTTATTACGTGAATATTATAGATTCTTAGTATTTATTACCTTTTCAAATTTTACATTATACTACTTATTTTATGTAGAGATAGAGCCTTATATAATATACAACACGTTAAAGTAAAATACATATAAATGTACTTTACACGTGTCACGTGAGTTTGATAAGAACTTTATTTTATTCTAAAGGGGATCTGCAACGATAACTCCATCTTACAATAGCTCCAAAAGTTAAAATAAATTGTTCCAGGGCGTAAAACATCTTTCACAATATTATGAATGAAATCTACGTTATATCCTACTAGAAGAAAAATACTTCTTTAGTTTTGTAGTATATAAACCCTTTATCATCATATTCTTACAGTTGTGAAAATTTTTTCCAATGTTTTCACCTGTTCCTTCTGATCAATGTTCTTCAACATGTCAATAAAGACCTTGAACGGCTTTAAGATCGTTGATTGATTCAACTTCGAAGATTGTCATTTACTGTGGACTCAGGTTCGATGACAAAATTTCCCGATATCGTAATGTATCGGCGTAGAAAATCAGGTCCCCGAAACACGTTAGCCAGCAGCAGAGTTTCTTAGTTTATTACGTGCGTCGTCGAGCGATAGGTCCCAGAAGAGGACTGATAAAATAATGCAGCTCTGCTTTCCTTTCATTGCACCCTCGAGAATCGTACAGATTTAAGCTTCTTAGTTTAGGAAGCTTTTAGACAGTCGGCTTTTAATCATCTTGGAATATGTATTTAGTGGCTGCTTGCTCTCCAGCTGCTGAATACGCGCGCCGCTTTAATTTCTGACTAATCGCTGGGCTCTGATCTCGCATGTGTGCTACTCTTTTCTACGTGAACACACATCACCTCTGCAATCTACGCGATCGAGCAGAATAGCCGACGTTCGAAATGACTTTCACAGCTGCTTCGCTTTTTCGTTTTATGGAAATTACGGGAAGGATTAAGCGGTGTAATTAGCTGATATAATACAATTTATTGGATACGAATAATAAATCGGAATAATGTTTACGAAAGAGATAATCGACGTTTTATTCCGCGAGGTAAAATGGTTAGCGTTTGAATTAATTTCCCAAGCTAAGTCGCTTTTGTCTTTCATCTTTGTTACGTGAAAATTGCTGTGAGAATTAGGAGTTAGGAATTAGTTGATATTGCGTAAAAAAGGTTGGAAATATATATAATGTAATAAATTGGAAGGATAAAATGTACGAAAACAACGGTCGATATGTTATCCGAAACATGGTGGAGATTTTTTATATACGTTCATTCGTGAATAATTGATATATCCAATCTGCAATGATATTCCTCTCCTTCTTTTCAACTGAAGATATAAAAGAGATAGATATTTAATGGACAGTTTTTCAATTTTATATCTTCTTGTTCTTTACATCTGAGATCTCCAAAGGAGATATATATTCCAAGGACAATTTCTTCAATTTTACAGATCATTTACCGTGATTACATATTTTATATAGATTTTCATCCAACGTATTTATATTTATTTCTTTATTTTAACGCTTACAACACTTCGGGAAAGTTAACGCGGTAAGAAACGAACGAATAATAGTCTACATAAAGAGTAATACATACACAGGACGTGAAAACAGTCCTAAGACGTATCGTCTAATATAAACTTTATACGGTTTCTAAAAGACCGAAGAGGAGAATCGAAAGAGATCAAGTTTGTCAGTGTATATAATACAACGTACATGCCCACGTGATATTGGCAGTGACCGTAACGATTTAAGGTTACACAAGCCTTATATAAGAGCTCTTGAAAAGACAGTTTTCGGCGAGAAAATTGCTATTTCTTGTATACAGTGTCTATCGTGCGCATCTGGTCCAGGCCACTCGAGAGCGATTAAACGAGGCTACCTGCTCGATCCAAGAGAGCGCTCCTAGCCCCGATTCGTGATTGTTTCGAACGAGTGCCACTCACCCTAACCGTCGAACGTGACTTTTACTTAACCAACGGTTTCCCTTTTTGCTCCACCCTGGAAAAATCAACTGGCGGACGCGTCCAAGTGTCGTAGACCCGGCCTCCTCCATCACTTGTGTCCCGTTCTCCCGGAAAAGGCTGGTCGTTTACTTGGTAACCTACCAGCGCGGAAGTACGTGATCGGTCGGTAACGAATGAATTTCACGGATGAGAGCTGTAAGTGGCTTACTTCGCGGAACGTCGTCGAGAACGTATTTCAAGAGGAAGAAAATGTGAATCTCGTGTTTTCCAGGAGGGTCCGAGTTGTATTATACCAATTTACGAAGACTCAATCGCTTCCCCAATCTTTCGTTTGCAACCAAGGCTTGGAGAATTTACGTGAAAAGAATTTTGATTGATCAAATACTGTGATACAAAATTCGAACACTTGTAGAAGATTGCTATTAATATTATGTATCTGATACGAGACATCTTGAAATTTCGTGAGCGTCAGACGAACTATCATGATTATACTGGCGAAGTTTGAAGCTTTAAAACATAGAACCTAGAAGCTACAAGACATTTAGTGCAAGGATATATTTTGCGGGTGCCATAAAAGTATTTTAACATTATATTAATTGATCGCAATATTCGGCGAGACCATTTCGAACATTTACTATATGTTTCAGACAACTGTTTATGCTATATACTACTTCTTTATCGAATATATGTTCCTAGTAACCTTGTATCTTCCATATATATTTTCAGATTGGTTTCGAATTTGAGCAGTATCATCGTGACACTCGTGTGTCGTGCTAGTGTTAACGAAATTTAAAAATGTTTTATATAACACATAATATACACATTAAAATTTTCCATGATACACGTACAACTATTAGACTTTAAGCTTCCGCGACTGTTTCTTTTTGAAACAGTTTCAGCTTCGCCCGGAAGAAGCGAACCGTAATGTTCGTAAAACGATGGCGCAAAAGCGCAGCTCGTCATACGATAATTTTCCGAAAATACCAAAAGCGTGACAAGCGCTCAAATACTTTCTACTGTATATTTGTAACAATTTGAAGGTGTGTAAAAAGATGGTACCGTAATTCGGATCGAAAACCGGATTAAAGCGCCTCTATGATGAAAGGTGGTGTAGCTGTGGCTAACGGAGTGGCCAAGTGGCATGACGAGGTCCTATGAAGAATTTAAGCCTCTTGCCTAATCGCGCTCTAGCCCTGTGGTACTTTTCCCTTCAACCCTTTTCACGTGTGGCTTCGAGGTATAATTAATTTTTCACTCGTTTTGGAATTCCGCTCTCGCGTGTTCTCTTGCACGCGTTGTCTGCGAACGCCGCGAAATAATTATTCGCATGAGCGTGTTCGTGCGGCCGTCGCGATTAATTCTTCGCCGTTCTGGTTAATTTTAATGCGGCCAGAATCGTGTGAGCGCGCTAGAGCGGCTACAAACGTAGTTCACGGGTATGATAGATCGTTCTGTGGCTACGGTTGTTGTTGTCCACCTCGATGATGTATTAGAGCGAACAATAACCTCGTTTTCTTTTTTCTTTTTTTTTTTTGTTGATTTTTCGTTCTCTCGTTTTGTTACGGCAAATCTCTCTTACGGCCATCATTCTTGATGGAGCCGCGTTGTTCCCGCACACCGATTTGTTTCTCGTTGCAGCGGGATTGCATTCGTAAATAAAAGTCTTCTCGTTATCGCGATAGAACAAGGCGGACGAGGATTGAGAATAGTATTAATTTTATAACGTGATTAGTAACTTTGAATTTAAGATTATTTTTGAAGCTTGCCTTTTTCTTCTTTTACCAGACTTTGGATTTTTATATTTACTTTTAGAACAACTCTAGACGAGTTATCCTTCGATCAAAATTTTGATAATATCATGTTTCTTATCAAGTTGTACGAGGTATCTTTGTGCACGTGTGTGCAACTCTAGTTGAGAGTGAGAGTAAGTGAGAGAGAAAGAGCACGGAAGGGACGGGACAACGGTTTCATGGGCCACTTCCTTCAGACGCGATGCTATGGATGCTCGTTTAATGCACGCGCCTAATTATCTTCCGGCTGCTGAATAGGCTTGCGCGCCTATGATGCCGCTACTCGAGCAGCGTCGCGGTGCTCCGCGTTTCGCCAAATCGACGGACCGCTCTGGTGAACGTGTATGGCTGTTTTGGATAACGAACCTGCTCGCTTGTTGAAAGTTTCGCTGAGTGAAGAGGGAAGTTGGTTAACATTTCTCCTACTGTGAATGCTGTAGTGTCATGTAGATTTATGTGATATTTCGGGGGAAATATTTTGCGTTTTTCATTCATACTGGAGATAGCAGATCTTTCCTTTTTTTTAAAAGTATTTTTCTTCCACGTACTTTTTAGAAAATCGATGAGCTTGTAGTGTTAATACCGTGACGATGCTATTAAACGGAGCTTGAGGAAATTATCGGGGAAAACACGAGGCAAGAAATATACAGAGATACGATAGAAGTATCGAGTATTACACGACGGAGAAGATATTTTCGAGATAAGTTTCATTCTTCAGCGACCTCCTTTCTCAGTCTTCTTGCTACGTTTTCGAGTACGCTTCAGCGGATCCTCTGCACGCCTCGACTGATGAAAAGCTTCGCGGAAATTAATTCCAGCATGCACACCGTCGAATCGATCGCCGTTATCTTAACCTAAGGATCAGGTCGAACGATAAAAGTCGATCTTTTGTGAAGGCCGCAAATTGCGCTACCGCTGCTCCATTCGATTACCACTCTTACGAGTCTCTTGACCACCTGTTAATTGCACAGTTGGACGAGCATTGCTGGTTATCGATGCCTGATCAATATCAACATAATTGAAACGGAAATTTAATCGACACTCAATAAACGAAACTACTAAACAATCACCCGAAAACTTGCCCCAATCGCCTATAACCTTCATATCTGAATTTTCTTCCTATTACATCTTAACGGATCTCGATCACAAGGTGAGAGGAAAATTTGTTTTTACACGTAAAATGATATAATATAATGATGAGGATAAATGCATATTTTTATCTGGACGAAAGTTAACAAATTTTATCGAAAGCACGTATGTACGTATTTTTAGTAGCTGTAAAGACAAACAACCTAAAACATGTTAAAATCAGTAATGCTGTTAACGGATCCTACGTCTCTCGCAAGAAATCATAGCGAGGTGCCAATCGCCGATTTTGGTGCAATTTCCCTAAAGTACAATTGTCTTAAAAATATTTAATACATATTTTCCTTATCTATTGTATTCTATCCGAAATGACAATCGTCAATTTTTATGCAATTTTTTAAAAATGTTTCGCGTGTAGATCTTTCTTTTTTGTTATTCGAGGGGATAAAAAGACCTAAAAGCGAGGCTTGTGAAACCTATTATACTCTCTGAAACTGACAAATCAATGATGTCAAGAATTCCTTCTCTTCCACCTCCGGATTAAATTCCAAAATTTGCTCTCCACGTTAAAACGATCTAACAAATCCGAGGGAAAAGGCACAGTCTCTTGTGTTCATGATCTCGAGAACAGTCTCTTAGCGGGGATTTCGACCGCGGAAGGGTTAATCGTCGACCAGGATCTCGCATAGCCGGTAGGATTCGGAAATGGAAAAGAGTATTTCGGAAGGAAAGCGGGTACAAAGAAGTCTCGAGAGCGGGAATTTTCGATCAACCTCCGGAGAGGTGAATCGTTCTCCCGAAATAACTGGATCAAAGTGGTTCGAGACCCCATCGCGAGAGGAAACGTTTTCGACGAAAACGTTTTGGTTCACGTACACTCCTGTTCACGAGTATTAAGGCAGTTTTTGATTTCCTATAAAATATAATAATTCCTTTAAATCTAGAAGCACGTGATGCAACGACGCAAAAATTTATAAGAATCTTTCATGTTTTTCCTTGTTAAAGCAGACGATATTTTCTCGTTCTTTCCTTATATAAAAAACCAACAGTGTGTTATAATGTATACAAGTTCGATCATTCTGTGCAAAGTTCAAGATCGAATGTTAACACTGTTGTAATCCTCGAATTTTTATATCTCAATCTTCCTCTCGTTTTAGCAAACAGAGAAGATTCGTATTGGTCTACGTAGTTGTTTGACGTAGAATTGAAACGAGAATATCATACATGTCAATAATAATTTCTTTTTACTCAAAAACGAGATGTTTGTTAATTTTGGAAAAATACAATCTGGTCGAAAATGATGGAGTGAACGTATTAACGTTGCCTTGCATGTTGAACATGGTTATTAACATAAACCTAACTCTACCTTGCTATATCTGTTTGTACATTGTGTAGGTGGAAGTAGCTGAAGATCGAACGCTGCAAGAAGGGAAGTTTGGCCAGTAAGCCAGTTCGCCTTTGTTCGGTGGACGTCCAACTATCGCGAAAACGCTCGAATATCCACAATAATCGTGTAACCCTCGCGGATACGCTGCTGCCCTGGACAATTATGGAATCAGTTTGAACCACTTTGTTATACAGCCGAGTGCACTCTCGTTGTTGGTTTGGACGCTGTTACTGATGCTTTCTGCGCTGTCTGCTCTCCGGGTCTTTTGAAGTTAAATTGACCAGAACTTCCACCCGTTTTCTGCTCGCTGTGTATTTTAAAAGTGTACAGAACTGTGATGTTGGTTTTGTTTGGATCGGGGCATCCAGCTGTGGTTACATGCACCGTGCAACTTACAATAAGTTTTCAAATAAGTTGTACCGAGTCTGTGGATAGTTTAATTGGCTGATTAAAGTAAATTATTCGAGTTCAATGAAATAAAAGAACTTGAATTTGAACAATATTTAGAGTATACGACACGGAGGTAGAATCTTTAATTTGAAAAAGTTGGAAAAAGCAAACATTTAATCTTTAGAATTTAATACAACTAAGATTTGTATGATTACAATGGAGATATTTTATTTTTATCAACCGCGATTGAGAGTAATCGAAGAACTTTTTAGAAGTTCAGAAGGGGTGAATTAAGAAGATTGTGTTGAAAGTTTTAGTTGCAGTTTTTTAATATTAGCTATGTTTAAATTGATAATTATAATGGATCTTAAAGATTCTTTTATATTTAGAAGATTAATACAAATGTCATAACAACTTTTTTCGTACAAAGTTCCCCAATTAAGGATTGAAGTTAACTATTCAATCGTCAATCGAATTAACAATCGTTAATTCCTTGTCATAATTTTTGTTAATATGACTATTCATTTGTCGAATTTAGTTAATAAGATAATAAGATAATAAGACAATAAATATCTTAGTCTCTAATTCGTATGTATCATTTCCTGTACTTGTCCCATTCTTGCAGAAGAAAATGCAGTTGTATCACTTTTCTACCGAATCCTCCGTATAATATATTCCGTAGAGATCATACCGTGGTATGGAATCTAAGTGACCCAGTCTCCCACACGTGTGTCGCGTTCGTTATAATTATGGTGCCTGGAGGCGCAGTAATCCGAGATACAGGCGATAATTTTCAAATCATACACGCTGCTGTAATTTATGAAAATGGAGAACAATGACGGATGATTTAAGGGGTAGTAATCTAGCCAGATATAAGGACAGCTCTAGTATGAATCTGGATATTGAACCTATATTTATTCTTTGCCTCTAGATAGTGCATTTTTATTTCTCCGCCGCTTTATTTCGCGCACAATTACCAGTGCTGCTATTCTTAACAACGAAACGAAGTCATTTAAGTAGATCATACTTTTTATACCCTCTGCTTGTATTTTCTCGGGAATTATCTCGTATTTTTCTCTTCTAAGATGATATATTTTGCACGCAATATTCAGAGTGATCCACTTTATCTGAACAAGCTATAACTTTATTCTAATTGCAATTAGAGAAAAACATTGGAAGAAAAGGATGAGTGGTCCAAACAAAATTTATTTTCTATTTTTTCAATTTTACTGTATTATTTAATTTTATATCATATATCAAGCTTTAATTCCAAAATTAGGTTAAAAATAAAAAGTATACTCCTAAAAATTGACTACAATTGATTTCATCTAGTTGATTGACTATAATTGATTTTTATCTAGTATCGCTATACTATCCATTTATTGTATATGAAAGTACACGTGCCCAGAAGACTGAATCTGTGTCAAGACTAACGTGCGTCGGCACACTACAAACCGAATTTATAAGCTCGCCTATCGTATTCTGCTTCTGCATATCGTATAGGACGTCGACCATAAATGACGGCCATCGTGACTTTATACAACTTCTTACTCGGCGAACTTCGCCAATGCCAGATCGATAGCTCATTAATAATTTAATGTCGAATATGAACTAGGTACGCTACGCGAGTTTCCCAGCAAAAGCCACGCATCCGGCTCACCGGTTAAAATCAACTAACAGGAGGAAATTAACAGTAGAGGCAGAATGATCAAAGTAATCAATGATCTTGTAGAGAAGCTTCATTATCAATTCTATTGTTACTAATTTTGTTAAAGTAATTAGTGAGGGTTTAGATAGATTTTTCCTACAATACATGGATAAAAATTATATACTTTTTCAGATATTTTTAATTTTTGTTTCTTCGATAAAAATTTACAAATTTGCAGAATTCAGTGTAATCTGCTGTTAAATAAAAATATTATGCACTTTTTATACATTCAATATATATATTATATACACGTTCGATTTTGATTCCTTCGATATAAATTCGCAAATTTATAATTCAATCTAATCTATAGTTCAACAATCTCAGAATGAACACGAGTTACTCGTATCGTCCGCAAACATTACCCCTTCTCATTTCACGGATAAATTAAAAACGATCTCTTTCGATCTCACGCAAATCGATGCGGATTCCGTTTAACGAACGCTCTAGGAAATATCCACGGTTCCGTGTGTGCCAAGTTTGAAGAACGCTGGATGCTGCGAACTAATATTTGCCCGAAAACGAAAAAGATTCGGGGAGAAAACGATTAGAAAAATAAACGGTACGGTCGATTTCTTTGGAAGGATATTCTAGGCAGAATGTAGAGGGAAATCGATAAATTTGCTATCAATTTGGTAGTAACTCGAATTCGGAGGTTCGAAAAAAGAAGCTATGATAAACCTTGCAAATATAGGGACGACGCTACCACGGATGAAATGGATCGTGAAATTTTAAAACGTTCATGTACTTGAGTTTCATCCTTGGTTCATTCGAGGAAAGTTCGTTTTAGGTTATCAAACTATGAAGCTGTATATCGTATCTTAAGAAAATAGAGAGGAAGGAGCTGGATGTTCTAGTAATAAGATGAACAGGAAAAAGAGCTTGGCGCAGAGAAGATCCGTGAATTTGTATGAAATTTTTATCAACGAGCGTTTCTTTGTGCACTTCTTAGTCGGGGGTTTTAAAGTATATAACCGGGACACTAGAGAGTACTAACTTTAACGGTAAAACTTTTTTAAAGCATTTTTTAGCATTTGAATAATTTTCTGTAATTCATAGAATTTCCTACAAATCAGCTTTTTAATAATAAATTTACAATATCTCCTACAAAATTTCAATGGAAATTTAACGCGTTCTGTGCCAAAACGACTAATAATAAAAACTGTTTTATTATTGATTCATACGTTAAGAAATAAATATTTTATTATACGTCTTGCTTTATTTAAATAATTATGCCCTTTTGTGCCATAAGACTTTGTGTACCAGAGACTTTTGCGATTGATCGTATAATAATAAAGGCTTCTTCCGTCCCTCACATTATACGTAAAATGTTTCGTATACCTTTCGTTTCAATTTCTTCGATACAAATTTCGTACGTCAGTCGTTCTATCATCAAAAGCGTTAGTCAAATGAAAGGTTGTGAAAATTTTCATCCGGCATCAGATCCAGGTGTCACAGAATAACTCGCTACTAAAACTCCCTGTGCCAATCACAAAACCAGGGAAAGCTTTTCAAATCTTTCTCCCCTGATTCTTTAAATTCAGAAACCGAATCGGAATGAAATTACGCGAAACGAGCCAACTTTATCGAACACGCGTCGAACATCCCCCTATTTCCCTCGACCGCGTTCGATTTAATAGCTTAGGGGGCTGCGGCGACGTTCGACGGGAAATGATATTTTTAAAGCGTGTCGACCGCGGGTTCGTTCAACCCCTAGCCGCATACCACGGAGTTGATTTCATGGGCCACTTGCTCGATACGATCCCGAGCCCTTTAACTTTCAGCGGTTACCACGTGTGACTGCGCCTTTCCTCTCTTTTCGTGCACCTGTGTTCGACTTTCTTCATGGTGACACGTACAGTAGCCCACGAAAATATTCCAACAGTCGTAGAAACATTTTATGAACTATTATATGAAATTTTGAAATTTTGAAACTTCATTAATACTGTGATGAGACTCGAGTATCGTGATTATATTGATAAAATCTAAAATAGATACGAAGATGTATGTAATATGATCGGTACAGTGCTAATGAAATTTCAAAATATTTTATACAATATATAATGTACGATACATTCTAATATATCAGTGTATAATATATTTTACACGATATATACATTTTCAGATTGGTTTGAAATTTTGCCAATATAATTATAACATTGCGCTAATGAAATTTCAAAATGTTTTGTGTAACACATACATTTTCAGTTTGGTTCCAGGTTCTACTATAATTATTATAGTTGTGTCTCGTTACAGTACTAATGAAATCTTAAAATGTTTTGTATAGCGCATAAAAGTTTCCTATGTTGAGTATCCAAATACTTTCGTGAATTACTGTATGCGGTCAAAGACGAATCGTGGGTTACGATCGTCTGGACTCGTAGTGCCTTGCGTTTACATTGGCTGAAGGAGATCTGTCGTCCGCTCACCACCACTATTCCGCTAGAGTAACCATCAAAAGGTCGCTCCGAGCTTCTTGAAAAGCTGGTGCATACGAAAATTGCGAATGGAAAGCTGTCGAGTCGAGTTTTATCGCTTTAGAAATTGCGCAATGTACTGGAGGGCGCTATGGGGGTGCGCTGTGGGTGCTGTGGGTATGGTGAGTAATAGGAACGATGGATGTTTGTTACAACAGTAACAGTAAGTCTAGTGTCTTTCGATCGAAGGAGTAAATTGAATTTCTCGAAAAGCTATCGTTTATGAAAAATCTGTATGCATGTCTGCGCATATACATATATAATAGGAAGCTGTGTCATTCGAATTTTATCACTTTCGAAATCTGCAATTTTTAGATGTTTCGCTATAGGGTGTTATAAGGTCCTGCAGAGTGTATAATATAATAAAAATATGCATTTGTTACTATATACTATATGCTATGTGTTTCAATTGAAACCGTCGTTGGGATTTTTCGAGAATTTGTCACACACGAAAATTGCAATTCCCAGCTTCTCCATGCATATAGGAAACCGTCTCGATGAATTTTATTGTTTCGGAAAATCACACAGTAGAATATGGAGTGCAACAGGGTGCTATAGAGTGCTGTATGATGTAGTGAACGTAGATACTGTTACGTCTGGTGTCCGTTTCGATCCAATTATGAGTAGAACACGATGGTACAAATATTGGGTACACCTTTTGGGAACTTGCCCGGTTTGGATTGACAAGAATTAATGTTTCGTATTGTAGTTCGAATGGTGTGTATAGTTGGCGAGTTCGAGTTTGTCAGCCGGGGATAATTGTAGGCAGCCGGTTGGAACGTTAGGGTAGAGCGAAGGAGTCCGTTGATAGGTTAGATAAATCAATTGGTTGGAGTAGGTTAGTCGAACGATGAATTCCAAATTGCAAGCCGATCCATTAAATCAATCGATTAATTAGCAGTTTCTGCGGAGTAACTGCCTACATATGTTCGATATAACTGCCACGTCGAAATCGAAATTTTGTCTTCCTATTACTAGATTACAGGGTCACCTGGCGAGCCTGGTTATTGCACAGTTATGTCTTAATTTTCGCCCTAATGGAAGGATCATCCAGGTATTGACAGTTTTGGAACCATGTTGAATGATGTTGAGTGTATGTAGTCACTAAACGTGGTTGATTGATGTGCGTGTACGCTTCAATTCTGTAGCTCTATGTATCTTGTAATCTATGAGGCGAAATATTGTATACTTGTCTCTCAGAAATCTCGTCTCAGAATAATCAGGTTCCACGTCACTATTTACACGTCGTGGATGTTTTAGTTCGTACCAGCAGATCGATCAAAAAATTCATGAATCAAATCGTTTGTTTGCTTATGTTTGCTCCAGGTATTGTACATTTGTCTTTTAGAATAATCCGGTCCAAGTCATTTGTCGCGACTATTTTAAATTGTACTACTAACTGGACGAAAAAATTGGACTGTTTTGAGTTGTATTACTAACTCGATCGCAAAAACTCTACTTTTTAAAGTTGTACAGTAATACAATTAAAAGTAGTAAAACTGTACAGTAATTTGACCAAAAAATTCGACTATTTTAAGTTGTACTACTAGTTCAATTAAAACAAATCGTCCATTTTAAAGTTTATTACTAGTTCAAGCAAAAAATTTAACTATTTTAAGTCGTACTACCAGGATGACCAAAAGCTAGATCGTTTATTTGATTACTAACATATTAGCTGATATTGCATTCTTGTGCTACCCTGCAATATTTATGCACATAGTTTATAGATGTCTATTCTTCCGTGGCGTTTTAGTCCATCAAGTTTCTAATTGAATATATTATAACTTTCTCCTCTAAAAATGTAGAGAGTATTTTGTCTAGGATCTTGCAAAAAAACTGGCTGTCTACTAGTTGATCTCACTCTACTTCTTTCTTTTTAATCTCAGTATGTCAATTGTACTCCACTCAGTACAAACTTACACAATCACGCTGCAACCTTGCATAAACAATAATCGTTCCCAATCGTATTATAAACTTCGCCTAACGATTACAATCTATAGCATTTAAACTCGATTTTTCCTTTACAGCGTGTCGCGCGGTTTCCCGTACCTGCTCAAATTTCATCATCCACCGTCCTAAAGGAAGAAAACTCAAGCAACGAAATAAGAACACTGAATATCTCCTGATCAAACAAACTGCTCCGCCAGCTAGGAAAAACTTTAGGAAACACGTCGCGACTCGTGCCATTTCCCACTCCATTCCCAAGAAAATAAATCGACCTAACCAATTTTATCCGAGCGCCGGTAGACTGCCCGACGAAAATACTTTCCGCGAGCCGATTACGAGCAGCAGGTGCGACGCGGTTTGGCCTCCACCGTTAAAAGGAAGATTAACGCCGGCCACGGGGCGTCTGTATAAAGTTCAAGTTTTAGCACGAAGTGGTCGAGAACGTGACTCGACCGACTGCCTGTTCTCTCTCTGCTGTACTCGAGCCGCAGGGATATTAAGATGCGATCAACAAGCTACGACACGCACACGACTCCTTGTTTCACCCTCTGTTCCGGCCAGGTGTACGACGTGGTCTGCTACTTTCAACTTATTAACCGCGCAGCGAAATTACAGCCGACCTAAGTCGTTTCGAGTTCTTTGTACGGTATCTATGTACATTCTTCTTCCTTTTCTAGCTCGCTAGCTTTGCTTCCTGTAACTTTGCGTTTTGCCAAGTATTTCTTTTGTATTCTGTAGATTGAATTTAACTTTGTGTCGTGCTTTTCTTTGATACATCAGATATTTCATTCGAGAAGGTGGTACAGTTTTCTACTACTTTATCTCCCTCATTTCGCGAATCTTTATGTTTCGCGAGGTCTCATCAAATATTTGCTTTGCATTCTATTAGGTGGATTTACGGGAGTTCAGTATTTGAAATACCTTACACTTTGTTTGATGTAGAAATTCTAGTTTTCTACAATATCAATACTTTTTGTCCTTTGGAACTTTCTCTCATAGAACTTTATGCTTCGCGAGTTCCTACGAAGTGTTTGTTTTGCAGAATGAATTGTATTTTACAGAGTGCATTTGCAAAAGTTTTACTTGAAGTACTTTATCTTTTTTTTAGAGTGCGGTGAAGGTGCAATTTTCTACGAATTCTATCACTTCTTGAGCGTTCATATTTTATACGTTTTTACAAAAAATTTAAAGTTTACAAGTGTATGATCTACAATACCTTTATTTGAAGTGTTTTGTATTTCTTTTGAAGTAAAGATTTCAACTTTCCGATATTTGTCCCTTTCCTATTCAATTCTATTCCCTTCCCTTCCTGAAACGTTAATGTTTCCTGAATTTTTGTAAAAATTTTCGGAATTGGTGCGTGTTTGTTCTATTCTGTAGGATGAAACTGTAGAATTTCGTGTGTAATATTTTGTAGTTTATTCCAGGAAGTAGCTTCAATTTTTTCGTGTTTACTTTCCAATTGTGATAAGTTTGATACGAAACAGAATATTTTTTGAAACAACAGAAATTGTAGATTTTACATAGAATAGCTACGAGGAGAGCACGTAGGACGGCTTTACGAATATAATTTAAGACGAGGAAACGTGGTGCTCGAGCAACTTGCCCCGCTGAGTTAAGAAGTTAAGCCCAATATGCTGCTAATGAAACATCTGAAATGCTAATTTTCAATGCCACGATGCGCTTGCTTGAATCCGCACAAGTCCGTTAGATGCACTTGCTTGAATCCGCACAAGTCTGTTAGATGCACGGTGCCCTAGCTTCCCCAATTTGAATAAACGCATTCAGCGTTTGTCACCTTCTTCGCTTTGCAATTGGACAAATTAGAAACCACCTTAAGAATCATATTAAATTCCATATTCATTCGATTCCATACAAAATTTTCACTCCAACTGTCAATTCCTTTCTTCCCCCTTCGAAAATATTTGCTCCAACAAAGCAAAAAGTGAATCAGAAGGGCCATTTATTGTCGTCTCATATTATACTAATTCCATTTTCAGAAAAATTTTATTTCACATTCATTTTTTATTTATTTATATGGATGCCCAAATTACAATCTTATTGCATTTCTTTAAAAACTTTTTTCCAAATTCTAAACTTCGTTATTCTTTACTGTCTTCCCTTTTACAGACTATCGATTTATTTAAAAAAAATGCTAAGCCGTCGATTAAATTATTGCTCAAGCTTAATCCGTAATAATTCCAAGATTTCAAAAACTAAAATATAAAAGATTTTATTGAAAGTTCTACAGTTCTAAAGTCTCAGTTCAACGAAGTCAAAGAAGCATCCAAACCAAAACTCCAGGGCTATCAATTCTTCCACGGTAAACGAATCGACACCCTCGACCCATAAATCAAACGTGGTTAATTCGAAGGCAACGGGAATCAATTAAACGTTACACGGTTGGTCGCGAGGCGGCAGACTTCCACCCTTAATTATCTTGCTTTTGCTTCAGTATCGTTATTTTCCCGTGCTAATTCCAGCGTTCCAGCGAAAGAACACGTGCCCTCCTTCGTCCACCTTTTTGTACGATGCAATTCGTTACGTAAGTTCCGGCGATAATTAAGTTCGAGCAGTCTCGACAGTTTTATTGGCGAGCACAGCCGGTAATTTGCATAAGGGTGGCGCGTGGCCAGGGGATAAGGTCGACGTCGAAAGCTGGTTTCAACGATTGCGCAACCAGTTCGTACTGCGACTTCCTCGTAATTTGCTCCGCGATACATGAAACGTATGTCAGATCTCTGACAAACGAGAGTTTCTAGAGTTAAGAGGTGGTAAATGAAAAAGAACTTGCTAAAGAGAAAAATGTAAGACTGTGCGTTAGTGCCTGCGTATATGTATGTATGTATGTATATATAAAGACAACGTAGGTTTCTGATGGACATTCAAAAACAATCGAGGGAAAACTCAAAATGAGAAGATCCACCCTTAGTTATTTTAATATTTTACTTTAATGTTATTTCTTTATTGTTTTAAATCTTATTAAGTGAAGGTCACAGTCCACTTAGACTTATTTTCACGGTGAAAACTTTCCCTAGATTAGAACTTAGAGGAATTAGATGCCTTTTTGAAGATTTTTTTCTACAAGAAAGAAGTTTGGTTCCAAATAATTGACACCTTGGTTTTCTGTTACGCCGTGTATATGTGCAATCCCCTCTTACAAATACTAAAATATTCCTAGCTAAGTGAATATTTTTAATGATCTATCTGAGTTTTTCAGAAGCTATTAGAAAAGATGGTTGCAACTATCGTGTGTATAGAAGGCTTGGAGGCAGGAGATTCTAGGAATGCGGGTTAGAGTATGTGTGTGACCAGGTGGAGACTGGTGTTGAAGTGTTGAAGAAGGAACAATGTGTGGCGAGTGAGAGTTTTCCAGGGAACAGCGAGCGGCACGAAAGTTTCCTGCACCAGAGAGAAAGTATTCGGTGAGTTTCTCTGCGAGGTTTCTCTACAAGTTTCGGTACTGCGGCGCAACGGAAGAATCTGTTGTGTTTGCACTTGCTCTGTTCGACGAAGTTCTACATTTAACACAGCCGCTGTAGGGAAATTCGTTCAGCCTTTGTCGTGATCCGAAAAAGAATTGCATTTAATTATTTTCTTTCCGTTTCTTTGTAAGACGTTCTTCTCTTTTTTTCGTCCCTTAAATTGTTCTAGAAGTTTAATGAAAGAATCTAGAGTTAAAGAATGTGTAAAAAGAGAAGCAGAAAACTTTTGATTGAATAAATAACTCTAAGTAGATATTTTGTTTCTCCGTTATCGATACAAAACGTTTGTCTTCAGTAAGAATGGAAGAAAGGATTCAATTTCAAGAAAAAGAAGGAATTATTTGAGTAAATTAAAAGCCAACTTGAGGATGTTTCTGGAAAATGAGTTCGTAAGATAAAATGGTGAATTGAATAAATTGCATCGGTTTAATTCTGCTTCTTAGTATTGGCCACATTTAAATTGATAGCAATTATTTTAAAGAACTTTAACTTTTTACAAAATTTCTTTTACAACGTACTTACAAAATGAATCAAAATTGTATGATGAATGTTTGACTAAAAGATACATTCGCCATAAACCTATAATACATTTTTGTAACAAACTTTTTAATTGCAGAAATAAATTTTACACCTGACATCATCACTACATTTATCACTACAACATCATGTTTATTAAATAAGGTCACACAATATAATCCTATCTCCCTGCCCAAAGTATACAACTACTCAATTTCAGAAACCAACTTGTCAACTATATAATATGATGTTGTGGGTTACACGACGAGTGAAACTAAACAACACAAATATCTTCCTATGCAAAACTATGCAGTCTTTATCCTAATCTCAGTTGTGTACCGTCTTTATCGTAATCTAAAACACGCATCAGCCAGGAATTCCAATCGACGATTGCATTAACAGACCCCAAACGAAACACAGTATCAATCCTTCCTTTCCCGTTCTATCGTATCCTCCTCTCTTCTACCGCCCCTACAATTCCAAGCTACAAGCCGAAATTCCTGCGACGAGTTCTCCATGTCGTCGACCGGAACTCGCGTCTCGCGTCGCAAATGCCACGATGCTTGTCCTGCCGTTTATATCGCGCTCGGTGCCAGTTACGCGAGGCGTTTACTGGTTAAAAGCGATGTCGTTATGCCGTTAAGCGTCAGCCGAGGCATCGTCGATCCTCGAGGGGGCCACGAAGGGGCGCGAGAATTACGAGGCCAGTGTCCGCCCTTTCCAAACGAAATACGACGCTGTAAATTCGAGCTTTACGGTCCTCGACACGACGATCCGTGACCGTTTCGTGGAATATCATTTCGAGTTCGTCGTGGAGGCGAACGGAATCGGCAAGGGGATAGATGGGCGCCGTGGTTAATTATTTAATGGATCGCGAGGGTCCTGGACGTGATGTCTGGAGGCTGCAGACGAAATTCGAATAGCAGCTCAAGTTTTATATACCAGGGTAGGGACGTTCGAATGCACGAATAACGTACGCGTCGATTAAATGTGCAAAGTAAACGGGTTTCTTGTGTATGAGCTGTGCTTAGGCATTCATGAATCCGGTGGTTTGGGTTTTATTCAAGTTTGATAGATCGTACAATATTCCCGGAAATAATGTTAGGATATTTTTAGTGGAATCCATAGACAGAGGTCCGTCTTTAGAAGCTGAAGGAAGAAACGTTCTTGTGGAAGTATCTTTTTCAAATTAAATTGGAGACAGGATGATTCAGTAGATGTGGTAAGCTTCATCGAGCTAATAACATGTGAATTCATTTGCATTTCTTCTTCACGTTGATACGTTTATTGTGAAACGAATTTTCATTACCTACAATACTGTGTGATAACGGATAATTTTAATACAATACCCGTTTCCATACCATAAAACTGACCGTATCGTTAATTTCTTTTAATGAAGACATCATTATGACATAATTCAAAATATAATTTTACGGAAAATGAGTTTAATTACATTGTATAAATAAGAACCGTTGTTTCTATACTATAATAATAATTTAAAAACTGCAAAGTTTCAATTGAATCATTGTCGCAGCAAATAAACGATATGCCAATGATTCTACTATTATACTGGGTACGTACAGGTATATCATACTATAAATGTTCCCTCACTTTCGTCATTTTCAATTTGCATCTCTTATTCAAATTGATACCACAAACATTATCTAAAACTGCGTTGATTTAAATTAAGCAAGAATTAATTAACAAAGATTAAAACAAACAGGAATTAATTTTAAAAAATTATAATTAACAAAGAATATTTCAATTATTTCAATTATCGATTAACAAACACACAAATTGATACTCAAGAATCAAGAATCACGCTCCCTAGTTTGAACTCACTTTCTTTGCATTTTCTCATAGGAAAAGAGACATGCAAGGCCAGCCCTCAAAGTCGAGAACTTCACGAGGAAGAAGTAAGAAGAAGAGGACAAGAAGAAACACGAGACGATCACGCGCCTTTGAGCCAAAGGAACACGCGAACACTAGGTGACTTTCAAACGGTCTCGTTTGCAGCTCGCGTTGGCAACACTTAACAGGTGGTGTCTTCGCAACTGCAACCCGATATTTTCCATCCCTCTTTTAGTGCTCTGTCGTTGAAATAACGGGCAAACAAACCTGTAGCGGTAATTTTAAATAATCGTTCCTTTTGATCTCGTACGAACACGAAACGAGTGTTCTATGCAAAGGTGGAAAGAGGTCTAGCTAGTAGTTTGCATGTTGCAAAGATTCATGAATTTTCATATTTCAATCCTGCTCTTGCGTTAGCGGACAAAAAAGATTTGTTGTTGAAAATTGTTTCAGGATGTTCAATATATAATTAAAACAAGAAATCATATTTTGCTGACATTTTTTTTAGATGTTCCTTAACGTTAGAAACATACAATTGAACAGAAAATGATCGAAATAACGCGCTATGGTTAAGTTTTCTGTGGCACAGTAACACGGTAGTAGATTCTTCAAAATAATGAGGGAATAGTTTTCCTTACAATTTTGATTTTTATAATCATTACTTGTATTTGTTTTAACGATTACCTTAAGGGCAAAATTTTTATTACAGTATCTTTATTACAGCTCTTCGCTTTCGTTTTCTTGGTCGATTACGATAAGTAATAGCGATTTCCTAATTACTTTGAGCGCTACAGTATCTACAGATCACGCTGTCGCGATTTATATATTATATTAAATAAAATAGTAAATTCGCGCAATAACAAGAATGCCTGTTATTCTTCTATCTCTATTTTAACGATCGTATGATAGAAGATGGATTTATTACGCCAGAACCAATCAAATTCGCATTCTTTCTGCGAGACGTACATTTTAATTCGTTGCTACGAAAAATAGCTGGTTGCGTGAAAATCGAGAATTATTACGAGTCTGAAAGCCAGCGTGTTGCCTTGCGTAGTTTAATCCGCTATGTAATAATTCATAATGTCATTTCAAGTTGGCGACTACCGCTGAATTAAGCTTATTGTCCACAAAACTAGTCAACTAATTCTAGAATTCGCGCGCGCCATACCGCCAGCCACCCCTCTCGTGTGTTTATCGTTAAATCAAAGTGCCGTTAACGAACCTTTCACGTTTAGTTACCCTCTTTCTTTCTTCCCTTGCTCTCGTAACGAGCACCGCAGAGTTACGAGTTCGAGCGGTTAAACCATTTCGCCGAGGAATTAAGGACGCCTTTCATATCCTTATATCCTTCTTTGGCTTCGAACGAATGTTTGATCACGTTATTATTAATGTGGACATACACAGTTCCAATACCATCATCGAGGGAAATTTTTCTCGTGTATCGTCTATCTACCATCAATTTCAATATTTGCAACTTTTATACACAGTAGAAATATTGTAACCTTTATATATAAAAGGAAGTTTAACACCGATATTCTTCTCGGGTTTATACGGTCCGAAATGGATGTTATATTTCAATATTTAGGATATTATTAAAATATAAAGAGTTTTTTAATATTTGGTTTTAGTATTTGATATGATTTTACTACCTTTCGCGTATTCCATGCTTTCTACAAATAAATTAATCCAAGAAGAAAAAGAATTCAGAATATCTGAAGAGATAGAAACGTGACGAAGAAGCGAAAGCAGCTAGATTAAATACAAATGGTGTGAAGAATACCATAATTTTCTAAAACAGAATCGTATTTGGAAAAAGCAATGAATAAGTATAATGTACACTCCAGAATAGACGACTGCTAGCAAGTTGTGGTTAAAAATATTGTATAAAAAAGTTACTAACACGCGCGTATACACTCAGCAACTTTAAATTTTTGTCCGCCACTGTACGCTACATAAATAATTGAATGCGCATTTTATGAAATGACAATTAGGGGAGAAAAAATTTGCCTGAGAGCACGACGTATTGTCCCTAACGACGTTTCCTCGACGCAACTCCGCCGCGTTGAAACGCCATGGTAACTCC
Source organism: Bombus soroeensis (assembly GCA_014737365.1). NCBI lineage: Eukaryota > Metazoa > Arthropoda > Insecta > Hymenoptera > Apidae > Bombus > Bombus soroeensis. Next base: position 1,594,201 of record JACXIL010000242.1, read on the forward strand.
ACGGGATCGCGTAAATCCAGTTACAGAACTCGACGGCGAATGAAACAATTTTGCAGTGGATGCAACGCGCCAGACTAATTTCCATCAAGCACAGCCAAGTGCATTTGTCAATCACGCTACGTACGCTTGTCCCTCTGTCTCGCTTCTTCCGCCTGCGAACACGCTGTTCCTGCGTAACGCGACATCCTTCTGCGGCATGTGCCGGCACATTGATTTCGTCGAACGTCGTTTGTTACATGATTGCGACCAGTTCATTCCAGCAACCAGAGATTTCATCAAACTTGACTAAATTGGGGGAAAAAAAGGACGATTTCATTAATTGGAGACCAGTGAGCTAGAGTTGGTTTAGAAACTTACATATGTAAACGAGTGTGGATTCGCAGTACATCGAAGTCGTTACAGTTGAAATAGTTTCATTAAAAATTTTCTTCAATGCCTGAGCTTCGATCTAATTTCAGAGCTTCCAGAGAATTAGGATTATGGTCGAGATGATCGGAGTCTACAATTAGTCTTTATATATCATATTTCCTTTTTCCTCTTCCTTTTTTCTTGTTGCGTAATATATGATGCTAGTTTCATTTTTAAATCTGGCACTTCCAATAGGGAAAATTATTGTCCTATTTTTATGATTATTTATCCAAAAAAATGATCGAACAATGGCTCTTTGGTTGAAAAGAAGGCGCGAACCAATTTTCGCCATCGACATTATCGAATAGAGAATTTTATACTAAAACGAGTGTACAATCTACAAAATTAAAATATTCGCTATTTATTTCTCCTTTTAATCTCCTTTCTATTGAATAATATTTTGAAATATTGTCGATTTATTAATTTAAATAGATAGCTTTCTCCCAGATTGTCTTTGCCTTCCCTTCTGATCATCCTGATATTGGTACAATAAAAAGAAATTTCCAACTTGAGAAGTCTCTCTGAAACTTCTTCCCATCAGAACCAACACCCATCCAAACATTATAAAATACCCAAGTTGCAATCAAAGCACCCCTAATTTAACAGAAATATCGTTCCTAGTTAAATCTCTTTCTCTCATAAATAATCACCAAAAACCCGAAACTAATTACTAAATTAAAACGTCCACTTCTGAAAACAAAATGTAAAAACGAAAGGGAAAGGAACGGTTGCTCGAGCAGGGAAGACGCCTCTAATTAGTGCAGCGTCACGAACCAGGTATTACTCGAGAGTCGTCGTACGAAGAATTAGTAAGAAAGCCAGCTGGAAGAATTAGAACAGGCGTCTGGCGCTCGGAAATCACGAGGCAGCTTCGCGATTTCCCGAAATCCAGTTAGCAGAACTCACGGACCAGCCGGAACTGTCGTCTGTTCCGACCAGTTGACAGGGCTAATTCGGTTTCCATCGAAAATAGAGGGACGTGCACGGCGCTCGTTAGCTAAACGCGTCGAAACGACGTGGCCGTTGGTTGGTTACCTTCTAACTTCGACAACCGCTTGAGAATACTCGAGGTGCATTAACAGAACGATGGGAGACGAGAGGAGGGAAAGGAGACTGCCGTGACCCGGCAAGAAAACGTTGTCCCACGTTTTCTAATTGCCTGGTCCGCGAGAGGTCGACGTTCTCGTTCAACCTTTCGCTCCCTCTACCGGCCGGGCTAATTGTCCGAATGGCGACGAGTGTTTTGTCGGCGGAAAAGGCCAAGTTATTTGGTATGCCCCACGCCACAATGAGATGATTTGTTTTGTTACTTGCGCTTTAAGCTGTTTTTGAGAATGGTGATTTTGCATCAAGTGACTGGAAGCGGTGAGGTAATTGTTGGTTGGATATTTGGAAGGAGATCTTCATTTACAATCGCTTGTGTAGGGTTGAAGTTAAACTCGGCTGAATTAATTGGGACATCTGCATTGATTCCAGATAAATAAATGTAATGTGATGACTCTTTATTTGTCATTTACTTGTCTTGAAATATCTCTTTAAGCTTCTGTGTATGACTAGTCAAGTTGACTTGATCTCAAGTAATTGGAGATATTGACAAATTGTGAATGTACTATAGATATAGTGACTCGCTGTCACTGCGATTTTTGAACACTTATCATAGAGAATGTTCATGTATATATTTTATATATTATATAAAAATTTTTTCCATTTTAATAGTATTTTAATAGTAAAAACTTTAGTTTATAGAAACTAAATACGACTGTCATGATGATGCTGATCAAATTTGAAATCAGTCTGAAAACGAATATAGAAGTTACGAGATATTTTCAGATTTGTTTGACACGTATAATATATTCATAAAAAGCTTCTACAAATACCCAAAAACTTTTATGAGCCACTGTGCTTTAGTTCCGACACGGCAAAGAAACTTCCAATTTGGCTGGGTGATATATTGACGAGAGTGCTGTGCCTGACCAAAGTTGTCTCTGATCTCTAATGACCGAACCGTACCGCTCTCTACTACTAGTCGCGTAATTTCAGTAGTAAAAAGCAACGTCAGACCAGTGAGACGAGAGCGGAGCAGACTGTCATAAGTCATACAAAGTTTCCACAGCCATTGTTTCATAATGGAGCATTGTTTCGAGTATACCATCACGAACAGCTTCTGCAGAATAAAATAGATTGAAGCACATAGTCAATATTTACTCTCATCCAGCAAATATTGTTCCTTACTCTGACAAATTAACGTAACGGTGAATCAACTAATGGACGAATAATTACTATATAGCGTTGAAAATTCCCTTTTTTACGTATCATCGGAAGGTCGAAATTTAATAGAAAGGACTCTGAGATTAATGTCGAGATTAAACGGAAATTCTGAGCACGAAGAGACCTGGATAATTCGAGCCAGCCGGAGGAATCATCTTAAAATTCTCTCGGTCCACGATCGAGGCCGACGGTCGCCTAAATTATTCAGCCTAGTCTCGAATGTAACGACACTCCATTAACACTAATTTGTCGGTACTCGCGCGGCCAGTGATTTCACATTCACCGAAAACTCCTATCATCGCTAGTAACTTGTCATAATTAATAGGTTCTTCGGCTCTTGCTGAAATCCCAACTAACGATCGACCTTCCTTCTTTCTCTCGTATCTAAAATTCGTTACCCGTATCCAAAATCTTTCCACACTCGGCTCGCTCAACTACCGTGAATAGCTTTTACGAATGTATTGTGTGTGTTATACGAAGCATCCTGAAATTTCCTTAGCACTGTTACGAGGCTCGACTATCGTGATTATATCGGTAAAATTTGAACAAATCTGAAGATGTGTGGTATTACATCAGACGAATTCTCTTCTCTTCAGAATGTTTCTTTTGTAATAACCTTCCATAAGAAAATTACAAAACACTCTTCCAAAGCGCTACTTATTTTCAAGCAGATGATTATATCAATCGAGCCTCGTTAGCAATGTAAATGAAATTTCAAACATATATACGTACAAGTTTTCTGTAATATACGTCAAAGTCGCGAGCAGTGTGCATTTTCTTCTTCCCATCCCACATTTTCCTGAAACGTTGCAATCGAGCGTATCGACAACGACGTTTTCGTCGAAAAGAATTTTAAGAAATCCGTAAAGTAGTCACCAGACACGATTTTCTTTCAGAGACCAGATCGAATTCCTTCGATATCGGAGTTAGGAAGTTACCGCAGGAGAAATACGGCACTTCACCAAATATCTAGACACAATTCACTAGGATCAACCGATCAGCCAAATTTCATTAGTCACGCCACGATCGCCACAATTTCCTTCCAACGACAACACGATGTTTTCTGATCTCGATGGAGCTGAAGCACAGCACAAACGAAACGTAATGGCGCGACGAAGACGCCGTTAATCTCGGCAATCTTCATATCCTGCGAGTGCTCTTGAACTCTGGCTACGAACGCACGAAAGGTGCTTAGTCGGCTGACAACCGTTATCGCGTTACGTCGAAGAACCCGCGGCGTCGCGTTATCCTCGAGTGTCCTCGGCGACCTTCAAGTACCTTAGATGAGCGTAAATTACCGACAAGGATCCCCTTTCCCTGTTGTTGCCAGACTAACGTCTCGTGTTCATCGACATACCGTTGAATCGCCGATAGCGATCTTCTGGCCATCGGGTAAATATCGAATTGAAGTTTGGAAATTAGTACTTTGAGTACTATTAGGCACTTTGGATAGAGAGTGCAGGAAGCTTGATTAAATTTTATGTGTCCTTGTGCTAGTAATTTTTATATTGCAGTTATTATTAAATATTGTTATTGTTAAATCACTTGCAGCTAGTTGATTGTTAATCACCGAGTCAGATCAAGCTACTGTTATAATAACATCGAATTGAAATTGGATATTAAGAATTCTGTATATATAGAAATGGAATATAGTTAAGGCGATAAGGAATTCTTTTTTAAGGTTCATTCCAAAAAATTCCAAGTTACATCGAATATAAGTATCAACACGCCCGCAGATATTTATTACAAATTTTTCATAGCATTTTATATTTTCTAGTTATTTTATGTTGATACTAAAAATGAAATAATAGTATAATATTTGTGATACAATTCGTATAGCGTAAAATGCTACATATATATATATATATATATATATATATATATATATATATATATATATATATATATATATAGATATAAAATGTAAATTGGAGTTTCCCAATGAATGTAATAAGTAAAGTCCAATTACTCGTCCTTCCTAACGTACATCTTTATTCATAAATATAAAGCAGTCTGTATATTTTTATACAGTACCTACATAACACATACTACAAAAGAAGACATAAGACTCCGTATGTACGAGTCTTTCATATTTACGATATCAATTTCCTGTGAATTTGAGAGCTCATCCACAACATTATTGAACGCATTATAGTCAGAAGCTTGAAACGACGCTGGCTTTGTAAGTCGCGTGCGAATAGCAAGCGCATTAGCGTCGAATCTACGACCCGTCGTGTCCCGTTATTTCTCTTTTTACGATCAAAAGGCGACGACCTGTGCGCCACTTTAACAATGCTCATTGTTGGACGACAAGAAATTCCGAGTAAGTATATACATATTTCTTTTAGAAGAACGACCGTTTCACCATGAAAAAGACTTAGCGTGGACGATCCTTGATATCGTTTTGACTCAGCACTCGGGCAATCTGTTAATGCAAAATTGGCATCCTGTCAGCGAGTGGTTCAATAAAAGTAATCATAGAGTCCATGGCGATTTTACATATCGCTCTGGTTGTCCAACACATCCCTTTGACGATTGGGAGAAACTCGCCGATTGATTCGAAACATACTTAGTTATCTGTCTATCGGAATGTTATACCATCCGTAAATACGGACCAACCTCTATTCCGGAAATCGGGAGGCTGCGCCCGATATGGGAGAACGCGCGGAAAAAAGAGAGCTATTTGATAGCGTATTTTTCACGACAGTGATCATTTAGTTGGATATTTTTTATGGTATCGTGAATATTGTTGTATTGGAAAAGGACCAAATATAAAAACCACACGGAAGAAATAGGGCAAGTCCATTTCTATTGATTTTTCGAGTTTTATGTCATTTGTACGAAGTGATTGAGAAAGGGAATAATCTCATAGGTTGGAAGATATAAGGTTTCTGACAAGTGATGAGCAATGTTTCTTTCTTTTATAATATTTGTTTAGTTGCTACGTTAGTTCAATTTGATTAATAATGATCTATGTAACTACTGTTGTAAATATTTCTTAAGAAGAGGTACAAGAGGGTGATAAAAACACGTATTCAATCTCAAAATAAAATGCAAAAATAGTTTTGGTGTAAAATTAACAACATATTGAATTTAAAAGTTGCTCTTCAAAAACTTCAGAGCATCATAGGATTCATTATAAGGAAATATATTGTTTTCCTCATATATAGTGTTATATATAGTACAGCACATATATAGAGCAATTGCAATAAAACTACGAAACGCGAAGAACTATATTCAGAGTATTTCCGTGAGAGTCGCGACGGCGATATCGTCCAGGACGATAAAGGCCCGTGGTGTTCGGTCGAAGAAGAAGGAATTGTTATTCAGGGAATAAAGGAACGAAAATATCCGTAAGAGACTCTCGAACGAGCATCGATATCGTTGAAAACAACATAAAGTATATCCATCTCGTTGAAAGTGACGATCAGAGACGCGTGTATTGTGCCACCGTCTCGACGTAAAACTCGTCGAATGATACGAGAATCGTATTTTCCCGGAAAAGTATGTCCGTTTCAAGGTAACGGCAGGGGTAAAATAATGCGTCTGTTTTTTAATATTATATAACTTCTGGTTATCCATACTCTCAAAATTTTCCATATGTTGTGTTAAATTCAGAAACGTAAGAAAATTCTATGACATTCCGAAGCTTTATTTAATTAATGACCACGATAATTAACAATAGTTCATAGTTTTGTTTTTAATCCGTTTTGACCGTAAGATTCCATTTACAGGCATTAGCTTAATTAGCGTTTATGACTAGTATTAGGAACTTGAACATTCCAAATGGCATCGTATCGTAAGTATAAATATAAACGTTTTCACTGCGAGATATCTTTTTCGTACGATTAGAAAAGTAAAATTTTTGTATGAGAGTGAATGAAGGTAATATTCACGAAAATGGGCTGGACGTACGGAAGTACCTACCGACAGAAATTGCTATTTATAGTACCGGTGTGCTTTAGTTCTGTCCCTCGATATGGAACGAGGTTATGATTAAGATATAGTTTGCTCTGGCCCTGCCATTAATCGAGAAGCTAAAGACTACTTGGATGAGCGGTTTCCCGGTAAATGGATAGGACACGGAGAATCAATTGCCTGGTTTCCATGATCCCTTGACCAGAATCCACTCGATTATTACTTGTGGACACAGCCACCATCTATTGTTTACGCAATAGCCACTGGTGGTAGCCAGCTACTCCATCAACTTAACGTAAAAGTGTTGAGGGCAATCCACCGGATGATGGAACTGTTTCGAGACATTATGGCTAATATGCTAAGAAAATATTGCATTAGTTTATCTCCATTCCGTACTCACTGTTGTACAGCCAGTAATGACAAAACATGAATCTCAATAATAAAAGCCCTATAACTAGCCACTTTAATAAATCAAGCGTCCATACATCTCATACATAATCAAAGCGTCAATACATTTTTACCACATTTTTTGCTTTGCTCTTACATCCTTTTAACCTTCCAATTCTTGCTCAAATTTCTACTTTCCTTTATTAAGAGGATTTTCTTTTATCACGAACTTTACTTAATATCCAGTCATTTATCTTGAATTTCGACCTCCACTTTATGTTTCCTCGCAACTTTCAATGAATTATGATGTGACATATATTATGTAATTTTACGCCACAATGTAAAATAAAGGAGAATTAGAAAAAAATTAAAATTAAATTACAAATAGTCAGTGAAGTGTTACAATGGTGACACATATCACGCTCCTAAAAATAGTGTTTCAAATATAAAATATATAAAATATATAAATATATAAAATAGCCATGTATCATATCGCCATAGTAATACTTTATTGACGTACTTTGCGAGCAATATTTTTGTTCAAACTGTATCCTTTACATGTGATGATATCAATATACAAATTTAAAGATATATCAAAGATATTTCAATATATTTGTTTAATATTATATATTATTAGAATTACTTATATCTCACGCTGCAGCGTGAATATTTAACACAGAACATTAACTGACGTTTCTCGTTGAAATGTTAATTGACCAAGCACTCTCATGGTATTAAGTTTCCGCAAGAGCATTCGGAAATTCCTGAAACATTAACGTACGAACCGCAACCAACGCGATTTACCCAGTCAAACATCTTCCGTCTCACGGTTCGAAACACATCCAATCCATTCAAAGACTTTCAAATTATACTAATAACTTTCGAACGCCTCAATTTCCTCTGCTCCTCGTGTAATCTCCATATTTCCAATAACAGCAAGGTAGCGTTCCCTTTTTCAGCAAGGCTGCCGTGACATTTGACGATACTATGTCGCCGGTAACACATTAAATAACGTAATTTTGGCCATACGTATGCATCGATCGATTTCATGGGCCAGCATCGTTTAATTCATGGCGAAGAATCACGAATGTATACTACCTCTCATAAGTATTTGAACACTTTGGTCGATTTGTAATAACAATAAGCAAATTTTGCCAAAGTATACGAATTACATACACTACAAGTCTAATTACATACATATTAAAAAACATAGCAATGACGCATTTGATCATTTACTATATGCATTACAACAATTGCCTTGTTATTTAAATACTTTTTTATCAATTTCTACAACTCCTCTTAGTCTGTCGTATAATTAAAAAATTGAGAAATCCACGGGTAAATAGTTCGGCAAGTAGCAAAATAACTATATAAAATTTAACAACAACAAACGTCAATTTCATTATTGCATATTGATTATCAAACATTTATTTAATCAGGTTTACTTTAATAATATATCATTACACGTAGCTATTATTAATGATTAAAATGAATTAAAAGAATTAAAATTGCTGTAATCTGATTCATCCGAAATTTTGTAATTAAGATACGCCTTGTCATAAGTAAGCGAGTGCCTGGATACTTTTGAACGTTAGTGTAGGTGTGCATATATAGGTCGAGTGACTTCGAAGACTGGCTGGAAGAATAGCTTCTGCGGTTTCCGTAACGGCAAAACACAATACCCGATAGAGGGTTTCGCGAAGTACGACACCGTTGTCAGCGGAAGGTGCATTAAACGAGGAAGATCCTCCACGTCGAGGCGAGAAGCGGGCGGCTTGTCGTCGAGCATTCCACCGAGCGATGATATAGGGCGCCTCGTGTACACACGCGTTACGTGTTGAAAGTAGTCGTCGTCATGTAACTAGAGTACGGGAATAATGGATAAGGACGAGGAAATGTATATACGAGCGAAGGAAGATATTTTCAAGTGGGGAAACTACTGGTTGAAAACTTCTTTGACGTTTCGCCATATTCCAAATGATATATAGAAGTGCAACATGATAAAGAATGATAACAGAGGAAGGGAGGAAATTTGCTACCAAAAATCTCATCCTGAATTATCAATTCGTTTATGTGAAGCAGTTCTGGAGCGGGTGTAACTTCATTTTTTGGTTCGACCAGCTTTTAAGCAACGTTAAGAGTCTAAGTAAAATAATATATTCTCGAGATTCGCTTTTCGACTCCTTGGCGTGAAAACCAAGTCATCCTGTTGCTTTCCCTTCGATCGTGAAGGGTGATCATATTAAGTAACTTGACTTACACGAAAAGAAACTTGAAATCAAGCTGCTTGAATAATTGACCGATCTAAACGTGTTCGATTGACTTAATTAATCTAAACGAAGCTTGAATGAACTTCCAACCCAGAGACATCTATCAATGCTGCTTCTCAGTAGCTCAACCTATCAGCTTGCTATAACACCATAACGTAATTTGGAATCAAGCTACTTGAATAATGGACTCATTTAAATTTGACCAATTAACGTAATTAATCTAAACGAGTCCAGTCGAAACCTTTAGCTCTTTGGTATCAAATCAACGATGTTTCTTAATAATTCAAACTGCCACCTCACCAGAGCGTGTTAACACTAGAATTACCAAAACCAGTCAAAATGACTGATACCAAATTCTTTTTTCTTATAATTAAGTATTAAGAACATGCAAATGTTGTTAATATTATTAATGTTTCCTTGTAATTACACGGAAAATGATCCATATATTTATTCATTTTCTCCATATTACTTCGATCCTAATTAATTATGTACGATATATTTAGACACATGTTAAAGAAACTGGTAGACATATTATTAACACAATTTGAAATCTAGCCACTTAAATAACTGACCAATCTTATCTAGACCAATTAACCTAATTAATCTAAACGAATCCAGTCGAAACCCGAGGCATAACGTCGTTTCTCAACAATTCAATCTACCATCACGCTATATTATCTCAACGTATAACACGCCTTTACAAATCCAGAAGTTCGGAAAAGAAAAACTAAAAACAATAACGAAGCGAAGAGGAGAAAACTCCTCTATGTATAGCGTATATAATTATCGAGAATCCCTTAGCGAGATCGAAGCTGGGATTTATCCCCCCCCCTTACGAGGGAAATGGACACTAACTTCTGCAAGCCACGAGATTGGAGCTCGGCCAGGCCGGTTAGGCAGTGTTAAATTAGGAATAGTAATAATGTTGCCGCGCTAATAATTTATACCGGATGCTTTTACATCCGGCGTCGGTTAACGGTACTAGCGGCTTTTAGCCAGTCCCTCCTACGCTACTTACGTACCCTCAATCCCCGAAGTAAAAAACGGAGTTTTATGAAAATTGCCGACCGACTGCGAAGGCTTAAGTATTCAGCCTGCAGGAAACGGCATTACGCGAACATAACCGCTTCGCCAGATCACTCCTAACTGCGCGCGAGCGTTCCCGTTGCAATTCTCCCTGAGCGTTCTCCTGCATCAAATATGCTCGACCGATAACCTCGTGGAACTTCGATCGAGCGTACAATTTCATCGATCTTTCATCTATGATAGATCAATGATCCAAGGCGAAGTCCTGTACGTAAATAAATTTTCGCGCTAGCTGATGACGTTTTAATCCATTCATAACGAATGACGTATCGGTATGTCAAAAGCTTATTGACAGTTTTTATAGCTGAAATATCGTCACGACACTTCACTGACAATTGTTATGTGTGATTCTGAATTCGGTTTTTTTTTATAATGTTCCTCGATGAGAAGTAATTTTCCTTTTATTTAAATCTTAAGTCAGATTTATTATTCAGATTTTTGTATTCTGAAAGTACAACGTTAAATGCAAACGTTGATGCTGTAAATGCAAAATGGCTACATAAATCATATTACAATCATTCTTCTTGAAAGAGAATAACGAAATTCGAATGGTTCCAAAAATTTAAAAATAGGTAGCAAAATTATCCTGCAACCATCTTTTTTATTTCTATTGACTATATTGGATACATTGACTGTAATAGATAAATATTCAGTTTTTGTTAAACTGCAGCTACATAAATGCAGCTACATTTGACAAACTAAATGTTTAGACTCGTAACATTGTCTCATTGTGTCCAGTGTTTAAGCCCAGGCAGTGCGCGGCTATTGTTTTTACGAATAGGTTAGCCAACAGTCGCTGTTAACCGAGACTAATTAGTATGGAATTGCAAATTTTTCATAACCTCGGCTAACTCACAAAAATAGATTTATTCAAATAATTTCGATATTAAACTCGTCACTCGTGGTTCATTGATGTCTACCGCAGGAAGCTTACGTGAATCTGCTTACGACACAATAGATTTTCGTTTTAATATATCCAACATTGTGTAGAACTCTCATAATTGATCAGGAAATAGTAAAAGAAACAAACTATGGAAGTAACTATGAAACCGAGGACACCGTACAACAAGTAAACTATTGATCCGTAAATAGAAAGTTGTACTGTACTTGACAAGCTTGAAGGATCAATTCATAGTATGACTTGGTGAACATATCGATTTTACGGCTTAACACCACCATATGTTTTCAGGATGCAAAAGCAATGGAGTTCACTTGTATCACAATCGTATATTTCTAAACAAATAGAGAGGAGGAAGTACGTTTACCGTTCGACGCATCCGCGACAGATTAAGGTACCCACCGTGACGTCTAACTACGAGCTTTATACACCGACGAATTGTGTTCTGTATATGTTTTTGGTTAAGTTTCGTCGCGCGGTGTCTCTGTGGTGTGGAAGCGCTCTTAAAATTCACTTTGGCCTAGTCCTCTTGGTAAATTGCATGGAGTGCAGCCAGAAGTGGTGTGGGTGATTAGTGATACGCATCGTACGCATGCCGTACTGAAATTTTCTTTAAACGTCCTTCGCAAAAATTTCAATTTCATATGTATTTTACAATCTATTAGATTGGACGAAAGCTTTTTATTTTTAAAAGAAACTTTCCTTATAGTTTAATGAATAACGTAATTTCATGAAATCTTTATTACTTTCTCGAAACGTTCCACAAGCTTTCCAATAGGTGTAGAATTTTTCTGATTAATTTCGTTATCTTTCATGAACATAACACTATAGACTTCGTAATAACTCGAAAGAAATGAAAGATTTTAATCGAAGAATTAGGGAATATCTATCATATACCCTGGACTTAGAATTAACACCATCCGGTTACCATCTATTCAAACCGTTGCAAGATCCTCTTAGCAAAGAAAAGTAATAGAATTCGTAGAGTCCTTAACAACGTCTTGCGAAACCATTTCTCGTTCAGACCACAAAAATTCTACGCAGATCGGAAAACTCATCGAGTTTAATAAAATATAGAAGCGCATAAAATTTATCCCGATAGTTTCCTCAAGATTCAACGTTATCGTGTATATAATTTTTCGAATAACAAAAAGTTCGAAGTATCAAAAGTACTCGTGAAAGGAAAGAGATAAAATACAATCCGTGTTTCGTGAACAGATTTTAGAACGATGAAACCCCGTACCGGTGAGCAATTCGACGACGGGGGATGGATCCGTGAGTCGTTCGTACGAAAAATGAGGATTTCCGCAGATCGGTCGCGTCTCTCGCTGACTGGCTACATTTACATAATTCGCCAAGGTGCTTTTGCAGGTAAAAGAAAGAAAAAATAAGAAAGAGAGGAATCGAAGAAAAGGAAAAGAAAAAGATACTCAATTTTATTTCGTGGAAATTTGACGAGATAAGTGAATGGACTTTACGAAGGTTCACAGTGCATTTTATATTCCACACCCTATTACCTTGCGTTGAACGTCCTAGCGTCATTTTACAGCGAAGTAACATTCGCTCTGCGGCGTTTATTAAATTTCTGCGAAATTGTGAAATACGCGTCGGACATAAATATTAAACAATAACGGTGGTCCGTACGTTCTGATTAATATTCTCTAAATCAACGTTGCCATGATTAAACATTTTCTCTTCGGCTATTTTTACGCAAAATTAACGGCGATAGGTACGGCAGGGGAAGAGCGAATGAAATTTTAGCCGAGAAGGAATGCGTTATCTACCACGGTAATTCACACAATGCACCATTTGAAAAATCTTCCGCAATTAACATCGTTCGGAGGATCGTGTAACCTCGCTCGTCCGTAAAACTTATGATCTGGAAGATTTTCCGGAACTGCGTAAGGAATTCGCGGAACATCCCTTCGCGTAATCCCGCACTACAACACTCCTAGTCCATAATTTCCGTTCTATTAAAATCAAACTTTACGTCCAGGTATAGAAATAGATCTACTTCCTTCGCTTTCGAATTGCGAACTTTTAATTGTACAGGGTGTTCCCTATACAATAAGTAGAAGTACAAATAAGTATAAAATATTTTATGAGTGACTTTTGGCACTTCTAAACGATAAAACAAGTTCACATAAACATATGACCTATGTGACTTTGTTTCCGAGGTGTAGACACCCGTATAGTAACTGAGTTTCATCATTTTAAAATTCAATCTTGTGCTTTGCATGGAATAATAAAATTTCTTGTATGTTATAGGCTGCCATTAATTGTTAATGTAATGGTGAAAGAATGAGAAAATATCGCGTACTTTAGTTTCAGTCGGACAAATTTCTTCCCTTCTTATAAGTAGAAGCTACATAGATTCTCGTAGAGAATTATGGCCGTTAAGCTCTCAATGTATTCAGCATATTTCAATGTTCATTATACTGCTAATAACAAGTTAAATAGTCTGTTTTCAAATATAGATCATTTAAAATCGTCCTCATCCGAATTTGACAATTTACAAGGGAAATTACTTAGGTCGATCTAAACATCCTTCTGACTCAAATAACCCTACCCAGTCCCGTCCTTTAATTCTATTTACAATCAAATTCGTTCGTCTGATAATATTTATCCGGTAATGGTCGTTTAGAAATACTTTTCCTTCTTTTTAATGCTATTCTCACGTATCATGGTAAAAGTAATAACGGGGTAATGGATCCAATTATTATCCAAACGCAGGTTTTCTGAGATTACGCTTTATCGGCGAACAACACCGCATTTTCAGGCCAATTATCCGCACTCTTCATCATGCTCGTATCAAACTCTAACCTAAAGTTTGTTCGCGACTCGCGTTTAAGAGCCTCGTAAATTTCTGCCCGCGTCTTATCGAGACCTGTACGTTTTTCACATACATTAGGTGTGCCTCCCTCCACCTAGTTCCAAGTGTATAATAAAAGTCGTCGCGGCATACCCATTATGTTTCATCAACGTCGAATAGACCTCCACGGTTTGCGTAGCGTCAGACAATTCATTGGGAGTTTCGATCCCGAAACTGCACGTTATCGTCGCTAGAGAGCCTCGTAAAAGCGAACACGGAACATTCCGTACACGGTGTAGCGATCGTACTTCAGGACCACGATGGCTCGTTACGTCTCTCCTGCTTTTTCCTTCCTCTTTGTTTATTCCTTTTCTTCGTTTCTATGCTTCCACTCCGTCTCATGTGGCTCTCATCTCGGTAATTTCGCTACCCCTTCTTTGTTTCTCACCGGTCCTTCATTTCCTTTTTCTCCTGTCGTTTTCTTTATCTCCACCCTTTTATCTACCCTTTGAAATTCACCTAATATCGAACAAAGAAAAACCACGTGTTCATTGTCACGGTGCAAATTAACGTTCCGAGGAGACACAATGGCAGGATGGCGATCATAGTCGCGAGAATTGCCAATGGGGCTTTCCTTTGATCGCGACTTATGCGCCAGATAACGCGCTGAATCGACGCGTAACACGCGGGAACATTGCGTCTGGGGTTGCTGCCTCCAAGACTTTGGAAACGTTACACTCCGGGCGCGAGATTCGTTCAATCTGTGAGCCCCCACGGAAATTCAGAGGAGAAACTGTCAAACTTTGGCGAAGGGACCTTTCTAAGTTGGTTGGTCTCTAGTAAGTTGGCATTCGTGTTGAAAAGACGTACTTCTACTAGGATGTTTAGCGACTCTAACTCGTGTGGGTCTGTGAAAAGAGGATTGATAAACAGGATGAATCCTATCGTCGGATATTAGTTTCAGGTACGTCGGTTCAAAGGGATATAGGGTTCGTTTGGAATGTCATTTATCCTTCGAGAACGTAGTAAAGTGAGGAAAAATGTAGGATGAATTATTTAGAAATAATTTCTGGTATCAGATAAAACAAAAATTTTGACTGAAAGATACTTTACAGAAAAACGCTTTTAGCTGTCTGTAGGAAATGAATGTTAATAATCGCGTTATGTACACAGATATTTAAGGTGTGAAATTTATGCTACTATATTACAGTAGGACATACTAAAGATTGATTTTATCTCTTACAATCGTAGAACTCAGATCAGGATCATATTGTTATGTGTATAAAAATTTGATATCATGCTATTTAGTGGAGAATATTTTCTTATGAGAAACTGAGATATGTGTATTTACAGTCGTATTGAAAAGAATACAGAAAATGGAATATCGGAATGATTAAAGAAAGTAATTAAACGATCATTGATCGATCGAATAAATTAACTAATATCCTTCATCGATTTATAAAAAGCTTATAGATGTTCGAGAAAGAAACACGAAGACATAAAAAGCTCGATCAACATTTTATAGAATTAATAATGGTCGTTTGTTCGAACAAGCTAAAATACAAACTGGACGTCGGCATGGCGATAAAGTCTCGTGTAATCCCATGATCGAGCAATTGCTGCTATTAAATCACAAACGTGGCCAACAATCGCTGCTTTACTTCTCTGTAATTTTCAGCTATAAACATTTCCAATTACCAAACTCCATGAGAACAGAAGCAGAAAAGAAAAATTCTTTCGCGTTAATTATCCTTACAATTAAATCAAATAATTAATGTGCGCGGATTTACAAGGACGATTATGGTTTCGTTCGCACGCACGCAACATTCTGGTTGAACTTTGTGAAAGGTCGAGATAATTCTTCGCTTTTTGCCCGCGTAAATCGATAACAATGACGGCGGCCGGTCAATTTGAATAATTACGCGTCGGTGCAATCTCACGCGCTCGAACGTGAGCAATTGAACTCCTTTCAGGCGACGCGCGACCCGGGAAACCGATGTTTTCGCTTTACAGCTTTTTCATCGAGCGTGAGCGAGCCTCGACGTCGATTAATTGACCTGCAACTTTTACACACGTGACGAGTCACGCGACTTCGGGTCACTATCGAACCTCTGATACTTTTTAAACGGCTTTTAAACGGTTCACAAAAGTTCTTCTCGTAAAAAGAGTAATTGGTTACTTCTTGCTGAATCTACAGTGTTGAATTCTTCGCACATATTAGGTGTAGAAGTTAATAAAACGTTTATAGCATGCCACTTATGGGGTGGGCTTGAGTTGACGTGTAAAAAGAATCTCCATTTTCATGCGAGAATTTATGTTTGAAGAGGATAAAGGTAAAATAGTGTCAAAATACAGGAATCTTAACTCTGTTCAGCATTATACAAAATGTCATAATTCTATCTATCTGTATATCTCCTTAACTCTAGAACGCGTACGTTATTCGATATTCCTTTCATAGAAACCCTATTGTTCATAATATTAATTATCTTCTCCAGTCTTTCGTTTCAATGATAATTTTCCTCGAATATTCCGAAATGTTAAATAGGATGCTTAAACAAGAAGGACGGAATATTTCTCCAACGATTTCCCATATATCGTAGCTCATGAAAACTGCCCTAATTACTCTCGGCCGATATAAACGGGAAAAGGAAGCGAGAAGATAGATGGAACGAGGGCAGCGCGAATCACGAAAATCAATCGTTCTACACGCGCGATATTACGTGAGATATTTGGTAACGAGCGCGGAGATCTCTCCAGCGATTTCGATGGCCTTGTGTAACGAGATTCGGTGAACATCCGTAATTCGGTTATCAGAAGGGCACGCAAAGGAATTTCCAAAACGATGAACATCTACATCGCGCGCGAATTGTCCGAATAATATCGCGAACGTATCCTACGGTGAAACACGCGCGTAAAGGCCGCAATTGGAATTTGTGTTACTCTAATAATGCGATAATAAGATGACTGCGAACGTTTCTACATGTTGGAGATATCCACGTTATGGGGACGAAACGACGACTCGTTGTCGTGCACGATTCTGGCGAAACGCGTCAACGGTAAGTTGCTTTTCGCGACAGAATATCCGGGTAATCGCTGGCTGGCTACGTTTCCCGTTTGTTTCTTTGGAGGTACGCGAGAGAAACGAGGATAGACGTTTTATATTTTATGGAACGTTTCACGTTGCTTGGAAGTTTCTGTTCTTCGGCTGCTATACGTCGTCTACGGTGAAGGATTGGTAGGCAACGGAATAAATAAAACGAGAATTACTAGAGTAATTCGATAGTAATATATTTTACAAACGATTTATCCATACAATGATTACTGATTTCGGGAAATCACCTGTCGATGTCAAAATTTTCGAAATATTCTTTGTATCTTATTCCCTTATTCTATCTTGTCTCTTATTTCTAAAATTGTCCAATGTATTCCTTGTATTTATCATTCCCTAAATTAACCAATCTGTCCTTTAAACTTCTCTTTCAATTTTGACTTTCAATTATAGACCACTCGTTTCTAAAAGAAATCCGAGTTTTTATTTAACTATTACAATCTAACGGAGAATTTCGAAAAATTCAACGTTTGAGCATCTTCAATTATAAAGATTCTTATCAAGTAAATATATACTTCATTGAACAAAATATTTATACTAGGTTCGTTGTTGTAAGACAGTGGTTTAGTACGACTAAAATTATTAGATAATTCGTAAGATTGTGATCCTAGTAGCGAAGATATTGACATTTTTAGTGAAGGGTTAAATCAAACCCACAAAGGAAGTAACTTATTCTTTGATCAATATATTCATTCTTCCAGACTTTATGTATGAACATAAAAAAGTTTCACACTAAATTGTTTTATTGTACATCACATATTTATTTTATTTTATTGTTCCGTAGGTAATTAGAATGACTAGAATAAGATGCTACAATATATGTTAGAAATCCAGTCTAAGATTTCGCGAAAGTTAAATATCATAAAAATATTCGCTATTTTAGGCCTGACCCACCGATCAAAATTCTATATTTCAAACACTAAAATCCCAAAGCAAACAGCAAATAGAGCAATCTGCTTTAACTGGTAAATTTGCAGCGCGATTAGCAAAAGAACGCTTTGCTCGAGGTAAGCTCGGCTCAAAATTCCGAGGACAGATTGGTATCTGTTTGCCGTGGGGATGAAACATGAGCGTGAAGAGGGGTGCAACGAAGTGACGCGCGATCTGTCCACGTGATGAGTTGCGAGATGTAGGATGATGAACGCGTAAACGATGTCACAACTTTTTGACTTATGATAGAGTCGACAGAAGCTGTCCTCCGAACTTTGAGCTGCCTGGTAAAACCGCGCCCCTGAATAAATAACCATTGTGTGGGAAATATCGTACGAAAGCGATTGAAACTGGTGAAGTTTTAGGGAGAAGAATAGGACGCAGGTTCAACAGGCTTCGGAGAAAATGAACCTCGTGTCGAGCTCAACGGGATCGTAAGAAAACATGAGAAACGGGTTGATAGATAATTAGGTATGATATGGCACTTCTTAAGGCGTTTTATAGTATAGATAGCTCTTCGTACAGAGTCCAAATTACCTCGCAAATACCTCGAATTATAGATATATTATGAAGACTACAATGTACGTATATATTTATGACGCAGTTTAATTTACAAAATGGATATATTGACATTGACAACCCTAATTAATGATAAAATGTAACAATTCGACCAATAAAGGTTATGTACTAATATATTTACTGCGTTATATTCAACTTATAATAATTATCATACTAATTTCTAAAATAATGTAGACTGTAGATTAAGAAAGTCACGTTCCTCAAATTCTTTCAAAGAAAATTTTGAAAGCTTTGTCATCAGTCACCAACGAATTTGATATTTCTCAAACACGAATCTCTCACATTTGGACAAATGAACCATAATGTTTAATTAAGAGATTCTCGCCAAGAATTTACACGGACATAATATCCTAGAAAATCCTCTTTAATCATACCGTTCACACAAGTGCATCCTGCGAGTCAACCTCTACTATCCTTTCGCCTAAGGCACGAGCTTATTGGGAAGCCCTATCAACGAATCCACTATCCAGCACTGAATTGTTTCCCTTTCCTTTGCTTTCTCTTTCTTTTCTCTTTCCATCATCTCTCCATTTTAACACGATGCGTTAGGAGATTTCACGACGTAGATATAATACTATATCCGACTATATAGTGTTCGTTAATGCACTACATCCATGTTATTCCTTCAACAAGCTAAAATGCTCATCCCTGAGATATCGCGGTGAATATTGGCGATACACGCTAAGTATAACCATTACTTTCAACAGAGAACATAGTAATACTTGACTCGACCTGCATCTCGAGGCTTTGCCTTGTGCTTAATCTCCGCTGTTTATGGCTGTGTCTCGTAAATGGCTTGTTCCGTTGCGGAACGTATAATAAATAGCCGCGTAATCTCGAAACCTTAAAAAGTAATATCCCCACTGGGGACCGCTAAAGGTTCCGTTCCATCGATTCCGGCGTCGAAACTCAGGCGACGAATCGACCCTATATATATTTCCGATGCAAGCCTCCAAAACGTACGACGAGCTTGGCTCTGGAAAAACTTTCCCCGACAGACTTAGTTGCATCCAACTTCTATAACTTCATCGCGCGACAAGGGAAACGCAATTCGTACGTATACAACGTCCGCGAAGTTGCGACCTGGCAATTTCCACGCGTCTCTATTTTTTGCACCGGCTTCACGGAGCGTTAAATCTTCGCGGGAAACGCGTCCCAGAGCTCTTGCGATTTTCAAGACTAGCAAATTGTTCGTCCCTTTCGGAGACCCTCTGTTGGTCGACATGAACGAAACAAATTGCGACGACAGGATCGAATTCGCGTTTCCGTAGATAAATCAGAGTTTGTTTAGTATAGGGTGTTTAGATATTGTGGATTAAATGAAATATAGCGTAACAAAGAAAAAAGCGAAAAAGCAACATTTTCTGACCAATAAGATATGAGCTGTTCAGAAGCCATATCAGCTCTATAAATTGAGAGGTAAATAAAAGTGGTGATATTATATACACTGTATTTTTTGCATTAGAATTTACCACTATAAGAGCCTCTCTTTTTGAATTTATTTTTTATAATCACAGTTTGACCTACCTACTTACGAGCAATCCTTTCAACACGTACCATTTCCATGATGACATCGGAATATCTCGAAACCATTAAAACGTAAAATCACAGTAACGTAATCTTTGAATTCGACAATACTCAGCACTATGTTACTTCGTTTCGTATCTCGACCCTATCAATTTTCTATTCAAAAATTAAGAAAAGTTCCACATAGACGACCGTTGCAAATGGGTTGCATATCTATAGGCGTACCAAACCAGTATCTTCTAAACTTTATTAAAAAGGATAAAATCATACGTACATTAAATAAGAAACATGTTCTTTTCAACATTCTTTATTACTCCCTGTAAAACTCAGGTCACAGTTTGGAAACTTTCTATACGTATATACAGCTTATATATCGTCGACGTCAAGAAACAAGCTGAATACCAAACTAAGACGAAGGCAATCGTGCGACGTTCGTCTTGTTTCCGGTTAGAAGCCAGCCAGAACCGATGCACGGCTTAATACGACGCTGTGAACCGAGTCAAAGCGGAAAGTTGTCTTTGAGCGGACGCGCGTCTAACTGCGTCCACCACTGGCGTTACGATGAATATGTAACGCGCGACAGAACTTCCGCTGGATCGTTCGACGCCGATTAAAGTGGAAAACACTGATCGATTCGCGGGATCTTAATTAACCCTGAACGGACGGGTCGGGTCAAAGTGAGTCTGGCTACTTCTTTTGAAGCGATGTTCAGGGAAACTTGTTTACCTTGGACTAGATAGGTTGTAGAACTCGCCGGGGGAATAATTTAAGCGAAGAATATGCATAAAAACTTTTCGAGATCTGCGATTATTAAAAAATCAGGGCGCAAATTAAAAAAAAAGAGGAAAAGTAAATAGAAAAAGTAAATGTGTATATATGCGAGAGCATATGTATAGCTGCGAGAAGTTCGCGAATCAATGAAAATTCAGGTAATATCCAAAGGTCAGCGATGCAGTTAAAAGACAAATCAAATGTTTTAAAGTTTAAACCACCGAGATTAAGAGTTGTGCAGCTAAAATATTACTGTTACTTTATTCACTGCAGCTTTGTTTTATATAACAATAGAACGGAACTTCGTTTATATGAATCCCATTTATTCCGAACGAAATTTTGGTTGTTACCGAATTAAATGAAATTCTACTGGTCCATCTACAATCCGGTAACCTAACTGTAAACGTAAATTCCTACTATATGAACAAAAAATCCATAGGTATTGGAAAATATCAATTGACTTTACTTATACGAACTCTAATTATACTTACGTGTAAACTATTTACTTCCCGTCAAGTTCATGTAAAACGAAGTTCTATTATCTTTTATATCTTATATAGTCCATCACTTATTATTTAATATGTAACAAAGATCAAGTCCCGAACAACAAAAAAGCACTGTGACGGATCGTGTTACGGTTTTAGTATATATCTGAACCCGCAATGAACATTCGATGGACCGTCTCATTTAGTTGCTGTTGAATTTTGACGAGCATCTCGTCAGTTGCTCTGTCGTGCTAGAAGAACGAAAGGTTAACAAAATGGACCAGTTATATGCGATCGGATTATATAGTGGAAGTATATTAATGTACAATGATAGTCGATTCAAAGCATCTTATAGTTGAGTTAATGCGAGCCTAAAGTTCACTTGGCAATTTTCTTAGCATTTTATCACCCAGGCTCGTGTATCAAAGCGTGAGAAGTTTCGCGTATCGAACGAACGTCGAAATTTTGTAGGGAATTGGGTTGTCGCGATCCCATTACCTATAGGGTGAATCCCACTCTATGCAAAATCGGAGCTGCAGAGAATGGTCTTTTCTTTCGACGAGCAATTTCAAATAACGACGTTACCCTGGCGTCTCACCTACCAAATGAAGTCCGATGCGACAACGACGAGATTATCGGACGATGCTGCCGGAATATCAAGTAAGAAGCAACAATCGAATTCATCCCTTGGAAGATTTCCCGCAGATACATCCCTATCTCTCAACAGGAAATAATGCTTTCTTTTGGAACGACAATCTTTTGGAAAAGAACGCGGCTTCTCCTTTGATTTGTTTATGTCAAAATATTCGAATCTTACAAATATACATTAATGGGCAACAGTGTGGACACAGACTAGCTTCTTTTTTGTAAAACACTGTTTAAGTTTCCAAAAAGACGCGATCTTTACTTAATTCTTCTCAAGAACATCATTTTTGAGCGTTAAAGATAAATGGTTATGACATGGATCTCGGTTTCTGAAACTAGTACGCGTCATTCCGAATAATTGTTATGAGCAGGTGGAATTTTTCTAAATTAAGACTATATCCTGTATATAGTCGTATATCCTACATCTTTTCTTTATCTATCTATAGATGAAGTCCTGTATCTTAACTCATTATTACTATTATTGTTAACGATTATTATTGACGTTATTATTATTAACTTATAAACTTGTTCTAGAATAGACTCCCGCATCAAATTTGAAATAATTGAAATCTTATATGTTGCTAAAAACAGTCCATGGTATATCTCGTATTATTTAGCTTCATCGTGGAGCTGCTTAACGATGATAAATTCTTGTGTTATACTTAAGCTTCAAACTGGAAAGCGATATTTTACAAGTAAATTAGATAAAGTATCGTAAATTTATGCAGGATTTACATGAAAATCTGGTCTGTGCCAATACTTCCCTTCATCGCTATATATATTTAATTCCATTAATTTAATTAATGTATTGAATTTAATGTATTTAATCCAATGTATTTAATGATAGCTTTTTGGTTTTATCGCGCTAAGAGTTTAATGATCGAACTATTCGACGCTTCGCGTGAGGTAGAGAGTATGGTGGATCTCGAAGTACTTGTATCGAGAAGTTACTCGAGCGAAGAAGGAAGATAACCTATAGCATTAAGGACATAGACCATTACGTTCGAGACAGAAGGCAATGTGAGTATGAAACATGAGTATTTATGCCTCTAGCGATATAACACGCGTTCTGAGTTGTTCGAATACACAGAACGTCGGTAAAAATGGCTTTGATATTTTGTGAAGTTACGATATTCACGAAATAGTTCGAATCAATCATTCCGCTGAAAAACGCGGAAATTTGTTTTCACGTTTGTAAAGAACGTACAATGTATCTTCTTCCTATCTTAATATAAAAATGGCATCTATAAATTGCATATCAATATACTTTTCACACAACCTGCGTAATGCGTATATTTGTTATTCATTATACGAAATCCAATGTAGAATGACAAATGAACTTTTCCTTCTCATATTTCCTTTCAAAGTTCTATCATTTATTCAGATATTTGGTAAATCATATAATGGAATGTTTCCTTATAAAAGGACATCTGCTTAAACGTAGGTAAGTACATGCTACATTTGAAATTCAGGGATAAACGAACATCAACCACTCAAAAGCCAAACTGATCAATATTCTGCACTTCTTATTAATTTCCTAATTTCCTTAAATAAGTAGATAATTCATATCCAATTCCCAAAAACAAACGACATACTTCCATAAGATTGTTGATTAATGTAACTTCTGAGTAGCTCACGTATACAAACACGACTTCCGTATTCCGAGAGCGATTAGTAAACATCGATTTGTCCCGCGAATGGGTCGCAATTCACGAACGAAATATAACATTCGATATCGAGATATTTATGTATTGTACTCACTGTCCTTCACACAAAAGGCACCGATAATCCAGAGTGGGAAGAGTGGCACGATGAACACGTTCCAGTGTCTTGCGTTCGTGTTGCACCGTAGACTCCTCCCGACGTGCAGCCTAAGGTAAATCATGATCGTTCCACGTGAACTCTCCGCGGCTCGATCATAGCAACCGATTGTCAAGCATCGTCATCCACCAATTCCACCGACACCGTATGTTTCTTCGAATTAATCGAGATCGAAAGATCTCTGTCTTGACTCGCCTTCACGGGAACTGTCTTTCTGTATCCTTGTCCTGCGTGTCTTTCACACACTGTTCCCACATCTTCTTCAGTGTAACATGGAGTAACAATTAACAGACACGACGATCGAAATTAATCGACACTAACGATAGATCGCAATCTAACACGAAAACGCGACGCAGAATAGCAAAGAAGCACACTAAAAAAATCACTTTAAACTCCGTCAGATGCAACTACGTAGAGGTTTCGTGACGGGTTAGGAAGCCACGCAAGCGGTTAGAACACGCGTGATCACTGTCGAAACGATAGTAACATCACTCACGGTGCAACGATCGCACGCGATTGTTCGACACGTTTCTCTCCCGGTCTTTCTCTCGATTTCATATCACACTACTTCTTTATAACTTCTTTAACATTAGTTAACTCCCGACTTTCCAACTTTTCCGCGCGAATTATTCCGTTTATGTTATTATACGTAGATGTACGCGACACGTTCCCGATGAAAATTGACGTTCGATAGATGATTTCGACTGTCGACCGGGAACGATGTAATGCGCGCCACTCGCACTCGGCGAGATTTCGCTGTTCCACACTGTATCAGCAACACCAGGCCGTGCGGTGCACACCGCTACGCTAAGCTGCTACGGCCGACGTTAGCGTCGCCACTGTCGCTCTGCCTGCCACCACTACTCCAGCTTCCCCTTCCACCGCCACTCGCGCCACACTTCTGCGCGCTATCCCTACCATAGAACCAGCCAGCTCGCTATGACACTAGTACCACCACCACGACAGCGAAGGCAGCTGCCGACGTCGACGTCGTGGATCGTCGCCGTTGCTGCCGTCGTCTACGTCGTCCTCCTGTTCCACGACGTCGTTGCCACAGTCGTGGTACTACGTCGATCGAAAAGAGCCTGCGTTGTACGCGCCCGCGCACATGCTTTACCTCGCATGCGTATTGAACGCACGGTTTCTCTCACTTTCTCGGTTGCATAGTCTCGTTGATAGGGCTGTCTCATTCGCACTCTCCGCTCGTCTTTCGCTCTTTCGCTTGCTTCTCTCGTCTCTACTCGCGCAGCATCGCGTATCAAGACTAGCCGAGAGGGTCTCTTGGAAAAAGAAAAGCGGCACCCGTGAATGGAGATGAATGAAGAGGGGAATTTATGTTAATTTCGAGTATCGCACCGCGGCACGATTTGAATATAAGTTAGGCGCGACGCTAGTTGATCGTAGAGGGAATCGAGCGGAACCGGAACTCCGCGCTCTTTCCCCGTTTTTTTGAGCTTCATGTTCTTTGTTACTTTACGTGTATTCTCTATTCTCGCTTTTGATTCTGTTTCTCTACTGCGTGACGATTGCATAGTATCTAACAAAGGAAATAGGGCCGAATGGATTCCTTGTATACGTAGATTTTTTAAGATACAGAAATATTCGTTGGGTACTATTAGCTTCGAATGATTCATTCATGATCTGTCAAGGGTTGTGCAACGAAGTTGATCCTTTTTGTTACTCGAATATCAGATATGTATCTATAAAAAAGAAGGATAATTCGTTACACGAGAGAATTACTATTGATTTCCGCGATTTAGGTCATAGTTCTATAAGGTATATATAGATACTATTAATTTCAATAATACGTGCATTTGTGGTTTGTAATAGCCACGTAATGGACTCGCTAATGGCGCTAATCGCATGGACCGCCTTTCGCTTCCGTTTGTCGTGTTTCTTTAATCAATATTCTCGTCCATCATCATCCCCCTTCCGACATTCTTCTCTGTCCCGGTCCTTTTCATCATTCTCTCTGGGCAATCGTTTTTCTTTCCGCCTTCTCCTTCGTCTTCTGGTTCCCCGACAAAATTCGTTCGAGACTGATGGAAGAAGTTTCTGCAACAAGGCTACTGCACGCGCACTTGTAAGAATGTGAACCGGAAAACGTGGATCGGCGAGGAAACAGGGGTGGGTTTGAAAGGGTGAGTTACAGAACGGGCAATGTGGCTCTCGAAGACGGAATTCCTGTTAATTCCAAATAAAGCGACATTTTTCTCTGTAATGTTCGAATAGAAGTGAGAATCGAATTGGTTAATTATATTGGGAATTGAATACAAATTCCTTCGTGTTTCTCCGGTGTTGCTCCTTTTTTTTCTTCCTCTCCTTCTTCTGTCAGTTCTTTTTTTTAACAACTACGAACGTCCTCGTTCCATCGTCGTCCAGGCGTGCTTGTTTCCATTCCCTTTGCATACTTTCGCCTTTTTTCCGCTCTCGCCCGTTCTCCACCCTTATCTTGCCCAGTATCCCCCGTCGAACCAGCCATCGCCCTTTCCTTTATCGCGGCGCAGAAGCCGTGTCTTTGTACCGTGCTGGAATGCAAAAATTTTCAGAGAGACGAGAAGATATTGAAGAATCTTGAATAGAAATGACAAAGGTTTGCGTTTATATTAATTCCAAATATAGATGTCCAGGCCTCTTCTAACTTACTGCTCTGCTTTTCTGGTGCAATCTTGAATAGAGACACAGTTGACAGTGTTTAATTACACAGAGAAATAAATTCAGTCATTTCCCTGTGATTTTGGTGCTCCTTCGTAACTGGTCACAGGTTTTCTTCCTTCAGGCCCGATTCTCTGGTGGCCTCTTTGCTACGTTAATCGTATTTTTACCCAGTTTCCGGCTTTCTTTCCCCAACCCTTTTCGTTTCCTGCTTTTTTTCTTCTAAATTAGTTTGCTTAATCCATCCGCGGGCTTCGACCCGCTTTCCCGTGGCTCTCGTCTTAAATTTTCTTCGTGGAAACTCTCTTTGCCTTTCTTTTGGTCGACCGTTCTTTTTCCTCTTTTCTTCGTTCTAAATTTTTTCTGTCGTCGTCACGAAACTTATCGAAAGAGAAAATAGAGAGATCCGGAAAGAAGACGTGAACAAGCGTGTATCGACGAAAAAGGAAAGAATGAGAAAAGAAAGGACGAAAGAAAAATTGCTGATACAAGGGAATAGGATTTGATGGACCAGAGATAGCTTGGAATCTCCTCAGGTAAAAGAACCATAAACAAATGTGTTTAATTATAGCAGGACCCCGTTTCGGTTCATCCACGTTTCTCTTTCCTACCCCTGTTAACTGGTCGTATGCTCAGTTTTGTCGTGGTACACGGTTTTATGCTTTCGTTCAGACCTCACAGTCACTTCGTCCTCTTTTTCTTCCTTGCTTTGACGATACTTTCTCTCTGTCTAGTCACTTTATCATTTTTTCCATCGTTATCTCTTCCTCTTTCCTTTTTCTTCCTTTCGCTGTCCCCTTTATTTTTCCTCCATAAGAATGGGTTCTCTACAAATTATTCGAAACAATGCTGGAAAAATACCTTCGAAATTTGCTTTAACGTCGCTGTGTACGCTCGCACCCTTTCGCTCTCGTTACTCTGAGACAACCCTTCGACTTCCTGGTCACGTTTCACGGTGTTTAACACGACTACTGATTTTCAGTATCTACTTTCCCCGTCCTCCTTACTATTTTCATCATTTTCGCCTCGTTTCCTCGTCCTTGTTCTTCTCTTTTCTAATTCGGTAAAGGTCAACGATGCGTTAACGCAACGTTTCATTTATAATTTCTTTTTAGTTAGTTCACATTATTCAATTTCATTGAATCCGCAGTACGAATCCAAAAATTTTTTCAACAATTTTATGAAATTTTGTGGAATCGAAGTATATTTTATTGCATTGCAATAAACTTTTTTTCAAATTATAGAACTTCTTTTTATTCCTCTAATTTGTGGGCTTTTGCAGTGTATCTATTACTCTAATACATGTTTTTAATATCTTTTCAAAACAATAATTTATGTTTTCATAATAACGTTTTAGTGACGTTAGTAATACTTGCACGATTATTATTTTAGTACTATAGTATTTTAAGGTATTTTTAAATTTCACCTTTGCCTGTTCTTACAAATAAATGCAGTAGCTCGAAATATCGTTGGCGAAACGCGCTTTGAAGGATAGAGGAGGAATGTATCGGAAAATCACCAGTGAAAACGAGACCTATACACAGCGTAATCATAATCCCAATGACGACTCGAGATCAGACGTATGACTTGGTGAATGAGTTAATGAGAACGTTGCATCGAAAGATGAATACCCCTCCCTTTCCATTTCTCTTCTCTCTTCCACTGATACTCGCGAGGCTTTAGGAAAATTTGCTTCATCAGATATTGCTGCGTACTATTCACGGAAGTTACGGTTCCCAAGTTTGGAAACCGATTTAAAATTACACCTATCGCGTTTGCATAATATATGATATACTAATGAATTATAGAATAATGTATATATAGTACATATTATAACATCATATTTATCTATTCCTATATACAATAGTATAATATCTTATTTAAATTGTTGTATATAATTGAGTATATAAGGTGTTCGGAATTTTTATGGGCCGGACAGGCCCATTCCCTTCTTTACGAAATTCCGAATTACATGTCCTCCGAGAGTTATAAACTTAATGACTCCGAGGCCAGTTAAAAAAACCCCAGGAAAGAACCAGCCAGAAGGGCACGATAGAGGAAGTAACCCAACGGTTGGGAGAGAGAATCAGCAACGTAGGAGGACAGTTCATATTCAACCATAGTAGAGTACAGTGCAAAGACTAGACTTAGCACGGCAGTATTCCTCACTTCGTTCGTTTAAGTTCTACAACTAGTGCAAATAAAGTGCTGAATAAATCTAACATGAGTTATTTCATCTCTTCCATCTTGAACGTTAAGTCATTCGAGGTACGCGATATCGACCGATCGGTTTGACCTGACCGGTTGCTCTTTAGTCGATAATTCGCAACATAAAGAAATTAAAAAGAAATGTAATTAATAAATTGGTAGTATTCGGTAGAAATAAATATATATATATAAAATGATATTAACAATACATATAATATACTATGCGGAAGAATAATTTTAGATTCGATTGAAAAATATAAAGTATTCTACTGAATACGTGTTTTGTAATAAATCGCAAGCATTCGTTATAATGATATTGTTGATATCGTAGTAAATGTTCAGGGAAACTTTTGCAACTTTATATAGGTGTAAGCATTTAAAAGAGAATCGTACTATGTTAAGCTTCGCGAGACCCAATGAATGTTTACTTTGAACGAAACTTGGGGAATTTACTCAATTGCGTTCGTTTTCTTCGGAATACCCGATTATACGGCCAGGAAAAGGATTTTCTTTAATTTTGACTATGGCCACATTTGCATTGCGATTTCGTTGGAACAACAAGCGATGCTGTCCAATTACCCGGAATGAAGCACGCCAATTTTTTTCCATTCCACTTTCCCTTTATTTCTTTTCTTCTAGAAACTTTCTAACGTCATCATTCTTAATTCATACATGTTTTTCTTGCTAAGAAATAATTTTCACGCTTCCGTAAAATTTTAGAACACCAAAGTGAAAAGTGTAAGGGACAGGATGAAAAAAATTGTTATCGTGAATTTGATGAAGACTTTTTCTTTGGCTATACTTTTCCTTGTTATGTATACGACAACATTCACGCGTTTTCTCCTTTTTTCATAATTCATCGGAAACTTCTCTCTGGCGTATGACATGTCATTCGAACAGAACGAAACAATCCACTCGAAAGAGAGGAAACATACGATCGATCTCCAACTAAAAAATAGAAAAGAAAAAAAGAGGAACACTGAATTGAATTTTGAATTTTCGCGTGTTTATGTTGTGACTCAAATATCGACAAGAATTGAAGCACTTTGGGGAGAAAAAAACGAGATGCCCGGAGGTGAAAGCATAAAGAAGGAGGAGAGGGTTAAACATGACATGTGTTTTTATTCGATCACCTTTGCAGAATCTCACTTCAATTTTTATGTGATCACTTGCCCGTGTCCCTTTCCGCGCTCGACCCTCTTTTTGTCGTCTTTTTATCTCGCCTCTGCCGTAGCTGGAAATTTTATCGATAAAGAATTTCTCGTCTACCACAAAATCCAAGTAAAAAAAAAAGATTTGAAAATAAAAAATAGAGACGAATTGAAAGGAGTAATTCGATACGAACAATAATTCTTCTGTGAATGTTGAATTTTCCCGAAATAATTGTTGAGGTGTAGAATAAATTTATTCCCGGTTTGGGAAGGAAACTACAGAAAGCATTTTATGATCTTTATCCCATCGAAAAATTTATTGCCTTTTACCAACCACTTTATCATGTGATAGAAAATAAAACTTGTTCGCTCGTGTTGTTTTTTTAAACATTTGCTGTATCGCCATTCTTTGTTTCTCTCGGTTTCACCTCAATAGCATATCTTCCCCGCGGTAAAACTTAAACCGTAACTCATGCATACAAAAAGTGGCCCATGGAGCAAGAAAAGAACGCGGGTCGGTGCAAAAAGGATTTGCTTCATTTCCGGTATTCCTGCATTTACATTTCACTATTATTTCAACGTCAACAGGATTAATAGCGGGTCTACTAAAGAGGTTGGGTAAATAAAAGTAATTTTTTTTAAAAACACGAACTTTCAACAAAAGAGAGAAAGAGAAAGAGAGCCAACCGGTAGAAACGACGATAATTTCCAGCAGAAAACGAGTTCGTCTCTTTCACGTTCAATTTATCGTTATACGAGTTTGCATACACTCGAAATTGTTCGTCATTCACTTGAATCATTTATGACGAGGGATATAATTTTAAGATATTTTTATACTCAGAGGATCACGTTGATTCGATGATCTTATAGAATAAATCCAGATTCCAAATTTTATTAAATTAACCTATTCACGACACAATAGTTTTTTCATCTCTGAATCCCAAATTGTTTCATTGTTATTTGAAAATGCCTCCTGGAAATATAATAAAATTAATGAATTAAAATGAATTTATTTGAAATTGATTTATTTCTATTTGCTCTTAATTTTATGATTACAAAAACATTTTGCTAAAGAGTAACCAAGTGAAGGAGTGAAAGAACATTTTTCTAAACAAATCAGAAGGTAAAGTGAGGAAATTCACGTCTTGATGAAACAATACTTAATCCACTATCTAATCGACAAGTTTCATAAAAACCGGTGAAGTTGAGAGTTAACGTTTGAAGGTACACGTGTGATCGTTACAAAAATTCTTCTCGCACGTCAGCGTGATACCGTCCAAGTTAGGGCTGTAGTAGTCGTCAAGGATCGCGTCTATTTTTCCAAGGACTTTGTCGAAAAATGATGCTTCTTGTCCCGATACTACAAGCTCGAGCGATGAAACAGACAAGTAGAAGGACGAAATTTTG
The DNA here is from genome assembly GCA_014737365.1 of Bombus soroeensis. Lineage (NCBI taxonomy): Eukaryota > Metazoa > Arthropoda > Insecta > Hymenoptera > Apidae > Bombus > Bombus soroeensis. The sequence goes on from JACXIL010000242.1 coordinate 1,625,536, forward strand.
TGTTCGATTTTATTTTGTAAAATTTTGAAATTTATTTTGTATAGAATTTCGTTTCCTGAATCTTTTGTTGATAATCTTTTGAAAAGTTCGATGGAGTCGAACGAAATTTAGAGAAAATTTGAGTCAATCGAAATCGAACGTCAGATAGATATATTAGAAAATTGTTACACGACGATACTTGATGATTTTGCGAATTTCACTGTAGCATGGTTCAAAGACACTCATCGCAGAGGCTTGAGATGATAAATTTCAAGGAGAATTTTTAGTTTCATATTTATATTGGGAAATTCGCTGCATATTCGTACATTACGGTATTCGACTTTAATCTTCCTCTTACTTAGTAACATAGAAAATGCAACGAGAAGAAAAACTAAAGAGTTTTTCTCTTTCTATCATTTTGCTTTACTTTCCCCCGTTTTTTTTTGTTGTTGTAAATTAATACACGCTGAAGATACGCGACGAAATTAGTTACGTTGTTTAAAAAGTAATACATTCACGCTTGATTATTCAATCTTCCATTGAATCAAAGAATCGGTATGAATAGAGTATACAAAGAATATACGAAAAGCGACTAGTTTCGCAGCTACCCTTTGACCGGTCAAGAAAGAGCTATTTAGCGCATTGTTTGAATAAACAAATGTTTGAACAGACGAATATTTTCGCATCGTGAAACAATACCCGCCGGGTTCAAATAAAGCATTCAGACGTTTGACGTGACGTTAAATTTTAATGAATAGCGGTCGAACGACGGCTCGTTCGCGATTCTAATTTCCACCCAGAAGCGAGCAGAATGCGAAACTAGTTCTCCTCTTAATTATTCGCAATAACATTAATTAAATTTGATTCAATGGCCGGAAGAAAGAGGTGGTGATAGCGGTGGAACGTGATTTGTCGAACGGAATGAAACTCCCTGGAAGACCTCACGGATTAAGTTTTTCAGTAATTTCCCTTTCCCCTAACGAGAAACGATGGGGACTGTCCAAACAATAAGTTTTGTCGTATTTTATAACATAATACATCTTCCCTCGTGTGTCCGTGTGTTTCGTTAAAATCAACGTCTACGTGTTTGTGTACGTGAGTGAAGAAAGAAAACATGTGTGGATGTGCGGTGAAAATAGGAGGAAAAAATAGCGAACGTGAGTTTGGTCGCGCGGCGAATGGAACGAAAATACTCGAAATGTGGTAATACGCTGCACGGGAATATAATTTCAGTAGAAAACGGCCCGTCAAAATCACACTCCCGCTTAGAACTCCAGGATTCGGTGTAATTTTATTTGGAACCGTGGAATGTCGAAACGAAACATACGAAGCGAACTATTTACGTTGCATCGGCGTCAAATAAACGCGGAACCAAAAATTTGGAGACTCTTGGCTATGGTGTCAGGAACGAAACAATCGCCGTGGCGTTACGACAAACAATTTGCCTCATTGGATTCTATTCGCTCGCAAATTTTCTCCGTTGTCGTGTTGCCTTAAGGTTTAGTATATTTTCTTCTTGCACATACTGAGAAGTAACTATGCCGAGTAGATTAACATTGGAATGTGGTTATCGCGATGACCATTCTGCTTTTTATTCTTGCTTATCTCATTGCTTTGACAGACTAATTATTATTAGTCTTACAATTAGAATTTCAATGGTAGATGAGCACTTTTTTGTTTTGTTTGAACTGGTGCTGCGTGTATAATGTTTCACAAAAATTTGTGCATAAAATTTTACTGTTATGTCTATTCTTTCTTGGATTGTAATTTGCGTGAAGTATAGCAGGCAAATTCTCTTTGCAACCGCTTAAAATCATTATTGTGTTGTAACCTAATATGATTTTATTATGCATAGGATTTTAAATAAAATACGATTTTCCAAAATTGTGCGAAATAATAAATTCTCTTTGTAGACATCTAAATTTATTATTTCTCTGTAATTTGAAATTAGTTCATTATGCGTGAAGTTTTGAACGGAAGCGTCTTTTGAAAATTATGTACAGGACGATTGATTATTCATTCTTCACATTTACATAGTATATGCCGACACATTCGTTACCGGATAACGAATTTACTGTGGAAGTAACAGGAAGAATAATTAAATATGGCTTTATGGAAGAGTACTCAACATTAACGTCTGTTAAAAATTAACAGTTATATTCACGCAAAATCAAAGTGATTAACATTACGGATAATGTTAAATCCTCTCAAAGATTGATAAACAACGAAGTAAGAGTTTGACTTTGAAAAAATCAAGGCAAATTGAAACGAAGCGTATCGTTTCTATCACGTATAAAAATTTCAGGAAGCACGTTAAGAAGAGGAAAATTGTAAAAAAATCGTGGCAACATGAAGGATCGAAGAATGGGTACAGTTTATCCAGGAAAGAAGAGAAGACAAACAAGCATAGTTAGAAAGTCTATCGAGATCTCGAACGATTCAACGCGAGTCGAACAGCCACCGACGAACTTTTGGAATGGTCTGATTCTATGAAAAACTTTGGAAGAGGCTGCGGAGAATGGAGGTTATTAAGGAGCAGCAGCATCGTCGACAAACGTCCCAGCTGTTATGTCCCGTTTCTCAAGAAAATTCGCCTTCCAACGTGGAATTCTTGACGGATTCGGGTCGAACTTTGACTAGAGGAAACCGGGGCACGTGCTTTCCCGCGATTAACTCTCTCGACTACAAAATCGTTGGTTCCATAGCGTATCCGGGTCGTAAATTCCGCGTGCTTGAATCGAAATGCATTAAGCCGACTTTTAATTTCCGAGATACAGGCTGCTGCGATATTAACCCGCTGGTTTGGTCATCTTTTAGGCAGAAAGGGTTAATTACGAAATTAAAAATTAACAGAGACAAGTCAATTTCAGAGTGAAAATGTAAATACACGCAAGTATTCGAATATATCTGTGGACACATTTTATGAATATATTAAGCGTGTTACACGATACATCTTGAAATTTCATTAGCACCATTACGAGACTCGACTAACACGATCATTGCTCGAGTTTGATACAAATCAAACTATAAATTTACAACAGCTACATTTTACGAATTTTTTACATTTTAGAATCGATAATTGTTACAAATGTGGAATAATGATATAATTTGTCACTGATATGGATATTGCTTTGATAAAATATATGATGCTTCACAGAGAGCACGGTTCAAATTTTGTTTGGATAAACAACATTTCATGTATAGCAAGATAACAAATTTGCACATCTAATTTTTGCTTACATATATTAACTATAATTTTGTTTATCTATATATAACATAACGTACACATTTACACGTCACAGTTCCGTAGCACCAACGTTAAACCTTAGTTGTCCTGATTGCGAGTAAAAGAAAAGAGAATTACGTTCGATTATCGCGGAGACCTGGTTATAGCCACGCGAAATACGTTGCAGCTGACCAGCTCATTACCTTTGGAAACATGACGAATTGCCGCGTGAAGGGTAATTACGGATGATGAATCATCGTCTTAATCGCTTTCGGTGGCAACATCGAGATTAGTGTGTGCGCGTGTGTATCTCAGTTAATAACAATTTTGACCGAAGAAGCATTATTTCTCTCGTACAGCACCTAAGTACACACAAAACGAATCCCAGCGAATATCGTAATAATTAATACGGCTAAAATATTAATTTCGCTGACTAGGCGCTAATGCTAGCTGTTCGTGAAACTTACAGCAGGTTTTCGTGAATTATCGTACTATAAATCTCGACAATAGCTTGTTACAGTGCTTTATCTTTTACCTTTAATCGAGATAAGAATGGAAATTATATATAATGTATATATAGTATTTAGTATATAGTAGATTGTACTTTAGTATAGTATAGTAATAGTAGTTTTAAGTATATATCAGTATATTTATACATTATATATATATATATATATATGTATATATATATATACACATATATATGTCGGAGGTGAAAGGACATCGGGGCATTTTCTTTGGAACGTTTGAGAAGGACCCCAATACCTTAGTCTACACTTTTTATTATAGCCGTACTTAAATAATAAAACTTAGAAATAGTTGTTTATGATTATGGGTGGCCGAGAATTATGATAATGGGATTGGTCTCGAAGCGACATAATGGGTTGCTGAACGTAGCCACGGCCACGGGAGGGGCATGTACCTAACAGAGATACGTAGTAATTAAATATCTCTCCATAAAAACAAAGATTGACCCGAGGGAGGTACAGAGAGGAGTATATAAGGGCAGCTCCACTAGGAGTGGAATTCAGTCGTATACGTTCTACTCGTACTGTGTACCATTACGTCAAGTGACAGCAACATCGCTAATCAGAAAGTTCAGTATTACTTAGCCTGCGAAAAAAATCAGATTCATCCTCCCGTGAACCGTGGATTCGTTACCGAAACCTAAGTCCGCTGCCATCGACATCCCGAGTATCTAGTCGCCACAGTTCCTTGTTATCTTTTATAATTTTCAGACTTTCATTATTGAATACCGTTTATATTACACAACAACGATGGCCAATTCGAGTGAATATTCGTTAGACGCCCCTAATCTTAATGCTAACCCGACATATATTTATAAATATAAATATAAATACAGTGGAAAGAAGAGAAAGGATGGGAAAGAAGTATTCAAAAGTAATCGAGCATTTTCGAGCGATTGATACGTGGAATGGTACAACGACGAAGAATCGTACGGAAGTTGGGAAAGAAGGTGCATTCGTAACTATGAAAAATGACCGCAACTCCATGTCAGAACTAACAATAAATCTGGAGAAATATTACGTAAATTCTCGCCATATCGTAGCAGTGACATTGAGAAACGATATATTCCATTCATTAGAAAGTCGCGAATGCACCGTTGAATAAATTCATCTTTTAGAAGATTGCTCGACACCTGTAATTATAGGTTTATTGTACAACCATGGATGATGTGAAATTTTTGAACGTGAATTTTGTTTGGCACAGAGTCGCACAGAATATTAGTGAACAGGGCGGAGAGTAAAGCGTTTAAAACACGTTGCAGTATGCGAAGTATGAATTACCAGTAAAATATTACTATGAAAATACGATATCGAAGCTAAAGTTTCAGTTAAATGGATGATCTGTAAACGTGACGAGGCATTGGTAAATTCAATTCCGAAGTTCGTGTGACACTAACTCTTCGTATATGGTATGTTTTGTGTTTATGTTTCGTATTTACAGGGATGAAGGTTCTGAGCAGCTTTGATTGAAACACCAAGTTTCTAACGTGAGTTTACGGGGAATTTTGGTATCTCGAAATCGTCTAGGACTTTCGAAATCGCCTCTCTCTCTCTCTGTCTGTCTTGGAGTCCTACAAGAATTCTTTGTGTTTATCAGAATATTCAATATTTTCCTTTTCATTGAATTCCTCGAAACTTTCCTCGCTCGGAACTCTCCGATTCCTTTGAGTTCTCTGAAAATACTAGAACCTTCCTAAACTATCTTAAAACTTTTTCGAGTCTTCGAACTCGCTGGACTATCGAACATCCCAGCAGTTTGTTGAACTCTCCGAATGTTCAAACTTTTTGGAAATAATTTGCAACGCTTGAACTTTCTGAAATATTCGGATTTTCTTGGAACCTTGAAATCTTTGAGGACACTCAGAATGTATCGTGTAACGTTTGAAGTCGTGGAAACTCCTCGAGTGTTCTGTAATGTTCGAGCATTTTGAAACTTCGCGGAAGTTTCGATGCTTCCAAACCCTTAGGAAATTCCATCGATCTCCAACTGTTTCTGATCCATTAAAAGTTTAGTATTTTTCCACTCATTTCTGAAAGCAACTTGGCGCTACTGATTCGAGATAACATTTAAAAACTTCTCTCTTTCCTCGAGTTCACGCATACATATTTTTACATTTTCTCGGTTACGAGAATTACGTCTGTGCTTACAGCCATAGATTCGCTGGTTACACGGGACGTGCGCGATATTCTCCTGGTAAACGATAACAACACCAGCTGCATATACACCTCGGGAGACATTCCGGCCCGATGTATACACCAGCGTAGCGCCAGAGAACTGACAGTGCGTATCGTCGTAGCTGTCAATGAGACTCGTGGAATCTCGTTAGTACACAGTTATTTTCAGCCAACAGTCTACAATCATTCCTCATACATAGGTCGTTAAAAAGTAACTGCATTGCTAAACAGAAAATATCACTTAAAATCCTAAAGCGATACTCAATTAAACAGCTTGTGTGTTACGTTTGTCGGTTTGGGATGTCGTTGATGATGAATTTTTCATTTCTGTGGCTTATTCTCTATAGGAGAAAAATTCGTTAACGCTGCTTAACGTTACATATGCAACTCTGTCTATACCCAAGTTAATTTACAAAAACGAACTGCGTGAGTGAATACATAAATTTCCTTGAAATTTGATTTTATTAATTAGTTGTAAGCTAATTTATAACGTGAATTTAATAAAGTAATTTATAAGATCATCGACAGAATTTTGAAATCAAATTATTCCAAATTCTATGTTCCTGTTTCTTATCTCGAATTAATAAGATATTTTGTTCTGTATAACCAATGTGCAAATGACGTGATTGATCCGGACTTTGGAAATGACAAAGGAAGTAGCTACGCGATCGAAGAAGCTGACCCAGTTGCTAAACCACTGTTTCATACGGAGTCACCGTATCTATTATAAGGGTTGATGGTTTGGCAGAGTTGCGGAGTCTTATTTATGGGGTGGCGTGTACTGTCGCGACCTGGCGAACTTACAAATTCTGGCTGGTACGTGTCGGAGCTCTCTCTTTCTATGTCTCTTCATCTCTCTCGGCTCAACTTCTTACTAAACAATGATCTGTCCACGGAATGCAAATGTCGCGTGCTAATATCGAGGTTGCAGCAATCAGCCGTTTTCATTGTGTTTCCAACTACTCAAAACGTTGTGGCGTTATTCATATATTTAATCAGAGAAAATACGGTGGTTCGTTACCTACAGCCATTACGACGCGTTAAGTCCTCGCCTACTTTCATCGAAACAATGAAGCGTCGCGATCACTTACACTGATATTCGCAGGTATTAAGACATTTACAGAAAGTAAGAAATAGTTAGGAATTTATTAGTAGAATTTATTAATGGTTAGGAATTTATTAAAAAGTTCCAGGTTATGGGGGCAAAGTACTTGCGATAAGTACAATTTTGTTGATTTCCTCATTTTAAATTCACTCGTAATGATTGACGTCTCTTAAGCTGTTAACTGAGGAGTTTAGTTTCAAAAATCTATTATAAATTTTACGAAAAAGGTAAAGCAAAACAAGGATGGATTACATTTTTATTCGATAAAAAATTAACAATCCATTGTTGAAAAAAGGTATTGTTTATAAAAACGTAAAAATTGGCACGCAAAAAATAATAAAGTAAAATATACAGAATAATTCAGGCAATAGCCGATATACGTAGTAAAGTAATACATAATACATACATACATAATACAAAATAATTCGGTGAATAGCCGATGTATTGGGGAAAATAATCGACCCAATTTATAAAAATATTATATTCGATTATGTGCAGCATAACCCAAGAGAATAATCAAATAATCAAACTTTCTTTCTTCACTTTCTTTTTGTATTTTCGACCAGTCGCGGGGAGACGCGTTCGTGAGATATGTCAACGGGAGTCGTAAATTTCCGCTACGATTATAATAATCGACACCACGAGTTGATCGATCCCCTGATTTCCGTTAAGATAATAGGGGTGATTGTTTTAATATAACACCGCGTTAGCAGGTTATAAAATATATGTAATTCCAACAACTCTATATACAATATGGATAAGACGTTATGTAAGATACAGAGTGATTGACGGAGGCGAACCGAGGAAGAGAATTTGACTGTTTTAGAGTTTGAGAGAGAATGATCGTTGGGTGACGATGATGTGGCGGAGGAAAACTAGTGATGGGTGTGACTAGCGTAAGAGATGAGCTGATTTGTTAAGAATACTTTTGCTAGGAAAGTGAGGGTAATAGACATTGCTCTTGATTGGTTAATAAGAAGGTTAGGAAGGGTTTTAACTGCCCTCGAGAGAAACTTGTGAACGGAAGAACCGAACGTGAGGAAAACCAACTTTCTCGTATCTACCTGTAGTGGACAATAGAGTAAAAAACAAAGACGCTTATTTGGTCTGAAGGACCTTAACTATGAAAGTAACAAGATTTATGTTGGGTCTCTGAGGCTATCAAGGGTATGCAGTGATGATACGTAGACATCTGGCTGCCATCTTGTCCGCGGGTGTGTGGCCTGGGTTAGGTAGAGTCAGCCGACGTAACACTTTTTGTTTTATAAAATACATAATATCTGACGTATCGTGAACATTCCAATTCACTTTTTCAGAGAAAACCTGAAAAACACGATTGAAACCGGAAGAATCATAAATATATCAAATAATCTTCGTAAAAGTTCCACTGCAAAAGTTTCCAAATTGTTCATCCTGTGCCCTTTGTGCGCGTGTGTGTGTACCTTCAGATGAAACCAGAGAAAAGTTCAATGCTTAGTGACAGATTTAATCCTTCAGGAGCCTAAAGCTACTAATCATTTTGCGATCCCTAAGCTGAAGCAAATTTAGTTTCAGTTTAGTTTAGTTTAGTTTCATTTTGAAACAGTTCAGCCTAGTTAAATCGATATTTGTTAATTATATATAGGAAAATTAATAGGAAACTGATATGTACCTCCAGAGATCCTTTGCCTAATCTGTCAGAATATGACTTACGACTTAGACTTTGAATATTAACTTCGTGTGTAGTAATTGAAATACGCACTGCGGAATGGTCCAAAACTGCTTCCAGAGTTCTTATAGTAAAAAGAGTCTCGTTGGAACATTCAATCGTTTTTGCATTCTAGAAAACGCGAGAATGTTCCCGAACATTTCAGAATGAGTACACCGTGCGCTTGAGCCGAGTCTCGAACAACTATATATGTTGATCCGACAAACATCGTTTCAGCCAAACTAAAATTTTTATCCCAGGCTTTGCATACTAACACATGCATTTTACGCAATTCTGATAATCGTTTGTCAATCCCTTTGGTAAGCATTTTTGGAGCCCCTACAGCGTTTCGGGACCTGACGCTTATAGTGCCATTAGCATCAAGATATATTCGCGCCTACTGATACTTATGAACGAGAGAGTATACGACGGCGTGCGTTCGAGATCGCTAAACAATCAACGTAACGATGCAATTTTAGTCTCGGCTACGCTGAATTTTGGCGTTATCGCAGAACCGGAAATGGCTGGAAGCATTGGCCGCGAAGGACAGTTCGTGATCATCACGCGCCGCCCTGTATAAATGACGGCACAGTGCAAATCCGCGCAAAAATTGTCAGGAACGAGTCCCACGGTGCAGTTGCAGCTGACGAATCGCGCGGATGGAACAGGATCCTATGCATTTTTAACGTTCCATGAATTACATATTATACGTAGGACACGCCGAGCCATGATGAATATTTATGCAATTAAAATCGTTGTTTATCGGGGGCTCGGCGTAAATAATAAAGATTAGTCCGTTTCGTTGCGGGCGCGTGATGGGAATGTGCATGATTCATGCGTGCAAATGGTCGAACTTTGCTTTCCAAGAACGAAACGCGACGGAAGATGACTTGGAAAAGTGTCGTTTAGCGATGGAATCTAGATTTATGCTTGTAAAACAACGGACATGGGATGGTTTACCGAAGGGAAAAACATTCTCGTGGCAAAATTGGAGGGGAAAGTTGTGGAGTAGCTCCAAGTTGTCGGAAAACTGAAATTTTGCATTTGGGACAGGCTAGGCGCATTCTCCGCTCTACCAGAATAATCTTTTTACACATTGTGAATGATAAAACTGTGATAATTCCGTTTCAGGAATCTTCATTTTTTTTTGATTCGCTGATACAAGGCAGTTTTAAGCATAAATGATAAAATGCTAAAATATTAAGAAAATAAAATAATAAAATTCACGGTATCACTGTCGTTTATTTTTTGTAAATTATTCAAATCGAGAAATGAACCTCTCGGGGGCTGAATTGATCAATTTCACTTACTGTTAATTTCTACCTTCATTACGACTGATGATCAGTTCTCGAGAAACAAACGACTTACTTCTGCAAGTTCATTTTTCGCACGAATATGGCATAAATTGTCGTTTAAATTTACCTTAGGATTTACCCAGTTGGTCAACGTAGTTTCCGAACGACTCAAATATAAAGATTATTTCTTGCTTTTTATATGTATCTCATTTTGTGGAAAAATACATTCACGTAAAATGGTTTGGGTAAATGTCAAAAAAGAAAAAAGACGTTAGTATTATTCACAGTCTATTGATCTCTTATTGTCTATGAATTCATAAATTATGCAAATCAATAAATACCGATATTACTTGTCGCTTCCTATATTCCTTTCATTTAAAAGCAAATACTTTTCTTTCGTAGAATTTGTCTACCAAGTTCTACATTTATCGAGGAATGTTTGACAGATGACATTCAATATTACGATCGCGACTAAGTGGTCTTGCTGAATGATGGAAAAAGGCGGCGACATTATTCACAGTATTATTCTCGCTTATGCAAATGTTCGTTTACACGATAGCTTGCAACAACAGGAAAAACTCCTCCAGGAAAGAATCTATTGTGGTTCACGGTGAAACGATGGTTGCTCGCGATCTGGAATTAGATTCGAGTCAATAAATATTAATGAGACGTGGCGAACTTCGATGAATTTATTGCGCACCTGTCGTGAGAACTACCATTGCCATACAACTTAGCGTTTTCAACACGATGAATGGTAATCGAATAATTGATACACAATGGAACGTGTTCTTGAATAGTTCCAGTCAATATTGTAAACGTTTCATTTGATCATCAATCATTAATTCCATTAAATTCGTAATTAAATACTAGCGGCATAATATTACACGATATACGTCGAGGAACCGACAGTTGCATTAACTTCTTCACGGTCTTTCTCTATTAGTTAATTTTATTACCCGCAAGAAGAGTGGAATGTACATTTGCCAAGAGCTCTAATTTAGCAAGTTTCACGCTGAACTGAGAAACGATTTCAAGTAAGGAAGCAACGGGAACGAACGTGGAATTTATCTAATTCTTCTACTTCGTACTGCTTGATAAACGTCCACCCAAATGAAATGCCAAATAACTTACCCTTTGATTGCTATCCGTAGATATATATACTTATTTAACTCTAAAATCGGATGTACATTAGAAGTAGGTATACGGAAGACGATATAAGATGTAAATGAAACAAATTAAAGAATTATTATAATCAAAATTAATCTACGTTTGAAATCAAATAAAGTAAAATGAAGTGTCAATATCAATCGATGGTTAAAATACCAAGGATTATTCGAACTGTAATCGTAAATTGTTGGTTAAAACGACCTGGAACGTCATATTCGAGTTCTTGCGAATCTTGCCTCTCCATCGAATGGATTCTTTCACGGAACGACGCGTCGCGACACCGATTTCCGGTGAATCGGATCGAGGGGAACGTGACACGGAGAGCAGGGAGTAATGCGCGTTTGAAATTCAAAGGTGAATCGTGTTGCACGCAGAGACACGCGCGATCGATCGTTGAATCAAAGAAACGTCGCGGACGATGTCAGACACCATACCAATGGTATTATGACAGATATTGTGCCGAAGGCAACCTATAATACAGCGAGAGACGCGAAAAATCTGTCGTCTACTCGCAAAAGTCAAAATTTTTGAACGTATACCATTTTTCTTGCCTGAGACTCTTTGAAATTTTATAACGTATACGCGTATTGAACGTTTTCGTATTCCTCGTGAAATTGTTTGGCGAAACAGAAGCTTGATATTTGTCGTTCGTTCAGAAATCCTATTGATTGTTAATCGACTGTGTTTTAATAACTGCAATAATTATCGTATCACAAGGAACTAGTATGGATTATTATTAGTCCTAATTGAATTCTTGGTTTAAAATTTGTCCTTGATCTTTTTAAGATCAATTTATGAAAGCGTGCAGAAGGAGAATATTGTTTTATTTGTACATATTAAACTGGACAGACGATACGTCGAAGGATTACTTGCAATTCCTCGATTAAATAATGCGCATTATATCTCCGTATATTTTGGAATCGATTGAACGAAAACATAAAAAAATCCTATCTACAAATAAAATTATATCGAACATCGATGTTATTTTAGTAGCTGCGCCTCCATTTCGTTAAATCTTCTATTCGGTTCTCTGTCAAATTCAATTCTCACGAAACATAGCCGAAACGTATTACAGGATCCGGCCGGAACCACGAGCGTTTAACCTACAAAATTTTACGATCAACCCCAAAACGATGCTCCCCTTCTCTTTCTAAAAACAATTTATCTCGTCACGTGGGGCGACTTTTCCACGAGAGATCGGCCGGTTTCCACGCCAGGCCGGGATACCAAGCAGAAATGACGACGTTGAACGCGTTCACGCTTGTACAGGATTTAACGAAAAATATCCAGCGACAGTCCCTCGTAAAGTCCCCTTGGTTTGCTCTACCTGTCAGGAATCGTTGCGTATCTCTGGCATCTCGTCATCGCGTCACCACGGTCTGTGACGGCCGCAGCTGAAGTTGCGCTCGCGAGGAACGTGGTTTAGCGCGAGTTTAACCAGACTAACCTGCAATTTTTCTCTGACCACTCTAAATTAGAGTCAGGATTGTTGTTGCGAAGCTACGACCTGATATGTTTGTCCAGCCACGATCCCCTGTTTTATATATTCAATACGTCCAGCTCTGTCGTTTGCATTTCACGCGAAATATCGCCGCGCTATTGTGCTTCTCCTCGTTGAAAACTCGACGACTGCTGATGCTACAAAAATACCGCTCGGTATTGTGAAAGATAGAACATTCGTTTGATTCATGGTAGTAAAAATGTTCGTTGTGCTGATAAATTACGAAACCTTCATTGTATCGTGCATTGCGTAGACTCTTTGATGTTGAAAGACAAAGAGATTAGTGGTCCTTGATAATTTAAACTTCAAGAAGAATATAAAGCGTTTTTGTTTATACGCATAAATTCCAGATATTAATGCTTCTGTCGATCATTGCGTATCATGTGTTATCATGTGTATCTTGTGACGTAAAAAGATAAAAAAGATAAGCGAACCGTGATAATTCATGGAAACATGAACGAAGTATATAAAGCGGCCTAGTTTATACGCACATATACATACACAAAAACACACACACAAATGTTAGACATTAAGAGTTCTGTTTCTGTCGATTGAAAGCGTAGCACGCTCGTTCGGTTTCTAAAAACGAAACGTCTCCGAGCGTATATCAAGCAGATAGGAGAAAGGTTTGGAATTGTGAAAGCGCACGATTCGTGTGCACACGCGCATGGAACAACAGAGTACGGGTAGTTGAACGATGGTTTTGCGAAACTTTTGAAACGAAGGACCTCGCGTACGTGTGCTGCCACGTGCAGAAGCGCGGTACAATTGTTTGTAATTGGGCAGAAAGCCAATAACATTCCGCAGCTGAAACCGAGGTGAACTTTCGACTGGTTTAGGATCTCGATTCCGAGGATAGTGGTCGTGCATCCGCCAAGGCACTGAATAAGTATGAAACAATGCGATTGTTATACACCGTTGTTATTGTTGTTTCTGCCTGCCTGTCATTCGGCTCATCGTTTGACCCCCTTTTCGAATTTATGCAAGCGGCTAAATTTCAATTCGGTCGCATTCTCGAAACACACACGTTTGATTGGAATTATTCCTTGCAACGTGTAGAAACAACGATTACGCGTAATTGCAGTACTTCGAAAGGAAACTTTGACAGCCTCCGTTTCTTCGTTTCGCGTTAGATTAATTAACTGCATTAACATTTATTCGTTGGCGAAACAGTTATGTATTTACGACCGATTTTCCAGGTTTTTCGTCAAGATAAATCGTTTTGCCTGGGAAATCCAAGATCAAACGAAGCTGCGAACCAATGATTACGAAAATGTTAAACGTCGCCTCCTCGAATAACCACATTGTACCAAAGCGAATAACGCTGTTGGAATTTCAGTTGTCCTTGATCCCGCGGCCTACAGCCTGGGATTAATTGTACCTGGATTAATGGTTTCCCTAATCCCTTATTCGTACGTGGCAGTGACTTTACGAGGCGGCTCTGCAAACCTGTCTTTCCTGTCTCTCTTCGTTTCGTGTCTCTTTATTCTGTAACGATTAATTCTGTTTGACTCTGTTCGAAAATGTTCCTTCGAATCACCCTGTTTTCTTCGGTCAAGGAAGATATGATTAAAAATTTAATACCTGCAATAAACAGGCAACTATGATTTTACAGAGAGATGTGCGATAAAGTTGAGATATGGCCGAATTCTTTTCAAAGTAACGTTTCTGTAGCTGGAATTTAAGTCGAATACATTGATCAAATTTTTATACACGCCAACATAAATGGAGAAAAATATTGAGCTAAATTGCAAACAGAAATCGTCCCATAATCATCGTTCCAAAAAAGTGTCAAACTATATCGCAAATTAGAATTATTTTATAATCATTATTCTGGAAAGACAACGAACATATGTACGTGAAATAAAGTTTTTATACCATTTTACAATGAAAAGAAATTAGAGGTATGTAGTAAAAGGTGAATCCGTATGATCGTTTCTCTCCGTGTTCATCACTGTTTCCAAGCTTCTTTTACAGACGACAAAGCGCGATTAATAACGATGATTGACTATATATAGTTGAATTATTGAGTTCACGTGTTACGGGTACTCCCATGGTAAACAGTCGAATCGCGACCATGTGTTTGTCAATCGAAGCGAAAATTGACCCACTTCCTGTCGCGCAATTATCTGCGCCTTCGTCTCTTTGTGCCGCGGTCTGCTGATCGCAATAAAACATCCATTTGCAAGTAACGAATAGAAAGTAGAAACTGTATAACGTTAATAATTCTTGTCTGAATGCCGGAATAAACGATAATAATATCTATTAGATAAATTCGAGTATTGTCTGACATGATTTGATAACAAGGAAAGATTTTCTAAAACAATCGAGCCAATCAAGAATTAAATTGAGTAATTTCATTTACTGGAAATTTCACCGTTCTAGCAGAATACGTGACGACTATTTAATTTTTCAATGGAATTATCCTCTTTTTTATTACCATATAGCCCGATTAACAATCTAAATAATGAAAAATTCTGTGTAGTTTTATATTAGAAAGTATAACTACTAGAGTCAATGGATTTATTAAGTATAGTAAATAATCGAAGACTACGGGAGGAATTTCGTATTTCAATAGTTAGTTTGTGATTAAATAAACGAATTTTAATGCGACATCATTCAAAACGAAGATAATCAGTTAAATCGACGGATGTCCTTTAAAAAAATCTGTAAAATGACAAAGTTTTATGGAAGACAGAGGTATAATTATTGATCCAAAAATATTTAAATATCTCTAATACCTTCATGTAACAAGGGGCAATATTTTTCAAGTTTAGTCAAACAGAGGCGAGACCGGCAACTCGGCCTCAATTTCTTTCTAAACGCGAAAAATCCTTCTTCTCGATACTGCTATAGCTTTTCTGCGGGAGATGCGATCGCCCACCTCAACATCGGCGAGCGACTCGCAAAGAGAAAACACTGCCTCGGAAGAAAAAAGACAAAGAAAACGTTAGGACAGAGAAGAGGAAAACAGCGAACGAGATATTTGCGACACGATGCTCGATGTGACGTTGGTGAAATGAGCTTTTTACGACGGGGCTGGATGGACGTGCAGCGTGAACGGGCGAAGAACGAACAAAGAACTCGCACGAGAAAGTTCTCGAGGAAGAACGGAAGCTTCCAACGGACGAAAGAAAACGTCAGTGGTCGCGACGCTGCGCCGCAAGCACCCGTCCACTTATTCTTCTACTCTTTCCACTTCTTCACCGTTCTCCTCCTTTTTCCTCACCACCCTCTTCTTGTCTACTCATATATCCACCGTTTTCGCCTACATCTTGACCTCACCCACATTGGCCTCCACAAACCCGCCTGTTGTCCTCGCATTTTTCTCTCTTATTTCACCTCGCCATTATAACATAACACGCTATATTATATCTCGTTATATTATATTACGTTACACTATATTAAAACACGTTACATTATATTACGTTATAATGTATAATGTTATATAGAATTACGTTATATTATATTACCTAATGATATATTATATTAAATCCTATTACTATTTTATACCTATATTATATACTATCACGTTATAGTATATTATGTTGTATTGTATTACGTTCTACAATGATACGTTTTATTATATTACATTATATAGGATTACGATACATTACATTACGTTATATTATATCATAACAAGTTATATTATATTACGTTACAATGTATTACGTTATATAGCATTGCGTTAAATTATATTACGTTATATTGTATTACGTTAGATTATATTTCGTTATGTTATATCATATTACGTTTTGACCTTCCTTCAAATACTGCGCAGAAGGCGTACGCTAACATGATCGCGGACGGATATGAACATGGGGATAGTGGGGATATCGAAAGATGTCAGAGGGAAGCAAGCGGATCAACAGTGTCAGTAAGCAGTCGTCAATAGGAGTCACGCGTCGAGAATTGTTCACAAGTCGCTAGTAAAGAAAATAAATAAACTGTAGGACAAAATGCCGAGTATTCATGTGGAACATTTCACGTTCTACACCTCAGTTATATTGTATTACGTTATAATATGTTACAACATATTGTATTACGATATATCATATTACATTATATTCTATTACGTCATATTATATTACGGTATAATGTTGTATGTTATATAGTATTACGTCATAAGGGGCGGAGGGGCACGAGGCGGCTAGGACCACGCCCTGGGAAACTCCTATGGATCTGATATTCTTCTATAGCCGGGTGGTGGCTAGTCAGTGCCTTTGGCCCTCGTCAGCTTGCCGATCCAGTGCGGAGAATTTCGGAGAAGTTGATGGGCCCATACCTGCCAAGACCACTCACCTCACCTTCTCTTGGGGCCCGCCGTTACCAGCATTGACCGAAATGCGAAAGAGTGAGTGGCACTAGGACTGGAACTGAAGGTGACGACTTCGGCGAAACTTAAATGACAGATATGGACAGCAAACGTAAAGGGAATATAGGGGAGGCAGACCCCAGTACCGGTGCAGTTGTGGGTAGTCAAGTGGCCCCTTCAGGGGTGGACCGTCAGGCCCCTGAATCGGTTTCTGCGCCTGGCGAGGAGAGGAGGTTCTTGAGATTGGCGGAAGGATAGGAGGGTACCTTTCTGGCCCTCTCCATAGTCCCGGAAGCCGGACCATCTTCTTTAGAATTATACTGGAGGGCCCGCACGAGGTCCGACGAGGAGGAATCGATAGCCTCGTTGAATTCGAACCTCTCTATGGCATCTGGGCGGTACAGGGGCAAGAAACGGAAGCTAATTTGCACTATCCCGGACGTGCCTGAGGATCTCGTACTTGAACTGAGGACTGCCACGACTGCTGACATCTGTGTTGAGATGATCAGCAGGGTTGGGGATGATAATCAGGATGGCGATTACATCGTCCAACCTTAAGGGAACCTATATCAAGATCCTTAAGGAGGCAGTGACCTCTCTTGCCGCCGGGACGATGGAGTTATCCAGGAAGATTGGACCCGCCTGCGGTACCCAGGCACGAAGACTCATGGATGCGAGGTCGTCGTTGCTCGAGGAAGAAAACGAGGCCCTGTGGAAAGAGCTTGCGAGAATGGCGGTGAGCGCGCCCCAGGAGTGTTCTTGGTGTCGCGTCTCGGCTTCCGAGTTGGGGCGTCCTCCGAGAAATGGACGGAGCGACAACGCGCGTCTCATTGCCTTGGAGAAGAAGGTCGAGGAGCTGGGACCCTCAATCATAAGGGCCGTTAAAGAGCGCCTCAGAGGTAGGCGACACAGCCGTGAGGCGCGAGCCAGACAGGATTCGGTGACCTCGGCTCGCACCACTAGCTCCACCCAATTACCACCGCTCCTGAGGGGGCAGCAGGGTGGAGAATGGAAGGTGGTTGAGCCAAGAAAAAAGGGAAAGAAGAAGGAAAAGGTGAATAAAATCACAGAAAGAGCGGTGGGAAGCCAAGTCTAGAGGCCCATATATTGAAGCGGGTGCCCGGGTGGCACGATAGCCAGTTTGACTTTCGACGGGGCCGCTCAACCGTCGATGCGGTGAACCGTGTAACGGCCATGGCGGAGGCCATGGTGTCGCAGAACGGGGTGGCGTTGGCGGTCTCGCTGGACGTAACAAACGCCTTCAACGCCAATCCCTGAGACGTAATAGCGGAGGCGCTGGAACGCTTCGAGGTCGCCCCCTACCTTGTCCGTGTCATCCAAGCCTATCTGAACGACAGGTGGGTCACTTGTAAGAATATCAGAGAAGAAGAAGCACGAAGGTCGGTCGGGCGGGGTGTCCTACAGGGTTCAGTGTTGGGACCTATCCTGTGGATCACGGCGTATGACTCGGTCCTTCGCTGCTCCCTACCTCCGGGCACGGACATTGTCTGCTACCTTGATGACACTTTGGTGCTGGCTGGAGGACCTTGGTTTTATGAGACCACCCAACTTGGAGAGGTTGCCGTGGCATGTACGGTTCGCGCCGTTCAGGAACTGGGCCTGAGCGTGTCACTTGCCAAGTCCGAGGCCATGAGGTTCTTCGACCAACACCGTAGAGGAATCCCTCCTCCTGGCCTCTGTATGAACATTCGCGAAGAGGAAGTACAAGTGGGGCTCCAGGTGAAATACCTGTGCCTCACAATCGACAGCCAATGGACGTTCTAGCCGCACTTTGAACTCTTGGTTTCTAAAGTGATGGCCATTGCCAACATCTTATGCGGCCTATTACCAAACATTGGCGGGGCTGGAGTCGAAGTTCGTCGACTGTATGAGGGAGTGGTTCGATCCAGGGTCATGTACAGGGCCCCGGTGTGAGCGGAAGATCTGCCGAGGAGACGACACAGCTTACAACTGCTAAGGAGGTTACACAGGATTACCTCCATCTGAATAGTCATAGGATATCGGACCATCTTCCACGCGTCGGCGTCCGTGTTGGCGGCATCTCCTCCGTTCGAGATACGGGCCCTAGCGCTTCGACGAGTGTACCGTCAACTGCGGGGCCTGTGCTTGGACGGGGATACGCCCACCGCAGACCAGTCGGTTCTTGACGTCCGGGAGGAGGCAAGGCTCGAGACTTGGGAACGGTGGCGCATTCAGCTCGCCGCCGAGGATGCGGTGCGGCCACATCGAGCCGTTGGAGCGGTAACACCGAACTGGGAAGCATGGAAAGAACGTGGAGGGTTTCCGATGACATACAGGATGACGCAGTTCCTCACCGGGCACGGAGTGTTTGGGTTTTCCTGCTAAGGATTCGACGGGAGATGACCAGTACGTGCTACCATTGCGAGCAAGAGAAAGACACGTCACAGCACACGCTGGAGTTCTGACCGGCGTGGGAGGAATCACGCCGTGTCCTACGACTCGTTATTGGCGAGAGTTTGGCCTCTGAGGCGATCGTAGAAGCCATGTTGAGAGGGCAACAGGAGTACATCGCCGTCCGCTCTCACTGCGAGCAAGTCATGCTCGTAAAGGAGGACACCGAGAGACAAAGGGTGAGATGAAATCACACATCGAGAGGGCTGTCACGCCGAGGAGTGTCAGTCCCCCACTCTCGGGCTAGCGAGACGGCCCAGGCAGCGGAGCGTTAGGAGGAGTGGAACCACCTAACGACCCTAACAAACAACGAAGGATCCCGATTCCATCATCAGGGAGAAAACGAAGGAGTGTCCCAGCAGTAATACGAAAGATGGACCTGAGGCTCTCTCCCTCAAGATAGAAGGCGCGAGGTGCCAATGAAGGCTTCCTCTACGGAAAAAAAAAACTATGTAACTATACAACTTCATACGCTATAACGCTATACTATACAACGTTATACTCAATAACTTAATACGTTATAACGTTATACTATATAAGCAATACTATATAACGTAGTACTATATTACGTCATACTATATAAGGTAATACTATGTAACGTTATACTATATATAGTAATAGTATGTAACGTTATAGTATATATAGTTATAATGTATAACGTTATACTATATATCGTAATAGTATAAAACGTTATACTAAATATAGTAATAGTATATAACGTTATACTATATATCGAAATACTAAATAACGTTATACTATATATAGTAATAGTATATAACGTTATACTATATATAGTAATACTATATAACGTTATACTATATATAGTAATACTACATAACGTCATACTATATATCGTAATAGTAAATAACGATATAATTTATATAGTAATACTACAAAACGTTATATTAAATATCGCAAAACTATTAAACTTTATACTATATATCGTAATAATAAATAACGTTATACTATATATAGTAATATTATATAACATTATACTGTATATAGTAATAGTATATAACGATATACTATATACAGTAACACTATATAACGTTATACTATATATCGTAATACTAAATAACGGTATACTATATATAGTAATAGTATTTAACGTTATAGTATATATAGTAATACTATATAACGTTATACTAAATATCGCAACACAATATAACGTTATACTATATATCGTAATACTAAATAACGTTATACAATATATAGTAATAGTATATAACGTTATAGTATATACAGTAATACTATATAACGTTATACTATATATCGTAATACTAAATAACGTTATAATATATATAGTAATACTATATAACGTTATACTATATATAGTAATACTATATAACGTCATACTATATATCGTAATACTATATAACTTTATACTATATATCGTAATACTAAATAACGGTATACTATATATAGTATTAGTATATAACGTTATACTATATATCGAAATACTAAATAACGTTATACTATATATAGTAATAGTATATAACGTTATACTATATGTAGTAATAGTATATAACGTTATACTATATATAGTAATACTATATAACGTCATACTATATATCGTAATACTATATAACTTTATACTATATATCGTAATACTAAATAACGGTATACTATATATAGTAATAGTATTTAACGTTATAGTATATATAGTAATACTATATAACGTTATACTAAATATAGTAATAGTATATAAAGTTATACTGTATATCGTAATGCTAAATAACGCTATACAATATATAGTAAGAGTATATAGCGTTATACTATATATAGTAATACTATATAACGTTATACTACATATAGTAATACTATATAACGTCATACTATATATCGTAATACTATATAACTTTATACTATATATCGTAATAGTATATAACGTTATACTATATGTAGTAATAGTATATAACGTTATACTATATATAGTAATACTATATAACGTCATACTATATATCGTAATACTAAATAACGGTATACTATATATAGTATTAGTATATCACGTTATACTATATATCGAAATACTAAATAACGTTATACGATATATAGTAATAGTATATAACGTTATATTATATGTAGTAATAGTATATAACGATATACTATATATAGTAATACTATATAACGTCATACTATATATCGTGATACTATATAACGTTTTACTATATATAGTAATACTATATAACGTCATACTATATATCGTAATACTATATAACATTATACTATATATCGTAATACTAAATAACGGTATACTATATATAGTATAAGTATATAACGTTATACCATATATCGAATTACTAAATAACGTTATACGATATATAGTAATAGTATATAACGTTATACTATATGTAGTAATAGTATATAACGTTGTACTATATATAGTAATACTATATAATGTAATACTATATATCGTAATACTATATAACTTTATACTATATATCGTAATACTAAATAACGGTATAATATATATAGTAATAGTATTTAACGTTATAGTATATATAGTAATACTATATAACGTTATACTAAATATAGTAATAGTATGTAACGTTACACTGTATATCGTAATGCTAAATAACGTTATACTATATATAGTAATAGTATATAGTGTTATAGTATATATAGTAATACTATATAACGTTATACTATGTATCGTATTACTAAATAACGTTATACTATATATAGTAATACTACAAAACGTTATATTAAATATCGCAACACTATTAAACTTTATACTATATATCGTAATACTAAATAACGCTATACTATATATAGTAATATTATATAACATTATACTGTATATAGTAATAGCATATAACGTTATTTTATATACAGTAACACTATATAACGTTATACTATATATCGTAATACTATATAACGTTATACTATATATCGTAATACTAAATAACGTTATACAATAAATAGTAATTGTATATAACGTTATAGTATATACAGTAATACTATAAAACGTTATACTATATATCGTAATACTAAATAACGTTATAATATATATAGTAATACTATATAACGTTATACTATATGTAGTAATACTATATAATGTTATACTACATATCGTAATACTAAATAACATTATACTATATATAGTAATACTATTTAACGTTATAATATATATCGAAATTCTAAATAACGATATATTATATATCGTAATACTAAATAACGATATACTATATATAGTAATACTATATAACGTTATACTATATACGGTAATACTATATGACGTTATACTATATATGGTAATACTATATAACGTTATACTATATATGGTAACGATATATAACGTTATACTATATATGGTAATACTATATAACGTTATACTATATATGGTAACGATATATACCGTTATACTATATATGGTAATACTATATAACGTTATACTATATATGGTAACGTTATATAACGTTATTCTATATAT